>OX276455.1:35371694-35840483 GCA_946251905.1 Cryptocephalus moraei
CCGTGGCAACTGTTTCTACACAATTTTTTACTCATAAGAGAATAACATGGGAAAATTTTCAAGTAGGTGGTAATCTACGTAAACCAAATTTCTTAACTATCAGCTATGAAAAATAAGAAACATTGATGTAGTTTCCTTGTATATAAAAGAATACATAATACGTTATGAAGTAAGAAAGAAAAAAGTGATTTATTTCGGAGGCGCGCTAACTGTTTAGTGGCAACTCGTGTTACAATTGTTTGTATTTCGGTATTGTCGGTTCTTTGCTCTAGGGGTGGCGATTAAGGGTTGAATCGGAGAGTGGCTAGCGAGGCGCTTAGCGCCGCGCTAGCTACCAATCGTTTCTGTACATGAAATATATATATATATATATATATAATACAAAGCTATGCTTCTCCTCTCGGTCATTCCCAGAGTGCCTCATTTCGTTTTTTTATTAAGTTGTATTGTGCATGTGATCATTTAGCCATTTCCTTAACTATGAGATATAACGCATCTAAAAGGATACTAATTGGAGTAGATATATTAATTTCGGACTCTTTTGGTAGTCAATCACCACTAATTGATGAATGACTCGGTACATCTAACGAATGTGTACCGTTTATTATATTTTCACCTTTCACCTCAGATTGCGAAATCGTTTTTCTTTCAGTCGGCTATAGGCCTGCTGCTATTTGACGAAAGATTGGTTAAATCGAGTAGATAGTGTAAAGATCTTTCCTGGGGAGAGAGTATATCTGAATATATAATATTAAGTTGGTAGTCAAAGATTGGTAACGGGCCTCAGAGGCTATGTGGGAGCTGGAGTTCTCATAGCAACAAAACTCTGGAAAATGCCCTCTGATAAAAGCTCTGCCAACAAATCTTGCTTCCACGTCTGTGTCGTGACCAATGCGTAGCGTATAATGGATGTGCGTTACGTAATAGACGGAAGAGGGTGCGAGGCGAGCTTCGGGCGCCTTAAAATTGGAACAATACAGCTAAGGTATGGAAACCCCAACAGAAGGGTCCCTGGTCCTTCGAATCTGAAGGTTGAATCGACGGGCCAGCGACCCATCATTTGTTAAAAAGCATGAAGTGCTAAAAGTTTCGACGACACGCTTCGGGAAACGGACGGACATAAACGATATCGACAAAAGCTACGAAAACGGTTAATGAAACTATCTATACCAAAATCCTTTTTACTTCACGAGTGACTCATCCCCACACCAGGTTGCGAGTGGCACACGCAAAACTCAAAATCACATCCCTAGTTCGAGCGATTCACCGCTTTAGCAAATTTTCAACGTAAAGAGAGAGACAGAGACAAGCAAAGTTGCCAAAATTTAAAAATCCGCTCTATAAAACATCAGTCGAAACCCGTAGAATGGCAATATGGAGAAAGTTGTTTACACATCGAACACGTGTTCGGAAAACAGTGTCGGCACCCGGCAAAATATGCGCTAGTTAGTACACGTGTGATATTTTCGTTTTTACTTTTCATTAGGCAATATTTCTTCCAGTTATCTGATTTCTGTAATAGCGCTATAAATATTTAAATATTATAGTTGCAAAAACATAAATCTAGATAACATTTTTTCAT
Source organism: Cryptocephalus moraei (assembly GCA_946251905.1). Lineage (NCBI taxonomy): Eukaryota > Metazoa > Arthropoda > Insecta > Coleoptera > Chrysomelidae > Cryptocephalus > Cryptocephalus moraei. The sequence goes on from OX276455.1 coordinate 35,373,277, forward strand.
TCCAAATGATATAACTTCGATTATTTATATTTCGAAGACAAAATGAAACCTACACGCCCCTGTTTCTACTTTCCCCTCACTTCTTCATCCCGCGGAGGTTTATGGACTTCTAGGAATTTACTTCGGAATGAATCGAAATTCGGGTATACATGGAATACACAAGGACTTATACCCGGGTGTCGATTCAATCCGGAGTAAATTCCTGGAAGCAATTAGTCCTCCGCGGGATGAAGAAGTGAGGGGAAAGTAGAAACAGGGGCGTGTATGTTACATTTTGTCTTCGAAATATAAATAATCGAAGTTATATCATTTAATGGAATGAAACAATGTTAGTTTGCAACTATAATATTGAAATAATTATAGCGCTATTACAGAAATCAGATGACTGGAAGAAATATTGCCTAATGAAAAATAAAAACGAATATCACACGTGTACTGACTAGCGCGTATTTCGCCGGGCACCGACACTGTGCCCCGACCACGTGTTCACTGTGTAAATAAGTTTCTCGATATTACCATTCTACGAGGTTTCGACCAATGTTTTATAAAGCGGATTTTTAAATTTTGACAACTACGCTTCTCTCTGTCTTTCTCTTTACGTTGGAAATTTGCTAAAGCGGCAAATCGCGCTAACTAGGTATGTGACTTTATGAGTTTTGCGTGTGCCACTCGCAACTTGTTGTGGCGATGAGTCACTCGGGAAGCAAAACGGATTTTGGTATAGAACTAAACAAACGGAAGTATTCCAAGAAATACAATAATACAAAGACTGAAAACTGACATGTGTGAATTAACGGAAGTGAAAAAGTAAAGAAGGGGAAATGATATAATAGATGATTATATCCATATTTATAGTGGCGTCCCAAAAGACCTTAGAGCGAAAAGAGGAGTTAGGAGTTTCGATAGCAATACACAAAAAACTTTAAAAAAATATAAAAAGCTGGGAAGAAGACGATGAACTGTTCATAAAACTGGAGTTGACAAAAAATGTCAGACACATTGTCAAAATAGGTGTATATGCTCCCAGCGAAAACGCCGATAAATTAATAAAATATCATTTTTACAAGCTATCTACTATCTTATTAAGCATTAAACATAAAGAAATATTTATATAAAGAAATCACTATAAATGATAATGGACAACGCCAAACAAATTTCTGCCAGAATGCTTCCTTGTAAATAATGAATGGGTATTTTCCTCACAAAGACATTCACAAATTCACTTGAATACAGTCGACAAAAGGATTTCAGAGGCTGCAGAAGAATCTCTAGGGTAGCAAGAAAGAAAACACCTGCAAAACTCAGAATGGTAGTTGACAGAATTAAACAAATCGTTAAGAAGAAAAATAAAGCCTACGAGACATCAACACAGCAGAAGATAGAAGAATACACGCGAAATGTAATAAGGTAGTGAAAAGGATAAATACAGAGAGAAAGGCTGAAACCTGGGAGAAGAATTGCGAACAGGTCGACAGGTACATAGTAGGAACAATGGTAGCTGAAGCATGAAAGATAATTAAGAATCTCAAAAAAGAAACTAGACAAAACGGTAAAATAAATCTGATAAGTCTGCAAGAATGGGAAAACTATTACAAAACGCTACTCACTGAAAACCAACAAGGGTTCGAGTATAAAAGCGCAAGAGTATAATAAAAATAAAAAAATAAATAAAAGAGTATAATAACATCGAGCAATATACAAATGTACCAGTGAGTGAAATAACAGTTGAGGAAATAAAAGAAGCGTTGCAGAAGTCAAAGAATGGAAGAGCAGCAGGGCCCGGAAACATTCCCATCGAACTAATAGATGTGGACCAGACATATTACTAGAAGCTATTCGACACATCCTTAAATGCATCGGTTTGTAAAATAATTGTTCAATATAACTGATATACATCTCCATCAAATAAAATTATTTCTATTTATTCCAAGTCGATGATTGGATTGTTATTTCGATTTCAATTACATTGAAATTTGTTGTTTTTATATTACATAAGTAAATTTATTTATCGTTTCGACAAAGTTAGTTTTATAAAAAATCATTTTTCAAGAACCTTTGGCATCTAACAAACATTAAACAAACGCACTGCCATTTTTCAAACTTCGTATATATATATATATATACATACTTTATATTTAATTCTTATTGATTGCCGTTATCTTTATCTTGACTGATCTGGTGCCCTCTACTTTGGTGAATTTTCAGTTTTTCTCCATTTCTCCAAAACGGCTTTACCGATCTGTACCACAATTTAGATTTAAACTCACCTAACTAATGGCTACAACTTTTATTTGAATTTTTTTTCTAAAACCTCCCTTAAGGGTACTTCACTCTTGAACATTTTAAATTTCTCATTTTTTTTTTACAAAGGTTTTGAATGTTTTCACTAAACTTTATACTTGAATTAACACATTTCATGTATACCATTTATATTCGAAAAAAATTTTCCTAAAACTGTCCTAAAGGGCACTTTACTCTTTAGAATTTTTATTTTGATGTACAATTTTCTTTAAAGCGGTTTTGGTGATTTATACCAAATCTCATAACATAAGTTAGTCGTTTAATGCCAACACCTTTTATTGGAAATATTGTTATCTAAAATTGCCCTAATGGGGCCTTCCGTAGGTGCATTGGTTTGTAGAGTAATTGTTCAGTCTAACTGATACATCTCCATCAAGTAAAGTTGTTTTTATTTATTCCAAGTCGATGATTGGATTCTTATTTCTAAGTATGGACATTGAAATTTGTTGTTATTTTATTACACAATTAAATTTATGTATCATTTGAATAACGTTAGTTGTTCAAAACAGTGTTACCCACGAGACGAGACGATATTTTGAAAAATCTCGTCTTGTCTCGCAAAAAAGTGGAAAGTCTCGTCTTGAGTCTTGTCTCGCAATAAAAGTCTCGTCTCATGTCTCGCGCAAGAGACAAGACAGAGATTTGAGACGAAACTTTTTGAAAATCTCGTCTTGTCTCGCGCAAGAGTCTCGCAAAAATCTCGTGATTTCGTGCATATCTTGCATTTTGCCGTTTTATTACGTCCGGTTCCTCCTTGCTCCTCAATTATATCGAAATGCTTATCAAATTTGCATTTTCGACAAGAACTGAAATAAATCAATTATTATAGGTCGATTATAACATGAGTAGTCGGGTGAGAAATAGGTAGATGATCTCCAAAGGTCGGTGAATATAAAACAAATTGTCGTAGAGATATTAAAAACTAATAATCATAAAGCTTAACAAAAAATTCCTGTCAACAAGAATAAACTGTCAAACTTTTTTCTCGTTACAGAAAAAAAAAACTATTTTATCTAACATAAGAATGTTGTGAATATTTGTATTCCCTAGTAAGTCTTCAACTCTAGTATAATAGTCGTACAGGTGGCAATATCTCGGAAAGCTCAAAAAGGTAAACATTGCGTACCTAACAGTTATTGTAAACGTAAACACAGGCCGCTTGCTATTATGCGGCTTTAGAAAATATGTTTCAATAACGTTCGCGATAATTATAATAGTTAATTAATATTTGCTATTTCTATTTGCGATACTTCGAGACTTTTGCGAGACTCTCGTGCGAGATTTGAGACGAAACTTTTTGAAAATCTCGTCTTGTCTCGCAAGGAAAATTTAAAGTATCGTCTCCAGTCTCGTCTCGAAAACGAGACGAGACGAGACGAGACTCTCGCAAACGAGAATATCGTGGGCACCACTAGTTCAAAAACATTTTTTAGAAACCTTTGTCATCTAACAAACAACCAAAAGAAATATTTACTATTAAGAGAAAATGTTAATATTCAATACTAAATTTATTTTATAAAACAGTGATAATGTTGCCATGCATATTTTGTCCGGCCATATGAGAAAGTCTTAACTATGTTACACATCGCCATTTTTAAGTTTACATTTGGGATTTTAGATATTCAAAGAAAAGACAGGTATTAAAGTGTATGATAGGGGAATTTAAAGAGAAAGTTTCTAAACATGTGATCATAAATTTCTAATTCTCTTGAAATTATTCGTCTTACGATAGTGAACACTGCTGAAGTGCATTCTATGCATTTTGTATCTTTTGATTCCTGTTCTCTGGTTATGCTTATTACTTATTGATCTTATAATTTCCTGATCTGTTAAGAAATTACACGAAGAAAATTTTTTTCGTTATACTTCAGGTCCACATCGCTAACAAGATATTTACAAGAGATCCTGTTAAACGGAATGTACATTTCATAACCTAATTTAAGCAATTATATTTATTTAGTAGTGTTAGTTGCTTTATAGTAATATCTTAGTGATTTAACACCTAACATACTTTTCCCTTCCTCGCGATTCCTATTATATCGCCTAATTTTAAGACAATTCATCTTTCATTTTATCGTCAATTACCTTCAATTTAAATTGAAGATAATTAATTTCAAATTAAAGATGTTTTTTGTTATATTTAGAGTACTGAAATTTCCAACATTTTGGCCTCTATTACTCTGTATAAATAGTTTATACAGACCTCGATCATTTTTTAAGGCGGCTTGTTCTATTTTTATTTGTTGTTCCTTCCTTTGATAAAGTATATATTGAGAACTTCCGAGAGTCTTCCGGGTTAGCAATATCTTTTGAATCCATTTTACTATTTAATACGCTATGTATGTTCCAGATATAATTTGTTTCATTAGAGTTATCTTGATATAGTGGATTTATTACTTGTACTATGATATTTTCATTGTCAGGTTGCGAACTCTGAGAAGGAGCTCAGAACTTCCGCCGCCACTACTGATGGTTTCCACTCACCTACTTTCATCTCTATATATATATGAAAATGAATTGCTGTTCGTTTGTCTCGCTTGAACTCGAGAATGGCTGGACCGATTTTGTTAATTTTGATCTTGAAATATTTGTGGAAGTTCAAGGAAGCTTTAAGCGGCGAGAAACATAAACAATAAGTAACGGAAATACTAAAAAAGGTACGTTTTGTAATTTGACATTTGTAATCAAACAAATGAAAGTATAGTGTCAGTTGGTTGTCAAATAAATAAATGTCAAGACGATTATTAAAATCTGTCATCAGTTTGTCAGTGCGCGAGAACTTTTACGATTTTAAAATGCCAAGGAGAAGATGACCCGACTTAGGTCGTCGAAGTCAATCAAATGTGCGACGAGCCACCTCACGTGCAAATCGCACTGACGACCAGCGAGAGACAGATAATGATAATATTCGTATTGGTATGACAGAATTGCGTTCAACAGTGAATTATTATTAAGTAGATTGGCTTAGAATGGAACGACTTCGGGCACATCAAATACAACAGCAGCGAGAACGACACAATGAAATAGAACCGATTCCGCAGACGCAGTGTTCCTGTAAACCTAGAACGAATAGCATTCTACTAGGACTCAGAAATAGATTATTGTGCCGACCAATCTGTAATCCGTAACGATTGGAGAAATAACAATCATTTGTCAATATTGCAAAGCGTTAAAATACAGCGGTGAATATGTTGTGCTGGTGGTAAAGTAAAATTGCCACAATTGTTCCCACCACCAGATCCATTACGCTCATTAATTTCTGGGGTGGGAAATGACTCTAAACATTTCTTGCCAACATCCAAAAATATAATAATTGCTTTCAAATGACGTCGTTTGGTGCTACGCATATTGTACAGGAAAATTTCATGCCACTTCAAGGTAGTTTTTGATAAATTATTTATTAAAAATTTAAAAAGATAATATACCATTGCAGATACAAAGACAATTTGCGGAATCAACTTGGAGTTTCCCTGTTTCGCGCATGGGCAATTATACGTCGCGAGTCGGAAAACCATCATCTTTATATATTTACGCACCGCAAAGAAAGACAAAAAATATACTACATCAGAAAGCCTTCAATTGATTATCTGTATAACTGTGTTGCATTTAATTTGCTGTAAATTATCCAGTGGAGCTTTTGAACTCATTGGATTTGCCAGGCATGCCACCGCACCATTTACAACTGAATTATATATGAATTTATTACTACTACGAATCCCCATTATTCCCACAGGGGCCACAGGTGTGCCAATTGATTTCAAAAGGGTTCAATGCCAATGCCAATCAATAAGTCTCAAGGCCAAACGGTGTCAGTTTATGGCTTAGATTTGGGCATATCTACCGTGTGTTTCACACGGACAATAATTATAGGTGGCACGTTCTCGCGTTGGTAAACCATCTAGTTTGTTTGTGTTGGCTAAAGATGTATTCACTAAAAATATCGTACACTCTATTGCACTAAGGGACTGATAATGCTTTTTTTATTGTAACAATTTGTGATAGAGATGTAATTTGAAATTTAATAATTAAGATTATAAAAGTACATTGAATTAAAAAAATGACTGAATGTTTTCTTAATTTTATAGGCCGTCATCGTTCATAGCGCTGCATTCTGTTTTGAGTCATATACTGCATCCTCACACACTTAAAATAAGTTAGTTTTTTATTTCAATAACAAAATATTTACTATGCAAAATAAAGTTTGCCATGTTAGCCATGTTTGCCATTTGTATATAGATTTTTTGGGCCAGGAACCATCTCGGGCGTCCCCATAATACCCTACCAAAGTTTCATCACAATCTGATCAATATTTTCGGACAAACATACAAACATTCAGTTTTACATATATATATATATATATATATATATATATATATATATATATATATAAATTAGATTTGTTTATTTTTTATACTTTTTATTTCTTTATACTTTACGTGGCAGTGCAACGCAACAACGGCTTGAATGGGAGAATGTTCTCGGGGAGTTGAGATGAATTAAGGAGCGTTCTTGATAATCCCCAATATAGAAATAACTCTTGATTAAATTGCCGACGTGTCGTTCAATATTTTGAACATAATCATGGCTATGTCATCAATAAAATTTGACATGTTTTATGTTTTTATGTTTTAAAACATGTTAAATTTTATTGATGACATAGCCATGATTAAGTTCAAAATATTGAACGAAACGTCGGCAATTTAATCAAGAGTTATTTCTATATTGGGGATTATCAAAAACGCTCCTTAATGCAACAACGGCTTGTTGTTCTATATTATTATATGCCACAAATATTATAGAATACGAATTGTTGATGATAGTATGAGTATAAAGACTTGTTACCGTTGTTGTAGGCCAGGTAATCTCTTTATTTTCAGATTAACTAAAACGTTCCGAATAACAAAACGAACCAGTAAAGTCGATTTAATTCAATTTTGAAAAGTGTCAGTATTTGAAAATAAATTGTTGACGATAATGGAGAAAATTAGCATACGTCATTTTCACAAGCCTAAAGCAATTATGTCGAGGAAGAAATGTTAACAAGCACACTTTTAAGGTTAAAGAGACAAAATCTGTAAACGAATACTTAATTTTTTTTAATATAAATTGTAAGTATTTTCATCAAAGAGCATCGAGTAATAATATGTACTCAAAAACTGAAATACAAAACTTTAGGTACTCCATGAGGACTCAGGAAACATGTACGACATTTTGCTATTAAGCATTTTACAGTTTTATAAGACATGTATCTGCATGTAAATTTTCCACCAATATTTAAACAACCAGTAAGCATTTATATTTGAACAACCTGTATCATAACAATCATATCCATTTAATTAATTTACAGAGAGTGATAAGTCCCACAAAATTTCGAAAATTTCTAGGTTCACAAAGGCTGTTTCAACTCATAGAGAATCAATCAATTTAAAACAGGGTGGACTCTGTTTGTTACAAAGGGTTATTCATGTTAATCCTATTTTATGTAATTTTATGTTTTCCTTAAGGTTTATTTTTTATGAGAATTTTATGTCACCTGTATTTACCAGTGAAGGTCGTCTTTCTGAATCGCAGCCGCAATCAAGACATCTTCGGGAGAATCTTGTTCCAAATTGTACTTTTCTTCGTCTTCGACGTCGAGAGGTACCGAGAGCAGCAGCGAAAAAGACGTTCTCATTCGCTCCTTGTCTTCGAGCGCCCTGCAGCAGAGTACCAAGTGCAAGCCGGCTCTGTGGTACGCCTGCTCGCCCATAATGTACTCCAGGTTGCTGACCGCCTCCTCCCACTGCCCCATCCTGATGAAGACCATCGCGATGTTGTGCATGATCCGAATCCTCATATTCTTCTGGCTAGAGGGCACCTGGTCGAGAGCCATGCGGAACATCTTGACAGCCAGCTGGTATTGACCCTGCTTGAAGTAGATATTACCCATATTTACCTTAAGCCTGTGCGCGTTCGCGAACATTCTATTCTTAGTGATCATTTGGTACGTGTTGATCGACTCGGTGTACAGCTCATTGTTCGCATATTGGTTAGCCAAGTTGAAGAGAACAGCGTAGGTCAGATCAATGTTGTGATGGTCGCCAAGGCCAGACTGTTCCTGCAGCCTTATCAAGCTGCGCTCTTTATTGGACGCTTCCTTGGCTTTGGTTAAGGCCTCCCTATGGTCGCCTTTGTCTTGGGCAATGCAAGACTCCTCGATTAGGTGCATGATCTTCGCCTCCTGCTGTCTCGCCCTCTCCTCTGGCGAGTCGTCCCGGTGGAGCTCCGAGGGGAGGAGCAGAGGAGCCGAGGCGGCCTGGTTCAGGGGATCGAACGGTGGTTTCCCATAAGAAGTGTACCCCGCGCCTCGGACCGCTGTCATTGGCCTGCTCACAGGGTCCGCTCCCGTGCCCGGCCTAAACCTGTTGCCGGTGCCCGGAGGCCTGTTGAAATTGATCGTCGGTCGAAATCCCGTTCCTGGCTTAATAGGCGTCTTCGGAACCGCGGCGGTCGGTTGTCTCTGGAACTCAGTGGAGGAGCCAAGATGCATGATCGGCTTGGGGGTTGACAAGCGGGCCATTTCCCTCGGCAGTCTCGAGCCCTCCTCGTCTTGAGGGAGGCTCGCTACGGGATTGTTTATTACCAGAGATGACATGTTTAGTTGCGGAAAGTCAACCTACGACTGCGTACAATCGATAAAATGCCCGTATCGTATGCTTACCTCCGATACAAACAAATGTTGCTAAGCAGAATTATCAATCGAAATAAATATATACATATCGAATATACAATATATACAAATCGAATAAAATATATACATATTTTATGTGCCGACGTTGGTCGAAATACTTTTTGAAATCTGTCAGGTCGAAAACGTCATACCCGCTACTCTCACTCTACTCAGCCTTTGTGCACCTCGAAATGTTTATCCAAAAAGACGTAACAGCAATGAACATTATGCGTCTTGGGATAAACAAATAGCAATATCTCAGCAACAAATTAACCAATTGACTTTTATAAAAGGTGTTTAGATTTTGAACTTTAAAAGCTATCTTTTAGAGCAATAAAAACGTAAATCATATCATTTTTGCAGTAAATAATCAATATTCAAACATTTTTGCAATAAATGTTTAACAAAATTAATCACTCTATAGCTCATATTATAGGTTTTTCAATTCTCTACAACTTATATTTGAAACTTTTCTCCACAAAATGCATACTTTGGCTTGTAGAATCAAAAAACTTGTTTTTGCTAACTTTTGACCCCTCCCATTTGTTAATGCACACTTTTTGAATGTTTAAAACTATATAGGCATGATCATCTAATCAGAGCCTACATTTGACCACTCCCGTCCGGTACTGAATTAATGTCGTAAAACGTCAAAAAATGACTACACAGACTGGGCTAGTTATGGAGGAAGGAAGGGAAACGTAATTTATTTCGGATGTGACATTTCACTGTAATTTAAATTTGGTGCCACTTGTCAAAGTATGACTGGCAATTTGTTAACCAATCAGAAACGACTACGACACAACTATTTTCAATCAATCAATCCTATTTTCCCGCCCCCTAAACTTTTTAATTTTGCGAAATCGTAAAATTTTGACACGTTACATCCTTGAAAATATATGCACCAATCAGGATATACTAAGCCGACCAAACCAATAGTTTAGTGAATTCGCTTTCGCATTTCGCACCGTGAGAATCCATAGAGATAAAAGAGAGAGGAGGTAACAATAGACTACCTAAGTGCTGACGTCACGCGAGGGGGAGGAGCTTCCAAACCTTTCCAAACAAATCGTGAAAGCACGCATATTGTCCGCGTTACAAACGCAAGTTGTAAATAAGAGTTGCCAGCTATATATTGTGATAAAGTTTGTTCAAACCTATGTTATCACCAAATATTTCTAGATAGTAGATAGTTAAGTAGTATAATGTAGTTTTGGCCCATATTATATATTATAGGTTATGTTATCAATTTATTTTCATCAAAACTTATCATTTTTGTTAAGTTTAGTGGTGCTGTTGTGTTTAAAGACCGTTTTTTAGGCTCGTGGTCAATATCTATAGTCATGGTTGTGTTTTGTGCCTGACTGTAAGCACTACAATTACCCAAAGAGTTTGTAAATTTTTTACATTCGTAAAACATTTTGAGTTTATAACTGCTTATAAAACACATAGACATAATACTGTATAGACTACGGATCTGTATAAGGCGCGATGTGCCGAGTGGGAGCGAGAGCCAAATAAATAAGGCGACTTGTCTCTCACTCTAAATGAGCGGAGTTGACAACTCCGTAACCATGACGATCTAACCTCTTGTCTTGTCAGTTACGTCAAGTCCTTTTATTTTGGAGGTCGCGGGTTCTAAACTCCAAGAAAACGAACTATTTCTGCTCAATTCCACTTTTTTCCGCTATATTTACAGTTTTATTTCATATCTTATATTTCCTCAATGGTTTTCGAAGATAAGTGATAACAAATTCTTTATCATGTTGACACATGATTGACATGAGGCTGTAGAGGTTAGAGCGTCATGGTTACGGAGTTGTTAGCTCCGCCCATTTAGAGTGAGAGACAAGTCGCCTTATTTATTTGCCTCTCGCTCCCACTCGGCACATCGCGCCTTATACCGATCCGTAGTCTATATAGTATTATGTCTATGATAAAACATAACCCAACACCAAATGGCTATTCTGCCGGTTTGCATAGGCCGGATATGTAAATGGCGGCCAGTTTTCCACATTGGAAAAACATGCCTGAAAAACCGATAAGGTACACTCGTGAAATTTTGTTCAAGAATTGTTTATACCTTGACTAAGAGCGGTGTAACAGTGGTAGAAAATTAGCAAGTCGGAAAACCCTCGGCAGAAGAAACTGAAAGTCACGAAAAACGCCGTGTAGGAACTACATAGAACGCTCTGTAGGAACTATACATGGCGTTTGTCATGACACTCATGACCTTCAGTTCCTACAGGGCGTTTTCCATTACCTTCTGCCGAGGGTTTTCCGACCTGCTAATTTTCTGCCACTATCGCACCGCTCTTCCTTGAGGACCAAAGAATGTACGGAAAAAGTTTTTCACGTGTACCTTATCGGTTTTTGTCATAGTAATTTTTCGCGACTTTGAATCATTTCTGCCGAGGGTTGTCCGACATACTAACTTTCTGCCATTGTTACACCGCTCTTAGTCAAGGCCTAGACAATGCCTGAACAAAATTTCACCCGTGTACCTTGTCAGTTTTTCGCCATTTAAATATCCAGCCTATGCAAACTGGCAGCACAGCCATTTGGTGTTAAGTTCATGTTTTACAATTAGTTATGAACTCAAATGTCGTGTACCTTATCGATACTACTGTTTTATGTACCTAGCTCTTGGACTATTTGAAGTCGGCGATATGCAGAAGCCACTTTAATCGGTGCTTTGGTCTATTTGTTCCAACCACATTTGTTACCTCCTCTGATCCTCTCTCTTTTATCTCTATGCTCTATGGTTTGTGTATATGTTCTGTGAGTTATAAGGTTAGAGTCGTTAGAGTTACAACAAGGCTTAACAAGGTATTTTTTTTATTTTAGAAAATTAATATAAAACCACAATTCATTTATCAAGTTTCAAATGATCCACGAATGTTTACTGAGGCTGTGGGCGTGCCCTACCGGCCCATCGGCGCAGGAGACATGTGATCATCTATTCGAACTGCAGGAATTTCTCCACCCTGGGGAGAGGAGCCTCCTGCAGGAAATCATTCAGATCGCCATGGACTACCACAAGATCAACATCTTCACGAGGTTAGAGCTCCTTTTAAATCATATTTAAGTCTTCTTTATGCAAATTTGTAGATCGGTACTGCGTATAATGCCAGAGGAATCACATCATCCGATGGATGGTCTGTACATCACCGCCTTCTGCAACGGCGTCCACAAAGTCCTGGATGAGTATCGCAACGAAGTCATTAAATTGGAGGATATGTTCCTGCACACCCCACAACTACCCCTCACATTTATACTAAGCACTGTTGAGATGTTCCGTTACCTCTTTCAGACTTTGCTCTCACTGATCAAGTCTATACAAGAGGAGAATGTTTATGGTTGTCTGCTTATTGGAAAGTTACACCGATTCATCAACTGCGGAGTTGACAAGATAGTATCAGCAGCTGAAATTATAATAACATCTATGAACATGGTCTTCTACGGACATCTATGCAACTGGATAATTTATGGACACCTCATCGGTACTGATGAGTTTTTTATAATAGATGGCAAGGAGCCAGATGAAGATTTTCTCTATCCAGAACAGTTGTTAGAGTTAAAAGACGAAAAGAGCTCTCAAATCAAGAAAAAGACAAAAATCAGGCTTCCTCCTGTAGTACGAAGGTTCTACATTAAGTGGAATATGGTGCCGCAATTCATAAATGATGATATGGCAGAAAATATATTGTTTATAGGTAGAACAGTGTGGATCATCATGAACGATCCCAAAAGTAATTCCTGTGATAAATCACAAATTTCAGACAAAAGGGACATTTGGGAAGGTAAGGACAGTGAGTACTATACCAAAATACAAGAATTAGAATCTAAACCATTCAATCAACAAAAGTTTCAAAACACGTTAGAATTATGCCGGAACAAATTAACGAAATATTTATGGTCATTAATGTTGACCGAAGGCAATCTTTTAGATCATTTACAACTTATAAGGGACTACTATGTTCTAGGCAGAGGTGAACTGTTCAAACAGTTTATTATTGTTGCAGAAGAACACATAAGAAACACTTCAACAGAATCAGTGATACACATTTTAAACAATATATTTTATGAGACAGCTAGGAAAATTTATGGTGAAAATGACAAGTCATATCTAAAATTTGAGCTGACTTTGAATTCTAGTAATGCAGGAGCAAATCCGTGGTCTCTTTTGAAAATGAACTTTGATATCAACTGGCCATTGCATATTGTATTCCATCCCAAAGTAATAACTTTGTACAACAAATTGTTTTCTTTTCTATTGAGGTTACGAAAAACTCAAATCGATTTGAGCAAGCTTTGGGCGGAGCATATTTTCAGAAAACAAAAAGTAGATAGACGTGTTTGGATGTTAAGACAAAACTTAATATTTCTAGTAAACACATTACAGTATTATTTCCAAGTTGACATCATCGAGGCTCAATTCTCTTTGCTACTGGAGGCTGTAAAGAACGCGAATGAGTTTGAGGACATCATTAAAGTGCACCATGAATTCATAACAAATCTGTTGGCAAAAACTTTTGTTTTGACGCTTGATGAAGATCACACCTATAAGCATAAACATAAACTTTACCAAGTGCCTGCGGTTCATTTTGATACACCGAGCCAAGTGTATAATGTAATAATGAGACTTCTGGACTTTTGTGATGAATTCTGTTCGGCTGCCAGCTTATGGAGTGCGGAATTATCAGGGCCAGACATGGAGGACTTTGAAAATTTCCAGGAACGTAGTGATATTATTATAGAAACCTTACTCACTGTAATCTTTAGGTTACATGAGAAACTTGGCGGCCAACATTTGTTACAATTGCTTCTTCAGTTAGACTTCAATAAGTATTTCAGCAAAAATAAACCAGATCTGATGTATTAATAATAAATTTTGAATGCTGTTCCTCTTACGGCATTCAACAAGCCAAATTTTTGTTTGACAAATGCACAAGTCTTAACCAACTACTAATTTATTATTATCAAACGTGACTGATTTCTACTACATTGTAGTCATCTTTAGGCGTGGATGGATCATATATATATAGAGACATTAAAACTACATTAGTAAAATAAGGGTTAGTAACATGCCCGACTTCATATTAAAATTCAACCTTGAAGGGCTGGACAACTTTCTGTCTCCAAATTTTTGTTTTATAATGGAGTCTTCGTGCTTGTACTCTAAGGGAATGACTCGTATTATGGGGGACGGGGGAGAGGGACGTACGGCGTTGGGTCGGAGACGGATAGTGTTTGTTATTCTATCATAATTTTTTTTTAAGGTATTTACACATTACAGTACAGAACATTGTTCTTGCGAGTTTCGATATTGCTACTCGTCTGAGGTTTACTCAACCTGTTCACTAGTGATCAACATAATCAAATATCCGTAATAGAATCATTCGAAAACCACCTGAGTATACCTACTATTTATACTATTGGTAACATTATGTATTCCTCGTCTAAATGTTAATTGACCGTGTTCGTAATATTTTTAGAGGAATTTCAAATTTGCATCATAGGATATATAAACAAGTTGTGAAGGATGGGCACTTCGCACAAGCTATGCTGGAATTGTTGGAATAAGTGTGTGACTGCTTAGTTTCATAGTGATTTTATTATATTTTTATATTCTTTTTAAATTTATTTAAACTAATAAAATATAAATTAAATAATTTTTTTTAATTATAAATGTTTTAATCTTTAAAAATAATTTTCTTTTAATTATTATAACAAGAAAATTTTTTAGAAAAGAAATACGTAATTCATTTTCATAACCTGATTACTAGAATATATAATATTTATTTATTTATTTATATTCATTATTTAAATCTGATGCAGTATTAACACTACTATCAGCATTATCTATTTCTATATTTTTATTGTTAACTTCATATTCTAAAAATGATACAATCGGTTTATGGTAACTAAAACAAGAAATAAATACATTTGAATGAAACTTATCTCATAGTCCGGGAAATACAGGGCCATCAATATTTTTTGTTTCCCAACGGCTGATTTTCGGTGTACAGGTAGTATAAACATATACAAGATATTATGTTTCCGAAGCGTCAAATCGATCCTCACATTGTTTAACAGTCACTTATAACTGTAATTTTAACGATATTTTACGTTTTTCACTTATATTTTTTTTCCTCTGATTTTACATGAAAAAAGTTAAGTACTTTCTTATTCGCCTTCAAAGGACCTACAAAACTACGCTTTGCACGAAAAAAAAAAAATTAATTAGGTCAAAAGTTATCAATAAAAAAAAAACATGGCATGCCAGGCTGAAAGGTAGATTTATGGGTAGGATATAGAGTAATATAACCACCGACAATATAACAGACACGATGTGTCAAAAAAATGTATACGAGGTGTTAAAAAAATACAAACGTCAAAATTTCAAACTTTTTACATATAACTTTTTTATGGACATTTCTCAAAGTTCTCTCATACGCGAAATTAATATTTTTTGATTTTTTTTTAAAACAAGCCGCCATTTTGAAACCGCTGGACCAATTTGGCCCATTTACGAACTTGACCGAGATTTTCGGCCAACTGATTTTTGTACCAAATTTCGTTGTGATTCTTTAAAAAATGCGACCTGTAGCTTGCCGACAAATTTCGTTATATCCGATTATATATATATATATATATATATATATATATATATATATATATATATAACTGTTGAGAAATAATTAAGTATGATCTCTAGATACCAAAAAACTGAAAACCGCATTTTAATTCCTCTTTTTTCGAATTCGTTAACGAATGCAATACTAGATAAATCTACCAAAACCATTGTTTATGCAATGTTAAATAAACAATTTTAAAACGAGCTACTATCACTGGCCCGACTCGGCGTTTCGTGAAATCATTCGTTCTCACTCACAGACAACATGTACAAAAGCTGTAATCTGTAAGTGAAATAGTTAACAAGTTACAGCGTTATTAACAAATTAACGACTTATCGATCTACATTAACTTGAGCCACGTTCAACGCTAAGAAAATCATTTTTATCGGTAGCTTTCATCCGTAAGTATCACAACATATAATTATTTTTCAATCCAAAGTTATTTTGTAACAATGGGAGCGATTATTTAATATGACCTTAGTTGTAAAATAGAATAAGTCATATATTAATAAATAACTTTCTTCAATATATAAATCCATAATCTAATAGAGGGTGGAAAGACCTTTAACACTAAAAAAGAAAATTTAATATTCTTAAAGAAATAATGGAGTTATAGGCCGTCAAAGTACAAGGCCTATTGTTATTGTAGCTGCGCGGTCGAGTTTGAAGCTCCGCGGCGAGTTGTAGTACTTGTAGTAGAGTGCCTGTCTCGACTCGACGCCTCGGTCGCTTCCCCCACCACGCCTCCGCAAGAAAGATAGCAAATATGATAGCGTTCCGCTGACTTTTGATGTTTTTAAGCCACTTACCTTTCATATATAGTTCCAATATTTCAAACAATGAAACTTCTCTGTATTCCGATACTGATAATTCTGTTTTTTCCCTACTCGCATAAATTGTTTAACAATAGGCCTTAACAAATATTAAATTTTCTTTTTTAGTGTTCAAAGTCTTTCCGCCCTCTATTAGATTATGGAGTTATATATTGAAGAAAGATATGACTTATTCTATTTTACAACTAAGGTCATATTAAATAATCGCTGCCATTGTTACAAAATAACTTTGGTTTGAAAAATAATTATATGTTGAGATACTTACGGATGAAAGCTACCGATAAAAATTATTTTCTTACCGTTGAACGTCGCTCAAGTTAGTGTAGATCGATAATTAGTTAATTTGTTACTAACGCTGTAACTTGTTAACTATATCACTTACAGATTCCAGCTTTTGTATATGTTGTCTGTGAGTGAGAACGAATGATTTCGCGAAACGCCGAAACGGGGCAGTGATAGTAGCTCGTTTTAAAATTGTTTATTTAACATTGCATAAAATGTTTTTTTTTTTATTGATAACTTTTGACCTAATTAATATTATTTTTCGTGCAAAGCCTAGTTTTGTAGGTCCTTTGAAGGCGAATAAGAAAGTACTTAACTTTTTTCTTGTAAAATCAGAGGGAAAAAATATAAGTGAAAAACGTAAAATATCGTTAAAATTACAGTTATAAATGACTGTTAAACAATGTGAGAATCGATTTGACGCTTCGGAAACATAATATCATCTTGTATATGTTTATAATTACCTGTACCGTTGATTGAAGATTCTATAACCTCTTCAATCAACGCCTGTACACAAAAAATCAGCCGTTCGAAATGGTAAAACACGAAATGGTCATTTTCGGTATATATTTTCCGGACAGTATCTTGTAAACACACGGCATCTATTGTCCCATATCTTGTTGTACCGGCATTTCTATCATTATAGGCGAGGAAATAAATCAATGAAACTCCGATTTTTTTTGCAGTAAGATGGATCTAGATGCGGTTTTTTGCCTTCGGTTCGTGAAAGCGTCTACAAGTTTTGTGAACATTTGTTATGTTATGAACGAGAAATGCAAAATTGCATCGGTGCATTTTTATACGTGCATGTCAAGGTGTCGGTTGTTAAAAAATTTACAACTCTGTAATAATGACGGAAATTTTGTTACTCGTGGGTTTTTGGAGTCGCGGAAAACGAATATGACATCGCCAGTGATCTTCGAAGTACCTGGTGCTCAGGGTTGCTGGTTCCAACGTCTTCTCCGAGAGTTTTATGAGAATTTATTATACAGGGTGCGGCAGCATAACTTCTTTTTTTAAAACTTATTAAAACCCATTGTATGAATCAGAAAATTTTTATTGGTTTTTTATAATGTAGGCGCATACTTAAAGTTTTGTTTCAATAGGTTTTAAGATCAAATTAGGTAGGTCGGTAGGTGACGTCTTTCATTCTCCATACACTGAGCAAACCGATTTCTGGCGTTTGTCATGACTCTTGCAAACATATCAGGCGTTATGTTGGCAATTTCTTCGAGGACGTTGGCCTTCAAATCTTGTAGGGTCCTTGGACGGTTCACATAAACGCGGGATTTCAAAAAATCCCATAGGAAAAATCATAAGGGGTCAAATCAGGAGAGCGGGTCCGCCACTCCAAATTTCCCCTGATTGAGATGAGGCTCTCTGGGAAGGTTTCCCTCAAAACAGCCATCGATGTTTGTTTCGTTGCACCGTCTTATTGAAACCAAATGTCGCCTAAGTCCAACTCATCCAGCCGTGGGAAAAAATCCTGTAACATGTTTATATATCGGTTCGAATTCACTGTAACTCTGACTTCATTTTCCTCAAATAACCATGGACCAATAATTCCAACTGAGGAAATTGCACGCCACACTGTGACTTTAGGTGAACGTATAGGCCTAGGCCTTTGATGCAGTTCCCGACGATTGGTGTCAGCCCAGAAGCGCATGTTTTGTTTATTGACTGATCTACACAAATGAAAATGGGCTTCATCACTAAAAAAAAAAGTCGTCCTCAGGAACGACTTCGAGAAGAACTTCACACGCGTTTCTCCGAGAATTGAAATCATATCGAGACAAAACTTTATAGTACCGCCTCTCGAACGAGACCACTACCGCTCCGCTACATCAACCGAGCATTTTAAAAAAGGAAGTTATACTGCCGCACCCTATATAATTAGCCGAAAAGTATATACCCGGGAGTTTTTGAGGTCGCTGAAGAGACTGTCGCGTTGTAAGAGATGAGGTCAAGTTAATTCAAAGTTTTAATGTAGAACATGCGGGTGAAAAATGTATTCGTGATCTTCAGATAGGGAAATATTTTACAGCACAAATTGTACCAGTATAACTTCAGCTGATTTAAAAGGTGGTTTTAACGTACGTTGTGTTAGGTCTGAACTTCAAGGGTTTGGAGGTGTGGTTGTAGAATCACTTGGAGTGATCAATTCAATTTGATAGTTTAGCACCCCGAGATATTACTCTTCGTATTGTACCAGACACAACACAGAATTATGACACAATTTTAGGTCGACCATTCACTGAAAGGACCGACATAACATATACTACGCGTTTTGGCAACGATTTATTGTTTGCAGATGTAAAAGTCGATGGCCAGGCTAGTACTTCTGCTAATAAAGTATGTGCACGCAAGTCGACAACTTGAGAACCGGGCGAAATTAAATTCATTGATTTAAACTTGAATAAGCTAGATTTATCAGTACCAGTGGAAAATAATGGCAGGGTTCGACAACACATTGAAGTGAATCAAAATGTAGGTACATCCATATTGTCAATAGAAAAAGTACAAGTTTTAGAAGAGCGAGTAGAAAACATTACCATAGATGAATTAGTGGTAGAAGAAAACATTACCATAGATGAATTAGTGGTAGAAGAGGGTTTGACGGTAGACCAAGTCCATGAGTTGTAAAATCTTTCAAATGCTTATAGAAAATGTATTTAAAAAAACATAAACGAGCTGGGAAAGAATAATGTAGTTTCTATGGACATTGTCCTTAAAGATGATATTCATGGATGTAGTAAGCCATATAGATTAAATGCCATAAGATACTTGAAGAATATAGAACGCTAGGGATAATTACAGACACTTAGTCAAATTTTTCAAGTCCTGCTTTTATTGTGCGCAATAAAGATGGTAAACCGCGAAGGGTTGTTGATTTTAAAAAAGTAAATAAGGGTACAAAATTTTTTCCACATCTCGGTTCAACTAATTATCGCTACATCTGTTGAAGAGAAGCCACTCCACATTATCAACTGTAAATCATCGAAGGAAATGCGGGACAAACTCGCGTCCGTCTACGAGCAAAAATCGTAAGCAGCATTCACATTCACAAAGAAAAGAAAAAAGTGGACACTGTTGAAATGGACTACCTGAGAAGGGCCTGTCGCATATCAAGATCAGAACATATACCTAATGGTGTGATCAGAGGAAGAACCAACAGAATTCATAAAACGTCGCATATACGCATATATGCACATAAAACAAGTGCGACGGATGGAGGAAAGCAGATGACCAAGACGAGCTCTGGAATACAAAACCCAACGAATAGAAGGAAATGAGCAAGACCAGCAAAGACATGGATAAATGGGATGAGGGAAATAATGAAAGACAGACACTTTGGAGAGATAGGAAGAGATGGCTGGATGTTGAGGTTCGAAGATTGCTGCATTGTTCTGGGTAATCATCAACAATGACTTCATTTTGGAAAAAAAATTACGAGTACCTAGGTGATTAGACCGCTCGCATAACCATCACTAGCTTAGCGTATAGTCTTTCAAGAGATATACCTACCGTGTTTATGATTTTGACTCTTCAAGTGGATATTGCTGTTTTCGTCGTAAACAGTAATAAATAAAGATGGGACTCCTCATACTGATGCGTGCCTACAAAAACCGACCGTACTTAGGATATTTAAAATGTATTAATATCTTGGAAATGATTTTCAAATTAAAAAAAAAATGTTATCTCTCTTTATTACCACTCTACTGGTCTTAAATTTCTGCGAAAAGTTGCAGGTAAACGATAAGACCAATTTTCTTGATATAAATAACATTTCAACAAAGAATATTGAACAATACAACAGCTACCTATTTGAAAATTTACAAGAAGTTTTATTTTCACTTTATTGTCAGCTCTCGTGTGTTCATTTCGTTTCTTGCTTCGTATTGTGCCTACTAGCTCCTAGATTCTTGAAAACAGTCATTGACTTTATTTGTAAGCAAAAAGGTATAGGTATGTACTACTATACAAGTTCTAAGATCAAAACAATTCCAAAAAAAATTTAAAATTGATAGCCTGGCTGAAGAAAATGGACATGCTGTACTTCGTCTTCCACCATACCATTGTTTTTTAAATTCTACTGAAATGATTCGGTTTGAATTAAAAAATAAAATTAGGAAAAAAATACTGCACCGAAATTTTGCAATCTCATGGTGGACTTAATAAAAGGACAATGTAACAACATTACTAGCAACAGTTGGTACAACTGTGTACAACATAAGTATTTACAAAGAAGAGAACTCTTATCGGCAGCGTCTGGTTCCTGATTTGATTATAGAATAGGTGAATCAAAATCATGTGATTCGGATTAAAATACGTATATTATAAATTTTATGGTTAGATATTATTTTATGTACATTTTCGTACTTACACTGTTATAACACGATACTTTGATAAAACATGTAAGCAATTACTTTTTCATTTGATTTATAAAATTATTTCGCTTCAATGTTTGTTTCAATTATCCAAATACGGTAGTTCGAAACAGGCTATCTTTAATAATTGTACCTAGGGTTCCCCGGACAATTTTACTTCGGTTTATTGACATTCGCAACGGGGATGCTATAAACAGCTTGATCAGTAAGTCATAAACATGGTAGGTAGGTATATCTTTTGAAAGACTATAAATATCATTGAATGACGCTTAGTTAGGATAAGAACTGTGACATAAATGAAAAAATTAAGTGATCGAAAATGAAGCTCCTACCTATATAAGGATGGGAGAAATCGTCGTCTTGGTTGATCTTTTGATGGCGTCGCAGCATGTCATTGTTTGTGTACAGAGAGCTAGCCCCCTTAATGTGAACGCTGCAAACTGCCACTCTATATTTATTGGGTGATATTTACAAACTTAATATATTATCAAATACAGTTGAAAGGAAATAGATCATTCCCTTACTTGATATTGAAACTTTATCGTTAAACAGTATAAACACCTTTCATATAATTCAAATGTATGTATATTCCTACCATAAACAAAAACAAATAGAAAGCATTTCATTGGAAACAACGTCATCAAGTGATACTTCAACCAATTATTTACCAGTCGATAGTGCGGCCGCCAGACTTCTCACACATTTTAGTTTTGTTTTAAAAGTCGGTGTGAGGCTTGTCTGTTTTTCGCACGAGGCCCACAGGGAACGAAACATCTCATTTGTTATAGTTATAATATATCCAATAAGTGGACGTCAGGAAGAAAACCTGAGTATTTGTCTTTATCTAAAGCATGAGTCTTATAACGCCTTAGATGGAGGCAGATACTAAATTGGGCTCTCTATTTTGCTCTACTGTTGGCACGCCATTTTAGCCACCATCGCCTAACCCTTACCAGCAAATGCATTAGAGACATTCTTATGGCATTCTTATTCTTTATACCACAGATTAGATACCTATAGATCCCTAACTGTTGCTCTTCTGAGCAAATCCTATTTATTTTCATAACATGCCATTATTATAAAATCTCTTCACGTGTTTTATTAACTAACGACATTCACTTGCAATGTTAATTTTAAACTGGTTTATTGCACGTCATAGTTGCATTAAAACTGACATTGATTGAAAGTTACATTGTATTTAAGTTGCTCAAAATAATGAGAGATGGCTCATTATCTTTAATGGCATTAAATTTATTATTGGCCGAGCTATGCTAGTTTATAGGCGAATCACTAGCTTTTCCTTTTATTTTTTAAAAGCAATCATTCTGTCTAGGTAGTCATTAATTCATCCTCTTCATCAAAATTGACTGTTATAAAGATTAATTTTTTAACTCTTCATTTAACTTCTTACTTAGATCTATTGCTGTATCTGTTGTTGCAAGATGATTATTTGATAAGAAAATAAAACATTTTGAGTCAAAGAATGTCTATTTCATTCGTAAGTTCAAAATTATCACAAGAGAAAACACCCTTTAATTACATTTTAGTTAATTAACATGATAAGTACAATAACAATTCTGCAATCAACGGTTCATACCGATGTATGACTTGACTATCCTACCGATATACTGTAAGGCCAAAAACGTTTTGTTGGGTGACAATCTTTGCCTGAGTAAATAATAACTTCCCCCTCTGAATATAGCGAAGATAACCAAAAGAGCGAATACGTCCAGCCAGTATATCGTGTTCTCTACTCCCATTTCTTTGATGAAAAAATTTAAGTCGGTGAAGATGCAGAATTCCTCAGAGTTTGGACACTCGAGCTTCTTTCTTCCCTCGAGCATGGCATAGATCAAACCTTCTAAGGAGTATCTGAGGTAACTGAAGTACATTGCGATTTTTATCAGGATTGGTATGGTGTCGTAACCTGAACCAAATCCGTAAACAGCCAGTAACATCAACGGAACGGTAACGACTGGTCCCATGAACATTGCATTCTGGAAAAAAGTTTTAATGTATTAATAAAAATATATGTTCTATAGTAAATCCATTGAGAAGAAAACATCCACGAAACAAGAAAAGGTAGTAAAGTTAGACAACATCTAATACACGTCGTTTGCTATTGGTGGAAAAGTCATAAAACTTTTGGCGGGAATTTTTGATGTACAGAGTCGGTTCAGTGTAATTAACAAGTTTAGTTGTCTGATCTATGGTTGTCTGTTTACAAGCGTTCAGGAAAGTCGTTGACGGTGATAGTGGACTTTTAGTTGATGGTTTATTTTTACATATCGCTATTGTTATTCAGGTTTTTGATATAAATTTGTATAAACATATTTCTGTGATCTATTGCAATTATGGAAAGACACCTTCCCTGCTCGCCTCCCAAAAAGAGACCTGAAAGATACTTAAGCTGCGGGGAGAAAACCATTATTTTAAATGTATACAGAAAAGAAAGAAATGAACATCCTTAGTAAAATCTTAGTAAAAGACAAATTATAGTCAAGGCGATCATTCTTAATGCGACCCTGTACTTATTCGCTAGCTGGTCGCGCGCTTTGAATTTCGACGTTTGTGTTTCATGGAAATTTTCTTCTCGGTGGATTTACAATAAGTAAAAAAAGTTATTAAACGTCATTAAAAAGTAATTAAAAGTCAGCGCTAAAATCTGTAAAACTATATTCAGTAATATCAACTTAATGAAGGAGACGTAGGCCAAGTAGCAAAATACAGACCCCATAGTAACATTCTTTTAACTGATTCTGTGGTTTTGTATATGTTGTGGGCAAAGATAAAAACTGGATATGGGTGATAATGGCCCGACAATGAATGTCCATTTTCGTGGCCGATATCGCTATATTGAACGGATGTTGACGTTATGGTCCGTTAGGGGCAGACAATGTAATTAAAATTTTGTTCTATTTTCGTAGCATCCTTGCTAGGTCATTGGCTCACAATAGCCAAAAACGGACGAAAAATGTTGATATACCTTTGTGTGACATTGTGATACAATGTGTCTATACCCTTAACAATGTCCCCCTGTCGTTAGAAAATAGGACGCTTCCTTTCTTTCTTTTTCGCCATGTGATAATAGTGAAAAACAATGGCGGCAAATTATACTACTTTCGTCTACAGAAGAAAAACAAGAATATTCAACAAAAAGTTATTTATTTGCTGGGTAGTTATATTGTTCATTGGTGATATCACTTGAAATGTTACGAAGATAGTCTTACTCTAGCCTAGCCAGACATTCGAACATAGCATCATGCCTCATTCGGAGATTTTGATGAACAAAAATATTGTGATTTGAGATCGCAATTTTTCAGAATTTGGTGGGTTGCATAAAACTTTGGTTTCATTTTTATCCATTTACACCCCCCAACAATTCCACAATATCTCCACTCTATTGGCACGCTTAACCGATGCCTGACTTTTGCTGTTCCTAGGATTCCTATTAGCTAACTCCAGTCACATTCATGTAGTTCTTCAAAATTAAATCGACAAATTCTCGACCATGACATAGCCTAACACGCAATGACGACATCGGCCGGACAATTAAGTTCACTTGCACTATAAATTGCCAATACTGGCCAAACTACAAGGACATTAATGTTATTGACCGACCGGTCATTACCAACCATTAAATTTCAGTATGATATATTGTCGTATGTATTAGTATACATATAAAGTATAAAGAAAAGTTTACAACTACGCTTTTATTTTTAGTACTTCATGATAATATATTCTGGTATTCTGTAATAAAAGTATGCCTAATAAAATATTTTTTTGTATTGCAATCCTTTTGAAAAAGAACTTCCCCTCTAATATATTCGGGCGGTTGTTAATGACTATCATTGGTATTAATTAAATAATAATTTCCAGGATACCTACCTACATCAAAGAAATAAATTAACAAAATGAGCTATTCTGAGCTGTTAATGTAGCTATTTTATTAGATATAAAAAAACGGTGTGGCAATTTACCATCCCTTAAAATCGCGTTGAAAACGTTGATCAATTACTTACTGAGGAGAACATATAATAATTAAAATTCTTACCAAAACCGCTTGAAGATCGGAAGGGCCTATTACTCTTTAACATTACATTCCAAATTTAAAAAATATGTTTTAACCGTTTTTTTTTAATTTAGAGTTTTATCATTGAAGTTTTCAACAGAACATTGTTCAATTTCGTTTTTTATTTCAATCTTGTAAAAAATATTTTGTCAAATTAAATAAAATACATTTTCGTCGGATTTTATTTAATATTTTTATTTTTATCAGATACTTTTCTTAGCCATCAACTTGATTAAACGTTTATTAATCTCACAGTTTTAAACCGATTTGTTTCGAAAGCTGAACTGAACACTTTTTCTGTAATATCTTTTTTATATCTACTCCATAAAGAGTGAAATACGACCACAACTTCGATAACTTAGCGTAGATGCATTTGTTCCAATTCTCGGAATAACATAGTGACAGAGAAAAAAAATATAGTTACAAAATAAAGCACAATTTTGATTTTGACATTTTTTTTTAACTAATACCTACTCTTAATTTAATATTTTCGCGATATATAGGTAGCATATTTTATTATACTACTTATTGTGTTAACTGGTATATAAAAAAAATCTGTTGCACTTGTCCCCACCTTACCTTGTCTATTTCACTTTTTCACCATTTTGTTTCAATTTTTAAGCAATTTTATTTGATCTAAAATCCTGTCTTTTATAATTGAATAGATATAATACTATTGGAATGCCCCCCTATACCCTGATTTTTAATGTTGTGGATTTTTACAACCGACACATCAAATAACTCCGCCTTGTAGACGGCCGGTGCGGAGTGCGAGATTGCTGGTATAGTTTTTTAACAGTAATCATTTGGCAGTTATAAATAGATTGAAATTTAGGTTCTATTTATTAAAGTTGTTCGTACAACATAATTAATCTGTGAACTGTATTCAGAATGATTATTCCCTAAATGAATAGGTACCTACATAAAAACACTCCTCTTTATACCTGAGGCTATTTTTAGCTTTCTATACCGGACCGCTCTTATCCACCGATTCCCTTATGCATCTTATTTAGAGATATGAGTGCATTTGACAATATCGCTCGGATTACGACGACGATCATATGATACTCGTCCTGGCCGATAAACCAATAGCCGAAGAAAAAGTGGTGGTAAAAGTCCACACCACAACATTAAAAATCAGGGTATAGTAGTCAACATGTGTGATATTCTCAATAAACACATTATTAAATCTACTTACCACTATGGTTAATTGAGATGCAATCAAAAGCCCCAGGCTCTCAGAAATAACAGCGGTCAACATGCAGATTAGGTGGAACATCAATAATCGGTCTATCTCCATTGGTTGGTCCGTTAGAACATACACTAGCACAACATAAACTGTTCCAAGTATCAGTTGTATCGGGAAAGTTGAAAATGAGAGAGCGCAGAAATACGCGCTCAGTCTATACCATTTGTTGAAATGTTCTCTTTTTATCAACTGTATCTCCTTAGGAACTGAAAATAAAGAAATGCTCAGTTAAGAAACAATAAGGTAGTTTCCTTATTTAAGTGAGACGAAATTGGAAGTATAGTGGATCTGAGACCTTATTTTTTGCATTATTTTAGCGATAAAGAAATGTTCCATACAATGCACCAATGATGTTTTTTTTTTAATTGAAACTTTATAATTTTTAGCATGACGTCATTAAGCGCCCGCTTAAACGGAATCATTAAAGTATCATTGGTACCATTGGAATATTTGTATGAAATGCATTACAAAACATGGGTTTCTGAGGACAGAACTAAAATAAATAGTTTGGTTAGGTTGCCTGAGTAATCTATAAAATTAAATAATTCGTATTAACAATCATAGTTGTCATATGAATATTAATTGGTAATTTCAATGAATAACGGTATCGGTAAAGGATTATCGTGAAATAAATAAATTATCAAGATAATCTGCAATAGACAATTGGTCAATGCAACCACAGATTACAATATTATACAGTCACAGAACATGATAAACGGTCGGTTTATCTCAACTAGCTTAGGAACTTTCGGACTATAAGCACGTTTGTAAGAGTTTGTAACTGCGCGTTGGCCTAGATTTACAATGTTGTTGGGGAGTCCAATCTTGTCTAGATTTGCAATGAAATTTTTACTGATTGATTATACCTTCAGCTGATATAACAAATGGAATTATAGCGATACTGCGGAGTTTAAATTGAGCTTTGAGATCATATGCCAGGTTTTCGTACTTCGTTGCGTTTTCACCCTCAGTTTTTTTTACATTGTGCGACAACGGTACTGCTATATCAAGGACGATTCCAGTTTGTTCTTTCTTGTTTATCAGTATGATATCCGGTCTGTTGTGATCCACACTCGGACACTCCGATCAGTTGTTATAACTCTGTCCCAATATAATAGATGGTCGTTCGTTTGCAAAACTGCAGAGGGGTCGTATTCGTAGTACGGTGGGGGGTGGAGCATCAAGAAGGTTGTGCTTGATTGCCAGTTGTTGATGGATTATTTTGGCGAGTTGGTTATGCCGCCCTAAATATGCCCTTTCTGCTAGCATGGAGCATCCCGTCATTATATGCTCGATTGTTTCACCTGAGGCCCCACACTTCCGACATTTATCAATGACCTTCAGGCAGCGTTTTTCGTAGTTCCTTGTCCTTACTACTTGGTCTTGAATGGCCATTAGAATCCTCCCGTTTCCGGGTACAGCTGTTTTCCATGGAGCCATCATAGAGAAGAGTTCTTGTCAACATTCTCTATTGTAACTGTTGATGTGTTGCCAGGTCAAAATTATGAAAGTTACTAGATCTCGCTCATAAAAATCACTAGATTTCACTAGATTTTGTTACGAATTTGAAAAGATTTAAATGTTGTTTCCTAAAGTTACGAATGTAATGGTTTAGATACTTAAATATTTTTTTTCATACGTAAAAGTACGAAATTTCGAGGTAAGTCTCCTATGAACCCCCGAATGACTATTGCATCCCCTGATTTTCGACTTGAAACTATTATAGGGGGATAGTTTCCGTATAGACGAATATTTCCAGATAAAAATTTTAGATGCAATAATTATTTTAGATACTTAAATATTTTTTTCCATATGTAACCTATATGAACCCCCAAATGACTAAGTAGTGCATCCCCTGATTTCCGACTTGAAACTGTTTCATGGGGATACTTTATGTAAAAATGAATATGTTCCGATAAAAATTTATAGTGTAAAAATTGGTTGGGGTTGTTAAAATATTTTTTTTCGATTTTTGGTAAATTTACCCCATGTAACAACCCCCAAACGAAAGCTAGGGTGGTAAATCGTATCGGATGCATTTGTCTAGTAATAAACAGTCTTTCCTATGACGTTTTTTTGCACAAATTTTGAGACTAAAAAATAGCACCGATTTTACCGTACTACAGGCTTTGTGGATGTGGCTATCTTCACTTCACACCCGTAAAATTATTTACCAAAGCTGCTTCAGTTAATCAAGTAGTTCACGCATTCTCCAATAGGGCCACAGGGCGCCTAGGAATAATTACTAACTTTCCTCTATTACTAACCTTACTGACTCAACAATACAATATAAAATTGACAATGCAATAATTATTATTGTTGTTGGGTAATATAAAAAAAAACAGAAAATTCACTAGCATCGACCTCTTTTTTAAGTTTTCACTAAATCACCAAATGGAAAAAAAATTAATAAACCTAGCTTGAGGTTTGAGAAAATAACTGCACTGCAAACTCTTGATCGACTTCATCATTGTATGAAACTGTGCGCGAACGATTTACATACGCGAAGTGTAACAGGGGGCGTATCAATTAATACAGATCACTAATTATTTAGATTGAAATTATTTATGGGTGAAGTAAATCATCTAACGTTCACTTGATGGGGAAGTTTTTAGTTGAACTAATTTATGGACACATGAAGGGCGTGTGGCATCAAAGAATTAAATAAAGAAAATCTTTTCAAGAATATTTGAAAGTATAACTGTTTGGTTCAGGTAACTTATACCTACTTCTGATGGAAGATCTTTTGAATCTATGTTCAATATTTTCAGCAGTAGGTATGCAATATATTGGAATAGCACCCTGGGGTCGATAAAGTAAATAGAAATATTTATTTTCAACTATAGTGATATCTTCCTTCGTCTTTTAATAAAGCTGTAGGTTGTTTACTTGTTTAACGATGACTAGAAAATGTCTATCAAATCCTCAGCTTGAAGAAATGTGGATTTCTCGTTGCCACAAATCTATAGCTTGCCAGCATAGATTATGATTTTGAAACTAAGGAGCAATCATTTTTTAACAATTTTTTAATACATGTTGTCAAAAATATGCATTTATTTTTCACGTCACAGTTCTCAAAATCAAGATAAACTCACGACAAATGAGTTATTGCAATACTTCTACTAGAGCATCATCTATACCTCTTACTCTTTGGCGGTAATTTTGATAATAAAGTGTGTTACTCTGTTAAAGCACCTATTATAATGATGATCTAAACTGCATGTCAGAATATCTTTCAAACCATTTGTTGGTGGAGCACCAATGTAAAATTGAAATTGATGGAATATATTCTCGAAATTAATTTAATGTAAAGGTGTATATGAAACACGAGAGGAGGAACGGTGTGTTGGGTACAACCAATACGCCCTCCCTATTATCCTCTCAAAACGTTTAACATGAACATCGAAAATGAAATTGGTACGTATCTCAGTAGTTTAGTGGTAAGAATACCCGACGCGACATTGGGAAACCCGGGTTTAAATCCCGGCTGAGCTACAAATTCAATTTTCACAGATTCTCTTACATTTGTTTTAAAATTGAAATTCGTGCAAAAATTTAACAATCTGGATTTACGACACGAAAATCCTTTAAAAGTTCCTCCTAATACTAACTTCGTTATAGGATTATCCAATGTCGAAAATCAAAATTATTTACCACAGAAATTAGGGTGATTAACTAGGTATTATTCCAAAAACCGGGTCAGTCGCCAGGTGATCCAAACACCTAATTATCACGTCATTGATAAGAAGGATTTGATGCACAATTTTAGAACATACATGCCAACACAATTTGTCATACATGCATATACATGCTAAAACTATTTTAGTAGAGCCCATTTTCGTGTGTGATAATCAGTGCTAATATATTATGTGAGTAAGGGTTTTAATTAAATATCTTGAATAAGACAAGAAGGTGATAAAAACCATCTTTCGTGTGGTATCCCATATAATCTGCCGACGAAATCCTACATTACAAATAAAACTTCAAAAATGCATTAACTCATATACATACAATTTGAGTATAGTTTTCATACACCGTTTAATTTCAAGGATTACACAAGTTCTTTCTCTCACTTACATTGAAGCAGCACTGGCATCATCGGTATGTACATGAAGAATATAAGACAGGTGAAGTAGAATCCGAAGTTGAAGATGGTTTTAGAACCGTCCTGTCCCATTCCCAGGTAAATCGATCCGACTATAGCACCCAATATCACATGAAGGATCGTCCTGAGCAACAAGTAACTCTAAAACATCAAGAATGCATCTCTTAGATATATTAAGTAAAATATAAGATCCACTTACTCTATCCCTCCACATCTGCAACCACATCCTGTTGATTATGATTGTAAATTGTCTCGTCCAACTTGATTCGTGCTTGAAATCAATGAGGTTCACGTCTGGTAATTTGTTTTCTTGTACTAGAGAGATGCTATTGTCTAACTGAACTTCTTCCATTTCGTTTTCTGGCGTCTGGTTGAACAAATTCTTTCCATTGTCGATGGCAGATACTAGACGATCTTGGAAATCTCCGTATTCTCCGCTACAGATTTCAATAACTGGAAGAAAGACATTTAAATTGAAATGATCTTCAGAATACAGCATAACTGTACGAAAAAAATAATTTGGTTGTCTGTAAAGTCGGTTTACGGACGAGAATATTACGTGATAACGTCATAAAGAAACATTGATGAAAAATTGCATACGTTTATGAATTGCATTGAATTATTATCACTAAATTATCATTGATGTTTCATATTATAGAAGGTTTTTTCGCACTGCGGTTGGCCGGTCCAACTGGTCATTTTAGACACATTGTTATGACATGTGTGAAGTTGAACATTAATCTTGAACTTTACATGAATTGCTGCGCAGGATAATTGTTTTCTTTGAATACTAAATGAAAGCAGTCGACTTTTTACACGATCGTTTATATCATTCATCATAATTTTTTAGTCGAAATCGTAACATAACCTTTTATTACTGCACTCGTTGACCGATGCAAGAGCAAATATATGAGATTATGTAGCTAATCAAACTCCTAGAATGCCATAATTAAATACCTTATTGCCGTAATTGTTATTGTAATAGTAATAAGCAATGGTATGCACAGTAAATATTGAGATAGCCGCTAACGTCCAGCTGTGTGCTGCCGCCGTCGCCGCCGACCGAGTAGAAGGAGATAGATGCGTCAGAAGCGACCGCTGAGGCCGACCGTATCTCTCTATCGCTTGTTCTCTCTCACTCCCGCATGGCTCACATTGGTTGTGTTGTGCGGGTCTCTCGCTTCCACGCATGGATCTGGCGTAACGTTACAATGTTTTCTGGGATGTGTAGCCCGCACATCGATATATAATACGTATATCGCGTCAAAATCAGTGATGACTGGTACATAGGCGCTGTGACGCTTTAGCCCAAGAAACTGACAAAAATTAAATTTTACGCCACAATGCTACAATTTAAAAAAAATATTATGTGGTTAATGGTCATGTGGTTAATGCCTTTGCTTGTGGTACCACCCACAAGCATTAAACCGGCCTAAGGGAAACCAGAGAGTCTGGTACACAGTTTTTTTTAATCACTAATGGCTTCTAAAAATGAGTAATTGACTGTGATTGTAAAACAAGACACTTCACTAAAAATACAGGATGTGCGTGTTAAGAGAGGAATCTAATATGGATCGGATCATTACTTGGTTTTGTCCAAGATATATTTCCCTTCCAGAGTAGCTACACAGAGAAGAATCAAGTCAGATGATAACAGACTTATACAACCTATAAAGCCTCAAAGATAATTCCACAAAATTTTTATGCCAACTTAGACTTGCAGGGAAATTAGTTGTTATCAGCGAGGATGATGTCAATGAACTCCACGCAAAACATTAAACGAAGCATCCATGAAGCAGCAAGTGATGTTCTTGGAGAACAGACTTTTCACACGACATCACGGAGAGGAAAATTTTGGTGGCACAAAGACTTGGAACTTCTGTTAAGAACAAAAAACAAGTCTATCAAAAACGATTGAGCCCACAACCTGACACTGACCATCAAGCATATCAAGAACAGTGAAAAGAAATATAAAAGCTATTAACAAAGCGAAAAATGAGTATTGGCAAAAGAACTACTAAGAAGTAGAAAAATGTAGAGGAAACACGCAAACTAATGAAGCATGGAAATTTCTTAAGAACATGCGAACGCAAAACAAAGATACGTCAGGGGTCAACTTACGGACATGTTACGGAGGCTTATTAAAAGAAGACAGAAATCAATTCATGACACAAATAGATTATGACGTGAATAGGCCGAATGAAATCCAAATTGATCATATATCTCGGGACGAAATGGGAGTTGCAATCATTGAAATGAAAAACGACAAAGCTCCTGGACCAGGAAATCTTACAATTGAATTTTTTAAAGAAGATCCCGCAGTGCTAATAAAGTGTATAGCGAAACTGTTTAATTCAGTAATGAAAGGATCAACAGTACCGGCAGAATGGAAAACAGCACCTATAATATCAGTCTACAAAAAAGGCAGCAGACAAGACTACCGAAACTATTAAGGAATTAGTGTGATCTGTGCCAGAATATATGACAGGATATAAAGAAAAGAATAGAAAGCCAAACAACAGATATATACATTTCTCAATTGTATTCTCGATAAATTCATCTCGATAATAATGTTTACCTAGGAAACGTCCAGAAGGTCATAAATAACTTTTCCTTAATGAGATGTTGCGGGAACGCTCGGCACGGTTTTTAGTGCTCGCCGCTGCGCTTAATAAGCGTAGCCGCGTTCCTTTGAGGAAAGCCGCCGAGGTCCGACAGGAGTAAACACATTTCGCTCTGCTGTTTACATTGCGCGTTACAGTACGTATTCTTTTTAATTGTCAATATCTCAAATTCGAAAATCATTACGATTACAATACTTTCTCTTATAATATGCGGGTATCCCATATGAGAAAGTAAAAATGTAGGTTATCTTTTATGTTTGCCCTCTTCATGTTTTTTTTTTCGAATTTCGTCAGTTCTTCTGTCAATAACTAACTATCCTGTGCGTATACCCTCAATTTTGTGTGTGAGAGTAGTTAATGTCTTCTTTTTGAACCTCAATTTTAATGGGACTTTTATAAAACTGGCATTATAAAAGCTAAAGTTTGACTGTTAACTTCAAAGTTAACTTGTAAACATGTTTATAATACCCACCCTAAGTCGAAAAAAAAATGAAAAGAAAAAAACACATCCATTTTATTTTACTGCCTAGTTTATTCCGGAATAAAAAATCATGGAAACTACCCCATTGATTAAATTGTATTGATTTCTCTGTAATTTGTGTTGCCTTAGCAACAGTTCGTTCTCTGTTCATAGCACAACTCTTCTAACATTTTTTTTAATGACATTCAGTCTTCTCAGCAAATCGACATTCTTTTTATTATAAAAAAGCTGATAATGCCTACAAAACATTCACCAAATATATGTTTCTTATCTAACTCTCCATGACTTCCGCAGATTAGCTGTAGTATGGGCGAGACTTAAAACCATCGCTCAGTTTTAAACTTTGGATATACTCACTAAAATCAGCAGGATTGTAATGTCTTGGACATTCCAAGTTGACGCTAGATAAAAACGGTATAACCTCAGGTCCATAACCTTGGTAGACGCACTGACCAGAAGAGATGATGTAAACGTTATCAAATATGGAGAACAATTTCGCGCTCGGTGTGTGCACAGAACAGATGATAGTCCTTCCGCCTTCAGCAATTTTTTTCAGCAGAGCGATGCACTGGGAACATGAGAGGTCGTCTAGGCCACTGGAAAAATCGTAAATTAATAACCGTTTAATACTTTTGTTTTAATTTAGAACGTGCCAGTAGTTTCGATTAAATCGAGTTTAGCGAATTGACAGTCAAAAAATTCTTGGTATGTGCTCATTGTAAAAATGCGCATTGGAAGGTGATGTTTAACAGCAAGATTACTTTTATAAGGGTTGTTAATAAAATTCGATTTATTTTGTTATCAATAATTTGCATGCACAGAGCGTGATTTAATTTAAGACATATATGTTTAGCTTAATGGTAACACACTTAATCATTATAGTAATTTCATACTTTGAACATTTATAAATATTTATACCTTATGATTCATAACAGCTAATTTGAATCTATAAGTACCAACTATCGTTAACCTAGATTGGTATGAATACAGTATTGATGGCAAGATTATTAAAAAAAAAGTTTGCAACATTTCTTATTTCATTTTCTTTCTCGTATTAAATTGCTCCTTTTAACCGAGAACTTTATTTATACGTGGGATGGTGCAACGATTAAATATTTCCCAAGTGGTTATATAACTGCTAACCACTATAGGTTACACTAATATCACGTTCAGACAGTAATACATATTAGAAAATGATAATATTGCATTGGTATTGCAAGAACACTATTGTTGACCAACAAAGAAACTTATGAATATACAAAATTTGAAACTTTGAAGAAGTGATTCAATGGTCATAAATTCATACAAGTACCACCAGAAAAAATTTAAAAAACTGTATGATGGTGAAATTTTTCTCCAACTATATTTGTTGTCTGAAAGTCTGAATGCAAATTAAGATACTTTTTGGTCCATTTAGAATATATGTGTAATTAAAAAATAGTCACACCTGTGTGTTAAAACAGCTTAAAATTATATGAAAAGTATTATAAGTTGATCCCTTATTATGACGTCAATATACGTAATGTTCGACCTCACCTCCTTTTGTTTAGTTTTAACTGTAGAACGTAATTATGTAGGTATTAATTGGTACATATATAAATTCAAGGGCATTTAGGACTATTTTATTACAGTAGCGACCGTTGAATCATGGCAATAGTAAATAGGAAAAGTTTGCAAACGCCGGAAAATACCCGCTCATTCCAAAATAATTTAATCCGTGTAATTATCTAATGTTATTTTTGTATGTTAACTCTGCCGTGGATGATTACGACTTACGTAGTCGGCTCGTCCAAAAATAGGACGGGTGGGTTGTTTAAAAGCTCCAAAGCTATCGACAGTCTCTTTCTTTCGCCTCCAGAAAGGGCGTTTGTTCTCGTCTCTTTTGACCCTTTCAATCTTAGTAGATTTAGAATATCGTCTATCTAGAAAAAGAAAAAAAAAAAGAAAAAATTTCCTTCCTATGGTGAAGACCGTGGGGAAAAGGACGGTGCAACAAAAAGTGCACCTGAAGATCCTGACATTTATAAATAAGATTGTTAATAATTTTTCAGAAACAGTGGACGTCGGCCACTAATGTCCGTCCACAGTGGCGGATTGTATAAGGCTATGTGTTGATATATTTTTGATTAAAGGCACATTATCATAACCTCATTACACTTCTCAGTCATGACATGGCGTGACTGATTTTGTTACTGTTTTAAAATCCTATCGCCGTTATGCACCAATTCGATTTTTAGGCAGCGGGATCTATAATACTCACCAATTTTATTTTATCTTCCAAACGCACGTTCTTGCCTAATTTTAGGTTTGCCGCAACTAACATCGCTTCTACTACAGTCAGCAATGGTTGAATGAGGTCCTCTTGCATGATGTACCTCGACATTTTTCTGAACTGTTTAAGGTTCCTTTCCCTACCATTTATGAGGATGGAACCAGTAGCCCCTTGAGATCTTTTAAGAAGAAAGAAAACATTAAAAGTATACATCCAGTAGAAGATTGAAATAAGGTCACTAATTTTTAATAAAAATGAGTAGGAAAATGCATTAAATTGACCTTAAAGCAATTTTTTTTAGTAATCGGTTACTCATTTAAAACATGCAAAATTATGATTCCAATTGAATAAAATATGGGCACGTGATTTAATATGCCCTTTTACTGTTATGACGTCAGAAGTTTGTAAACACTAGAGACGCCCGTTCTGTACATCTGGATTCAACACAAGAAAATTTAAGGTACAACCGTTTCATACAAATTTGAACAGCAAAGTGTAAAGTTTAAAAAAGAGATTTCATAATACTCTATAATAGGTTGCTTCTACAGAATGTTCAGAGGTTTGAGTAGTCTCCCCATTGAATGTTCCACAATTCTCACAGTTGCGGTAACTTCCTTTTAGGTTTCAGAGAATTTAAAAATTTTGCAAAGGCTACCTAGTCTACCTACAAAGCTTGAAACTTTACTACAGGTTGGTCCAATAACTTTTAATTCTCGATTTAAAAGCATTATGTATTTTGAAAAATGGTAAAATGTCTACCTACTTCCTTATAGTACCATAAGGTTCAATTAAGTATGAAAACATAAGCGTTGGTAGGTTTCTTTGTGTTCTTAGGGCGTATCAGGTGATAAAAAAACCGACGGAACTTAGTTTTTAATACACGTTTATTACTACAGGTCAAAACAGTCGCATCTTCCAGAGTCTGGAAGGCGAGTCCATTATCCTCTACGTGTCTACATAACAGGAGCATCGACCCTATTGCAGGTACCTATCTCGCTGACTATGAGCCTACGAAAAGGGCATCATAGTCGGTTTCGCACATTATGCTTAAATATATATGATTTTGAATACAGTTAAAATGTATATTTCAACTTGTAGTATAAAGGGTCCAATTAAGTATGAAACAAAACGTACATCAAATGGTAGCCACGACTTTGCTGACACACTTTTACTTTTTTGATGAAATGTTTTCGAACAATTTCGCACATTATTGATCTTCAATATTTGGAATTACGCGTCTAACTTCACTTTTCAGCTCAGGTATTATTGTTAGATGATCGGAATATGCGTAGGTTTCACAAAAGACCGTAATCAAGATATGCGTATATATTGTATATATCAATCACCTAACGACAATACAGAACTGAAGCATGGAATAAACGCATTATTCAAGACATTGATCAACAAATGTGCAAAATTATTCTGAAGAATTTAATTAAATAAGCAAAAAACACAGAAAAGAGTGTGTTAGCAAAGCCATTTGATATGTGATGAACGTTTTAGTTAATATTTAATTGCACTCTATACAAGTTGAAATACATATTTTACCATTTTTCAAAATCATTTGCATTTGGTACAAGAATTAAATATTGAACTATTTTAATGGACCACTATATATAAACTGATGATCTTCCAACTTTCTTCCTGAGCGATGGAAATGGGTCTGGAGCCCAATTGTACCAAACCCAAGTTGAAATCTTATAGGTTTAAAGTAGAATTATCCAGATATTTATGGTAAATAACTACATGGATTGTTTTCAAAGTTAAAAAATTCCCGTCCGATGTCATTAGGTTAGGTTAGAAACTAGAGAAAAATATGTAGAAACCTCGCATGTTTACGAGAAATTGAAGGCCTAATCGCATTAAATGCAATTGAAATATGTATAATTTTTAGATTCTATATCCTGTAAAAGTTTACCGACTTATGACGTCACAACAGGCTCTGTCTGCATTAGTTGTTTCGCGCACTTATTTATATATTTGAATTTACACCTATATAAATTAATAATTAGAACTCAAAAATAAAAACGTTTGCAGAACACATCTATTCGCGAAGATGTAATAATTTTATATGCAAATATTTTATTGCAGTTTTAGCTAACACCTACTTAGTTTAGTAGCAAATAGTTGTAAATTTTAACCAAACATGCTGCAGCAGTTCTCGTTATTTATTTGATAAAACAGTTTTGGTTCGAATACTTACTTGTAACCGGCCAAAATGTTCAATAATGTGCTTTTACCAGCTCCAGACGGCCCCAAAATAGCAGTCAATTGTCCCGATTTAAACTCGCCGCTTACGCTTCTCAAAATTAATTTTGACCCTGAAATACAAATAATACAAAAACTGTTATAAAGTTATTTGCACATAATAGGCGGTGGTTTTTATCACACAATCAGAACGTGTAGGTACATACATATTGTTTTTGCTTTTCAAAACATGAAAAGCAAGGGCAATTCTTGCCTGCCTCGTTGTGCACCAGCAGTTTTGCATACTCTCATAATAGAGTCAAATTCAAGTAAAAGTGGGATTGTCAAATCATTTTTCGTGCATAAGAGGCAAAACATTTTATTTTTAGCACATCTTCGAGAATTATGGCTAAAGCAATTTGTTTTGTTCACTTTAGATTAAGTTCTGCCGTTCCCTGTGTCTATTTGGGTGAAACGATTGCACGTACCGGTTATTGCAGGAAAATGGATGCTGCAAATATGAGAGATTATGCAAGAGGAAGGTCATTACAAAATCGTTCGAGACTCGTTATATAAGAGGTCGTAATTAGAATGTACCGCAAAGTTTAAACGGTTAAATTCATAAATATTTGGCGTGTCTGCTTGAACTGTTCACATGAGGGTCAAAATCACAATAGACCCAAATGGATACGTCTGAGGCCATTGCCTGTAATGTACGTATCGTATGACTACATTGAAATTATAAGTATTCAGTATGCGTATTGCTTAACGAGGATACACTGTCGATTAGAAGGTAAACAGCTTTATAGAAATAGAACATTAGAACATCAAAAGGATGAAGTTTTGTGTGGAACATAACGTGGAAGAATATGTACCTAAAACGATTTTAAATTATTTTTGTGGCTGGTTTGTTTCAAAAAATTTACGCATTGTCGCAAAAATTGAAATTAAAATTACGTCACAACTTTAGATTTCTATTTATCTACATTGAAATTAAATTTATCTTTCGACGACATCTTGAAGGCCTTTTTCTTTCCAGCTCTTCTTAATCGTATCATTAACATACCGTTGAAAAAATTTAAATTTGTGTAACTAATATTAGGAAAAAACACTCACACGTGAATATCGAAATTTTTTGTTACTGGTTCGAATTCAAGGACTTGACAAACTTGTTAATCTGTCTTAATTATCTATAATTTTCATCGTCGAACCGAGTAGGTAATAATTAAATACGGAGGCGTAGTTCGAACTTTTTAAAGTAATTTAAAGTACCGTTTTATACATAGGAGAAATGTCAAAGAAAAAGTTATATAGCGCCGATGTGTGCTTTTACCCTGGGGGTGGATACCACCCCTTCTCGAAGGTGAAAATATTTAATCTCAAAATAACCCCGGAGATTGATAGAGCGTGCAATTTGAAGCAAAAAATGTTATATAAACGTTTCTCGGTTAGTTAATATTTTCCGAGTTATTCACGATTGGAATTGTTGTGATTTTGTTTTTGAGTGGTTTTTCAAAAATAACTCGAAAACAATAAATTTTAACAAAAAAGTCATGTGGATAAAAAATAAACCCTTTAAAATAACGAATCGAATGGCGATTTTTACATTTTCATCGCAGCAACATAACCCGAGTTGAATATGAATATGAATAAGAGGGTTTATTTGAATTAACCTATAGAATCGAATATTTTGTCATAAAATAATGTAAAAAGGGTGGTTTTTCAAAAAAATGCTTAGAATATTTTTAAAGGTTTTAAGGAGACCTTTAAAATGAGCTAAGGTGAAAGTGATTTGGATGGAAAATAACCGAGTTATTATAAAAACAAAACGAATAAAAGAAAAGAAAACAAATCAATGAATTTTCCACAAAAATGAAACAAAAAAAAGACTTTAAATCAGTATAATCAGCTTTATTTATATACCATCAACTTGTCCTAAATTTTAACCAGTATGAAATGCGTACATATTTGAAAAAAACTTCAATTTAGTATTCAATTATTTTTTGAAATTTTATAAAAATTTACCGTTTTTTAAAATTACTCAAAAACTAAAAGAGATATGAAAAATATCCGCCAATACTAAAATGTTGTATTTTTTGCTGAATGTTTTCCGTTTTTATTATGGTTCTACGATGAAAACTAATTAAGATATTACATTTGAAATTTGTATATAAGTGTGAGAAGTACCATTTTGAAGCCCTTTAGATTGCATCCTTAAAAAGGAAGGACTTCAAAAAAGCCCAACTCTACAAATCTGATAACCCTCCAAATTCCGTACAAAATAAGCTTTTAACCAAATTAAATATGTTTAAAATTAGATATCTCCATCTGCATTAATAGGAAAGTCTTTAACCAGTGCGTCTTGCCTGTACTGACAAACGACGCCGAAATGGCTATCTAATAAGGCGCACAGCTAATAAAATTAGAGTTGCACAGACAAGGGCGGATCTATGGGGGGGTAATGGGGGTAACTCCCCCCCCTCCAGACTGATCAAACATCAAACATACTGACAAGAATAATCCGGATAACCCAAACAGACAAAATTTCTTTTACTGCCCCTAGTTACCTGTATCTAAAATATATGTACATATTTGCACCTATGCATTATGTTTAACCATGTAATACGAAAGTTATAGATTGTTTTACAAATTCAAAGAAACGTAAAAATGAGTTTTTCCTCTAGTTGTAATTTTAATCTTTATGACGAAGATTGTTTGGATCACCCGGATAATATGCTTAATTAAATTTGCTTCTAGCTAGAATGACGATTTCAGTTTTTTTCTATAGTTTAGTTTATTAGGCATTAGCTTTTTTTTTAGTTACTTAATTTGATTTTATGCTGATTTTGAAAAAATGAGAAATAGTATACCGATTTATGTACTTTAAAGGGGTTTTATTTTTTTAAATTAGGGTTCAACCCTTGCATGACAATTGTTTTACAATAACAATCGTTTTTTTTTCTTTTCTAATAAACATTTAAAAAAATATAAATATTTAACTATCGAATCGCGCAAAATTCATTTCTCAATTATCACAAATAAAAGGGCTGCGAATTTAAAAAAAATCATATCTCGGCTCCTAATGGTCGAAAAAAGTAGGTTTTTTTTTCAATTCTCCGCTTTCAATCCAGCTATTCCAGCTATCCGAATTTGTTAGTCAGAAATTTGTACAAGTTATAAAAATGGCTCCAGGTCTATTTGTTTATAAAAAAATCACCCCCTTATTTAAAGCGATAAATAAGAGGTTGACAATTGCTTTTATCACATTTTCTTAACGGATTATGAAAATTTGGTTATTTATGAAGAGAATAGGCCTTTGTGCACCTCGAAATGTTTATCCAAAAAGACGTAACAGCAATGAACATTATGCTTCTTGGGATAAACAAATAGCAATATCTCAGCAACAAATTAACCAATTCACTTTTATGAAAGCTGTTTAGGTTTGGAATTTTAAAAGCTAGCTTTTAAAGTAATAAAAACCTAAATCATATTATTTTTGCAATAAGTAATCAATATGCAAAAAATGACCATGTTCAGTGGTTTTTTGGCGTTTTTGCAATAAATATGTAACAAAATTAATTGTGCTGCAGCTCAAATTGTAGGGTTTTAAATTTTCTACAACTTATATTTGAAACTTTTCTCGTCAAAATGCATACTTTGGCTTGTAGAATCAAAAAACTTGTTTTTGCTCACTTTGGACCCCTCCCATTTGTTAATGCACACTTTTTGAATGTTTAAAACTATATAGGCATGATCAAATAATCAGAGCCTACAACTTTGACCACTCCCATCCGGTTATGAATTAATGTCGTAAAACGTTAAAAAATGACTACGTTGACTGGATTACACCCACCTGATGGTCGGACGACATAAAGCGCATCCATGTTCGCGACGTATCCGATTTCCCTTGGGATAATCCAAAAAGATCATCGCCAGCTGCGCAGGATGGCCGAACCTGACTTTAGCTGAAATCAGCATTCTTATGAAAGAGGCGTAAAAAGGGGACAGTCCCACTCCCACAGTCCCCGACCCCGACCCGACCCCGACAGTCGAAAAATAAGCATTGAAGAGTTAAGGCGTACTTGCTGAATAAAGCATAATAATATTAAAAGTTGTTTAATTGATTATAGAATCTGGGAGTAAATTAAAATTAAAGTCAATTATAGTTAGCATCCATTCCAACAGGATGAGCGCAGCTCAGGACAGAAGGGAATGGATACTATTACGGAAAGCTCATGTCCAGCAGTGGACGAGTATAGCTGATTGAAGATGATGAAGTTGTGAATTCCTAGAAAATCTTATGAAGTTTAAATTTATCTTTTCCAAAATACTAAATTTAGTTTAAGAACCGGATTCATAAATGAGTAGTTCAGTAAAAATCTCAGTTTATGGAGAATTTTTCAGGATATTATTTTCTTCTACAAAAGCCATGTGTAAGCGACGTGTAAGGTGCTGACGTCGCAAGGGCCCCAAGAGGAGCTGATCTCGCGTGCTCTCCTACAAATTATACTTGTTTATAGTAGAAGTATCATGTTACGGATACGAGAATTATTCGGGATTTTGTGATTATTCCGGGCAGGTCTCTCTCGAAGAGATGATTGTATTTAATTAAGAGTTATTATATCGTGTTTTTGGGAAACGGGACATTTTCATTCATGACATATTAATTTTTCCTAACAAGTCAGAAGTGGGATTGCCTTAAATAAACACTCAATTGTACTCTGTGCGGTCGTGCAAGTGCATTTAAATTGATCCGTCGGTGTGTTTTATCGAACGATATTGAAAACGGCTGTAAAGAAAGTTGACGGGCGACGCAAGTGAGTGTTGGTGAAAATGAACAGACCAGGTAGCAGCAGACAGAGGGATGATAGAGTGGACCGTTCTCGATCGAGGGACGATGGAGGGCACCGTTCTCGATCACGGGAGAAGCGGCGCTCACGTTCTCGGGATCCAGGACGACGTCGTTCGAGTCCCTTATCCAACTACACATCACCCCCGCAGGATGACGCTGCTCGCAGGAAAATTAGAAAGTTAGAAAAAAAACTCGCCAAGCTTCAGCAAACTGTAAGTAGTAGCACTCATACTAACTTACACTTAGACGAAACAGTGATACCATTGTTTTGTCCTGGCGAGGACAATAACCAACATGCTGCTGATTGGGCGCGCAAAATTGATGAACCGATAAGTATTCATAACTGGACCGAATTGACAGTTTTAAAATTAGCTACTAATCGGTTACGCGGAAACGCGAGAAAATGGTACGACTCGCTATCGAATCCTTGTATGGGTTGGGAAGACATGAAAAGTTTGCTAATTCAAAATTTTCCTACTCCGTTACGTTTCGGGAAATTGTTGAAAGAAGCGGCGTGCTATAGTCCGAGGCCGGGTCAGAATTTGGGCGACTATTGCTACGCGAAAGTGACGAAATTAAACAAATTACATCTCGAAATTCCGGAAAACTGTTTAATAGACAGTGTGTTAGAGGGAATCAAAGACAATAAAATCGCGTTACCAGCTAAAGCAGCAAACTTTCAAACAATTGGGACTCTAGCTAGTTATTTGAGTAATACTTCAGCATCAAGTTCATCATTGACACTGGGGCCGATTGAATCACATAGGCACCACCAGATTGGGACATTTGCAGGTCCACAAAGTAAAACGAATGGAAAAGGGGGGGGAAGACAAGCAACAAGTATCGCGTACTGTCGCTTGTTTTAATTGCGGTGAAAACCATTTTGTTAAAGACTGTCCAACGAATTCAAGGAAAACATGCAAAGTTTGCAAAAAATTAGGGCATACAGCGAATAAGTGTTTATTCAATAAACGCAAACAAAACGTAAATGAAATTGAGTAGAAACGATGAAAACTTTTTTTGAAAAACTGTCTTCATAAACGGTCATAAAATGTCGTGCTTGTTAGATAGTGGCAGTGACGCCAGTGACTGTACTATTATAAAATTGTCAGCTGCTCGTAAAGCACATTTAGCCACCTGAACTGAAGTGCTTCACGGGTAACGTCGTCAATACGAAATTGATTAGTCAGGAAAGGATTGTAATAGAAGAAGCAGTGATGGAGATTAGGATGCTAGTCGTGGAAGATTGTAACTTGAATCATGACTTAATTATCGGACGTGACTTCATGGGTCACGAAAATATTATTATAAACAAAACTCCAACGCATTTATATATTAGGAGTTTACCGATTTTACAAACTCCAAGAGCTAAAGAAGTCGACCTTGCTCTGACAACTGCTGGATTCGATAATATTATTTTTGGTCATGAATTTGCAAAAAGGGAACGAAAAACAGTCATTAAATTTTTAACGGATTACAGGG
This sequence comes from Cryptocephalus moraei, assembly GCA_946251905.1. Lineage (NCBI taxonomy): Eukaryota > Metazoa > Arthropoda > Insecta > Coleoptera > Chrysomelidae > Cryptocephalus > Cryptocephalus moraei. The sequence continues at coordinate 35,417,755 of OX276455.1, forward strand.
ATTGTATTTCAATTTCGTTTAGTGATTTAGGCAGGGTGTATTCGATTGAAATGCATATACAATGTACGACAGATGGACTGGGTCGACCGAAAAAGGTTCCCGATAAATTTCGTGAACACAAGATGACTCTTTAAGTAAATGTGTTTTTTTTAAGGAAGAAATTGAGTATCTGGGACGAGTAATTAGCGCACAAGGTGTGAAACCAGGTAACCAAAAGGTAGAAGCCGTGTTACAAATGAGGAACCCCCTTAATGTCAAAGAAATCCGACAATTTTTAGGATTATCTGGATTCTTTCGTAAATTTGTACGGGGTTACTCTCGAATCGTTGAACCGCTTACACGATTAACGAGAAAAGATGTTTCATGGAATTGGTCAGAAGAGCAGGAGGAGTCTGTGAAAAAGATTAGGCTTGCATTGACCTCCAGGCCAATTTTGACTATTTTTGATAGTAATCTAGAAACTGAACTCCACACTGACGCGAGTTCTCTTGGTTTCGGGGCGATATTAATCCAAATTAATCAACAGAGCCAACGTTGTGTTGTTGCATATTACAGCAAGCAAACCACGGTAGAACAAGAAAATTCCATTCGTATGAACTCGAGACTTTGGCAGTCGTATTGGCATTACTGCACTTTCGAACATACCTATTGGGTATACAGTTTAAAGTTTTAACAGATTGTAGTGCACTAAGGACGACCCTTAGTAAGAAGGACCCTGTTCCCAGAGTGGGTCGTTGGTGGATAGAAGTGCTAGTAGTACAAATTGATATTACTGAAGGTGAGTGGCTCCAAGCCGTACAATTAGAAGACGAACAAATGGGATAATTTTGCTAAAGAAGTTCAAAGTGCAATGAATTGTAATTTTAATAAAGCGACCGGTGTGTCACCGCTGGAGGCTCTGGCAGGCTATAAACCACGGCATGTAGCAGAGTCGCAACTGTTGAACGAGATTCAAGAAGGTTTGAGTAGAGTCGACTTGGCGGAATTGCGTAATACCATTCAGCAACGACTTACGTCAGATCAGCGTGAGCAAAAAAAAAAGGTATGACAAGACTCGCACTGTTGCGAAAAGGTGAACTGAAGGACAATTAGTGATGATCTCGAGTGCTCCAGGAGACACTGAGGGAAGTAAGAAATTACTTCCGAAATTTAAAGGTCCCTTTAAGGTGTGTAAGGTCTTGCCAAACGACAGATATGCTGCGGAAGACTTACGAGAAGGACGTAAGCGTACTAAGACTGTAGTAGCAGTCGATAAGATGAAAACATGGATAGTTCTTCCAGGTTGGTATACGAACGTCAACGTTTTAATAAGACTTGTAAATGACTACGTTACACACTTAAAATGGTACAAGACTCATTCAGTGAGTAGGTACGTTGCAAACTTAAAATGGTACAAGACTCATTCAGTGAGTAGGTACGTTACACACTTAAAATGGTACAAGGCTCATTTAGTGAGTAGGTACGTTGCACACTTAAAATGGTACAAGGCTCATTTAGTGAGTAGGTACGTTACACACTTAAAATGGTACAAGGCTCATTCAGTGAGTAGGTACGTTACACACTTAAAATGGTACAAGGCTCATTTAGTGAGTAGGTACGTTGCACAGTTAAGATGGTACAAGACTCATTTAGTGAGTAGGTACGTTACACACTTAAAATGGTACAAGGCTCATCTAGTGAGTAGGTACGTTGCACAGTTAAAATGGTACAAGACTCATTTAGTGAGTAGGTACGTTGCACAGTTAAAATGGTACAAGGCTCATTCAGTGAGTAGGTACGTTGCACAGTTAAAATGGTACAAGACTCATTTAGTGAGTAGGAACGTTACACACTTAAAATGGTACAAGGCTCATCCAGTGAGTAGGTACGTTACACACTTAAAATGGTACAAGACTCAGACAATGAGTATGTACGTCACACATTTAAAATTTTATAAGGCTGATTTGCACTGAGTTGGGTACACACACCATTCAAGTAGTAAAAATTGAGATTGTGGATGGCTGGGGATTTATTGGATTTTAATTACTTGTGGTTTTACAGATTTATAATCGACATCCCGAGAGATGGACGAGACAGGAAGGTGCGACATCCTGAGGACAGGACGAGGTCAGGATGGCCGAATGTAAGCGACGTAAGGTGCTGACGTCGCAAGGGCCCCAAGAGGAACTGATCTCGCGTGCTCTCCTACAAATTATACTTGTTTATAGTAGAAGTATCATGTTACGGATACGAGAATTATTCGGGATTTTGTGATTATTCCGGGCTGGTCTCTCTCGAAGAGATGATTGTATTTAATTAAGAGTTATTATATCGTGTTTTTGGGAAACGGGACATTTTCATTCATGACATATTAATTTTTCCTAACACATGTGAATTTCTCTGGATAATTTTCTCGACTTCCGAGTGTTTTTTGGAAAAACTATTGCATAAAAAATATTATATGGATTAGTTTCTTGGTTAAATTTTAGTTCTTTGGAAAGTGACTGAACAAAAATCATGTGGATATTTGAATACAATCTTATTAGACTAAGATTCTGAATTAGTTCTAACTGCAAACTATTACAGTCGCTTGACTGTCATTAACTGCAAAATTAGATTCGATTCGATTTCTAGAAGAATACAGTAGGAAAAGGAAGCTGTAAAATATGAAACAAGTTTATTTATTTATTTTAGGTATTTGTGTCAAAGTTGTCAACATTTTATTTGTCACGGCACCTCCATTGCACATCTCATATATATGTAGAATGTAAAATTCGTTAGCAGACACAACTTTTTTGAATAACTAAGTTTTGGAAACTAATAGATATATTTTACTTATTAGTATGTTTTGTGTGTGTACTTACTGAGAAAATATCATCAGTGAATGTTTCATAATTTTGTGGATATTCCTTCTGAATAGGTTTGAATATTTTATGTAATATTATTTTACACTTTGCCTTGATAACTTTCTACTCATATAAACTGAGTAGGTACATTTGAACATAATTGTGTAACTGCCTCACCGTTCACCTCATCATATTGATATATATGTATGTACGTAGTCGTATCAAAGACAAATACGTATTGTCTTTGGTCGTATATGACACATTTTGGATTTATATAATATATTATTATTAAAATAATTGTTTCATTCGGGAATTCAATAAAAAAATGTATACCTGGCAATACCGGATAACTGTTTATTGCTACTTGTGTAATGACCACAATGTTCTTCCTTATTTACTAAGGTCGGAGACCTTTCCGAAGTTTCAGTGTCAAGTAAAAGTTCTTTAATCTCTCAACAACAAATTATATTACATAATTAATAAACAAACGATATATATAACATATATAATAATTAAAACAAAGGTGTTTAATGGAAAGAATGTAATAAACACATAAACAGATACATCGTAACTCGTTTAAATGTTTAAATTCGTTGTATTGAATCTGTTCCCCGGGGAAAGGTTTATTTGAAATGTACTAGGTACTATTGTCATTTTTATTACACATTTCAGTCTTTCTTAAAAAATTAAATGCTTGGGCCCAAGTAATTGCCCTTGGGCGTGATCGTCGAACTCAATACGATAATAATGAATAATATGCAGTCGTTTACTTTATATTATCATTGTTAAATTACCTATCAGATTGTTGATGTTTTGACGTTAAACTGTATTTAATCATCCATAATGGTAAATTTTAAGTTAATATAGATACATCTTGTGTTGTTTTTCTATGGTCGACATTGGACTTTGTTAGTTGTTAAAATTCATGTGTTTTTCTTCTAATGTTTAATCTTTGCCAGAACATAAAAAAATATTCCTAAGGTATTAAGAGAGAGTGAGATGTTAATAAAAAAAATTAATTAAAAATCGATTTGTAAGTATCGATGACGGTGTATTAGTCATAGTGGAAAATTGGTAATGTGAAATAAATATATATCTCTAAGAAAAAAAAAGAATCAGTTTTACCATTCACCGATTTTCCAAATTAAAATTATACGGTTGAATATATCATACAATACATAGATACTAAGTACTACTTTCAAAGAATGAATCGAGATTTATGAGGATTTTTGAGAATTCTGTCGCCTTGCATAACACGCTATTTAATATGTAACTTCAAAGACGAAATGGTTGCACACATCTATGATGGAGCAAGTCTTACGAGTGCAGGCTAAAAAATATGCACTAATAGCTCATTGCATTGCTTATATGATATATGTAACAACATTCCCAAGTGAGCCAGTTTAAAATATCATTTCTGCTCGATACTGAAGTGCGATAGCCACCCACGTATTTATAATATTTAACAATAAACCGTTTTTCGTAAGTATGCGTTGTTATTTACTCTGTGGTATTGTTTAACACGAAATTTTTCGTTATTTAATGGTTACCTATTAAAACATTCCGCGCCGAAATTGCAACAGACAGAAATCAGATTGGCACAAAACGACGTTGTGAAATATTAATGGTTTGAGTTCTGATTTATAAAAGCAGGTTAACTGCTTTTACTCCCCTCACTTGTAATCTTTTATCAAACACAAATATTGACCGAGCAAAAAAGGAGGCTACATTAAAGTAAGTTGCGATATTTGAAAATTGTTGCAAATAACTTCCGACGAATGCGTTATAATCGTAAATATGGAAATCGGGCAGGCTGATTGGGCTCCGTGCCACGAGCGGTCGTGCCTCATGCGGTCAATGTGAAAAATCGTGCCACATGCGGTCACTCCAAAAATATTTCTACCTGTTGTGCAGGTGTCTTCCCATGTGCGGTCATATCCGAATTCACCGAATTTCTCGGTAGACACCCTCGGCCGATATGGAAAATTGATTACGCCCGGTTTCATAATGCAGTTAAAGTCCACTTTAACTTAAAGTTGACTTTGACTACGTTAGAACGCCCGGTTTCATAATGCAGTTAAAGTCCAATTTAACTTAACGTCACAGTCAAAGTCAAAGTCAACTATAAGTTAAAGTGGACTTTAACTGCATTATGAAACCGGGCGTTACTAGGATTAATAGGGTTTGCAAATACAGTAGCCGCCCGGTTATCCGACACATTCGAAACAAAGTTCGAACTCCGCACCACCTCTCCGATAACGATGGTTGTATTACTTTACGACCGCAAAAAAAAACGCCGGCTTTTTCGTATGCATCAAACAAGTACTGTGCCTTTACGGCCAAGTCGTTCGGTTACAATACGATAGAATCAAGTTGATACTAATCTTGAGTGTGTTCGGAGGGCTATGAAAACCGTGAAACAAATCCAATTTTTATTTTTTTCTAAGAAAGCCTAAGAAAGAAACACGTGCAATATCGAATAATGCGGCGACGGCTAGCCGCGGCGTGCGACAAAGCCACAAGTTGTGGCGGCGAAATCGCTTTTTAACTAGCTTTTCGGATAATCCGAATTTCGTATAACCTATTTTGCTTTGCGATTCATTATCTCTGTGTACTTCAGTGAGAGCAAACCGTCTTAAAAGTAATATGGAAAATAAAATCCAATTGATCTTTACCAAAAAAGGAAAACCTAGTGCTACTCATAATGGATATTCTTATCGACAGTACAGAGAAAATAATCGTGGTGAAGTGACATGGGTGTAAACCGTGATAAAAAGATAACCCCCTCCCTCCCCTCGGAGCATCACGTGATTTATGGACGGCCCCTTAAATTAAATCCATGTACGATTAAATTTTAAAAATTTGAAATGAACTTGCTTACGTTATTTGCATTAATCCTAAGCGAAATGCAGGGACTTTCAAACAATTACAGCCTATGGCTCGTAATATTTTATTATGTTTTCTTTGGTCGATTCTTGGCGATCTTTTATCCTTAATATTATTCACAAGTAGGTAGACAACAGGTAGAAATATTTTCTAGGGATCACATCTGGGACGTTTTTTGATTGTGACCGCATAAGACACTACCGTTCATAGCGAGCCGGTACCGAGAACCCCGATAAATTGGCCTGTCCTGGGATTTCAAAGAATTGACCGCACATGGCACTGACCGCACATGGCACTGACCGCATGTGGGAAGACACGGATTGTCAACTAATTAATGAATAAAACATGAGTACATGCCTTTAAATTCTGAAAATTTTCTTCTGGTTAATTAAAAGCATGAGTACCCTAGCGTTATTCATATTTTAATAATACTGTAAGGAATTGCATAGACGAACTAATTTTATCTCAAAATTGATACAAATGTTTATTCGAAACACCGATTTTTTAAGATAATCTAATCGGGTTACCTCTAAACCAGTTGGTGATATTTTAATTTTAAACAACATTTATATACACACCTTAATATCTACACATTGTAATATTTTTACGGAAATGGTACAGAAAAATTTCGTCGTGGTTGGAAGCGTGCTTAAGCATACAGGCGGTTTAGAATCGGCTATTTCTTAAACCGTATTTATTTTGGCGTGCAACTTTACAAAACGTATGGCCACAGTAGTATGGCCAAAATGCCATTTCACCGCGCCATATAAATCTTTTCGTCCCAAAAAATTTACAGTTCCCTGCAAGAGATGCAAGAGGCAGAGTGCCAGTTGTCCTGCGAAGAAACCAGCCGTCATTGCGACCGCTTTTTCAATACTTTACATAATTTATAGACATGTAAGTATATAAGTACATACACATAATACTATATATATAGAATACATATATTTATAATGTATACCGTTATGCTTACCTAAACACGTACTTGGGAACATTAAATTAAAATTAAATGACATTAAGTACGTATAAGAAAAATATTTACTAATCAATCATTTTCTTTAGTTTAAACCGTCCTATTCTATTTTATTTCTAAACTTAAATTAGCTAATAAAATTATACCTCTCAATGTTTTTTGTTTGTTTTATAGTACCTACTACAGAAGGTAATGTACATATTTTTTGATTACATTTTTTTATGAAAATTAGTCTCAGCAAATCTCTTCTGTAAACAGTTTAAGACATTTATAATAATAAATTCTATTGGGGTGAGAAATTTAAAACAAAAAGATTAAATTTGAACGTAAAGATTCACAGGAGTTCGTGATTCTTTACTAATATTGTTGAACGCCCACATAGTGGGCAGAAGACTTAACTATTTGATAATTGTGTTTTATTAAGATTTTAATAATTTGTAAACTTATATTCACTGAATTTATATGTTTTCGAAATAACATTAAGCATTAATTTTGAGACGTATTGTATTACCATAGCAAGTACGTACATACAGGGTGCCAATTTCAAAACTTTGGATTGGGTATAACTGGAGATTTATTTAGAATATTAAAAAACCGTTTCAGCAGAATGGAGGTGCAGCCAGGTTAATAGTGGTATCAGGTTTGTACGGATTCGGTAGCTTCAAATTTATGTACAAGAAATCGCACGTAAGCGTCACTGACATTTTTATCTGAATAAGGTATCTGAATAAAGCACAACAAATTCCACTGCCGAAAAAATAACCTATTTCAACCCGTTCAGCAATCGTATGCCCATTTTTCCAAGTCATTTTTAAGGAATCACCTGTATTTCACCAGCATTTTCCAATCATTAAGTTCAAACTAACAACAAATCATAAACGGCATTGAAAGACTACCTACCTGAACATAAAAGATAAGAGAAAGGCCCAAAAAACTTGCTATTGTAAAACATTTAAAAGAATTCTTGGTAATATTTCCCAAAAATATTTTTTTAATTGAACATGCTATAACTTTTCAATTAATGGAATTTTTTATTGAAACAAATTTCTTCGCAAGCAGTTTCTAAAGACTGTTAAAATGAGGTCTCACTTGATAAGAGTTGCGATTTAAAATTTGTAGTTGGAGTAATTACCCCCGTTTAGGAACAGATACATAAATCTTCTCCAACATTAAATTGGCCCGCCCATCCATTTTGCAGAAACTGTTTTGAAATGTTTAAAAAAAATGGCCATGTGTAACAGTAAAGGCGCTCCCAGACACTACGAGCATTCGGCGAATATTCGGTATTCGGGCTTACTTCGCGTAGCGTGTGGGAGGTTAACTTCGACGAACATTCGCCCTTCGTCATTTTCCCGGAAGTTGTCGGTAAACTGGCACGAAGTAAAGGATCCCGTAGTTCGGCGTAGTCCACCTTCGTGCTTTTAACTGGACGCGCTTTTAAAATAGTGTAGCATGTGGGAGGGTGGCCGAAGGCGTAGTACGAAACCCGAATGTTCGCACATTCGCCAAATACACGTAGTGTCTGGGAGCGCCTTAAGACTTTCTCACATAGTCAGACAAAATATTGATGGCAACATTATCACCGTTTTATAAAATAAATTTAGTATTGAATATTAACATTTTCTTTTATCTTTTGGTTGTTTGTTCGATGACAGAGGCTTCTGAAAAATGTTTTTGAATACAACTAACTTTATCGAAATGATAAATAAATTTACTTATGTAATACAACAACACCAAATTTCAATGTACATACTTCAAAATAAGAATCTAATCATCGACTTGAAATAAATAAAAACAACTTTACTTGATGAAGATGTATCAGTTAGACTAAACGATTACTCTACAAACCGATACACTTAAAGAAATGCCCTTTAGGACAATTTTAGATAAACATATTTCAAATCAAAGGTATAGGCATTAAAGAGCTAACTTACGTTGTGAGATTTGGTATAAATCACCAAAACCATTTTAAAGTAAATCGTACAACAAAATAAAAATTGTTATGGGTAAAGTGCCATTTAGGGCAATTTTAGGAAAAAAATATTTCGAATAAAAATGGTATACATTTATTATGTTAATTCAAATATAAAGTTTAGTGAAAACATTCAACGCCTTTTTGAAAAAAAAATTCTTTGTTGTCTCTCATAATATGGCCTATGTATGTAGTTTTTCTTTCTTTAATGAGGGCCATTAGTTCTTTCGGCTTCTTCATCCGATTAAGCACTTCTACATTCGTAATTCGTTGGACCCATGAGATGCGGAGCATGCGGCGGTATAAGTACATTTCAAACGCCTCAATTTTCTTTTCAGTTGCAGGGTCCAGGGTCCAGCATTCACATCCGTACAGCAACACACTGAAGACATAGCATCTAATCATGCGAACCCTGAGCTCCAAACTCAGATCAGGACTAGTAAAAAATCTTTTCATGTTTATGAATGTTTTCCTGGCTTGTTCGATTTTGGAACGGATCTCTCGTTTCGGATCGCACCATGCGTTGACTATGGTACCCAGGTATTTAAAACACGAGACTTGTTCGATCTTATTGCCGTTAATCAAAATTGCTTCAGCAGTGGGTCTCTTGGAGAAGACTAACAGTTTGGTCTTAGATATATTCATGTCCAATCCATGATGCTCACTATATTCAGTTATTCTATTCATCATATTTTGTAGGTCTGATATGTTATCGGCAAGGACTACGGTGTCATCTGCGTATCTTATATTGGTGATACAAACTCCATTTATTTTGATACCTCCCATGTCTTCCGCTAGAGCTTCTTTGAAAATTGCCTCCGAATAGATGTTGAATAGGAGTGGTGAAAATATACAGCCCTGTCTTAAGCCTCTTCGGATTGACACAGTGTTAGATGTTCATCCGTCTATTTTTACTTCGGCAATCTGGTTCCAGTAGAGATTCGCTATCAATGTAATATCTCTTTTGTCAATCCCGGTTGCGGATAATATTTCTATCATCTTTTGATGCTTGACACGGTCGAATGCCTTTCTATAGTCAATAAAGCAAGCGTATACAACTATGTTCATATCTCTACACCTCTGAGCTAAAACATTTAAGGATAAGAGGGCTTCTCGAGTGCCCAATCCGTTCTGAAATCCAAATTGAGTGTCGCTTATTTGTTCTTCGCACTTCTTGTAAATTCGAGTGGATTATTCTCAGAAAGACTTTAAGGATATGTGGCATTACACTAATCATGCGATAGTCGTCGCATTGTGATGCGTTTGTTTTCTTTGGAATCGTTACAAAAGTAGACTTGAGCCAGCTGGGAGGGATCTTCCCCGTTCTGTATACGGTATTAAATAGTTCGAGCATAAGATCCAATCCTTTGCCTTCTTGGCTAGCTATGGTTTTAAGTACTTCCATATGTACCCTATCTGCTCCCGTAGCCTTTCTGTTTTTCTGATTTTTCAACGCGTGTATGACTTCACTCTTTGTGATAGCTGGTCCATCTTCTCTATGTTCGATTACTACCTTGGAAGTCTCGTGTCTGTCATCATCAAAAAGCTCCTCCACATAGCTCTTCCAACTTTTTAGTTTCTCTTCGATACCAGTTATGATTTCATTATTAGTATCTCTGAGAATTCCTATTTGGCGTTTTCTTCCTATTTCAGCCACCTCCCTAACTTTCTTATGCACATTAAACGAGTCATGCTTCTATTGTAGTTCTTCGATCTCTGTACATCTCTCGGCCAGCCATTTTTCCTTTGCATCTCTGCACTTCTTCCTTACAGCTTTATTGAGTTCTTTATATTTTAACGGTGTGGATTTGGTCATCCTTCTCTGTGTCATAAGTTCTAAAATTTCATCCGTCATCCATTCCTTCCTCTTAATATTTTCCTTAAAACCGATCTCCTGTTCTTGGATCTTTATTATTGCGTCCTTCATCTACCCCCATATGGTTTCTGTGTTCAGTGGCATTCTTGAGTCTATCTCCTTCAGTTCTCTTTCCAGGTTCAGCCCTATTTCTTCATGAATTTCCGAGTCGTTCAGTTTTTCTACATCTACTTGTTTATTTGTGGTTTCGCGTTTCACTTTCTTGAAACGCTTCATTCTGAGATCCATGACTACCGGATTATGATCGCTGTTCACATCTGCTCCGGGATAGGTTTTTACTGATTTTACATACTTTTTTAGCTCGAGACGCATCATTATATAGTCTATTTGATTCCGTACTAAAAAAAATTTGAGAAATTGAAAATGTTCAGGAGTAAAATGCCCTTTAGGCAGGTTTTAAAAAAATGTTTCAAATAAAAGTTGTAGCTATTAGGTCAGTTCAAAACTGACAATTAATAAAAGTAGAGAGCCCTTCACAGAAGATCAACCAAGATAACGATAACGGCAATCAATAAGAATTGAATAGTAAAGTAAACATGCGAATTTTAAAAAAAAACGTTGGACTGGTTTTTAAGGGAAAAAACAAAGGCAAAATGTTATAAAATAATTTTAAAATTATTTTGCAACATAAAATAAAAAAATACGTATTACAATCTGTCTATGAAAACATGCAATTTTAAATAAAGCAAAAATGTAATTGAAAGAATGATATTTACCAAAGACTATGTCTTTGTATTTACATATATAAACGTATGTAACACTATAACGAATTAAACATAGAATTTTTCATTGAAGTATGAAGAATTAAAACTAAACTTTTGGAGGTGAATGAAATTTTCTCAAAACATACAACTTTTATACATATCAAAATTTAACGGCTAACGTAAAATTTTAGTTATTTTTTAGTATGTCTGGTGAATATTTTGTTGTTGAAATTCTTAACACTGCTTTTAAACGTTCATCACTAATACAAGATCTGAACGGGATTTTGATAAAGTTTAATATTGAAAATATTGGTTCGCAAATGTACGTTGATCCAAAAATAACGCACATTTTTGGGCTAAATTTTAATTAGAAATCTTATCAGTCCAAGGATTTATAAAAGGAGCATATTTCCTCACAATAATATAAAACCTTTAAATTGTTATTACACTGCAAGTTTAGAGTATCAAGTTGAAAATCACTCGGATTTCTTTCAACGTCTACGGAAAATGGTTGATGCACAGTCAACAATAGATTTTCTATTTTACCGAAATCCGAAAACCTAGAAGACTCTTCACTTAATCTAGTAATATCTAAATAGTAAGCTATTTATTTGTGGAAATATTTAATGTTTTAACAGTCGGAAAATGATCTAATCTTTTTTGTGATAATTGTTGCTTAAATAAATTTAGTTTTAACTGAAATGCCTTTACGTTCATTAGTAAATTATATACATACTGTAACATTTATTCTAATTTATTTACACTGTTCTCATTATACACTACACACTACTTCATTTATTTAGACTATTAGTGAAGTAATTAATTTATATAACACACTTAACTTTTTCATTTACTTTTACAATTCGCTTGTCCATTTTTCGCACTGTTTACTATTTCGCGGTATCACGTCTAATCTTCTCCGACCGCGAGCCCTCGGCGGAAACACAATGGGCCAACGAGTATTCTTCAGGTACGCTGAACAAGTCCTGTTGTTTTTCACAGGTTACCCCATACCGTGCTTTTCCGGTGCCCCCGTAGGCGCTCATAAATTCTTCAAACAAAAGTTTGTTCTCCCGCGCCACCATGTTTCTTACCAGGAGATTCCCCGCGTCATCCTGCAATCCTTTGCAACCCCTCATAGGGTGCCAAACGATTGAAATGCACCACTCTCGGCTTGCCGTTTGGTAGTTTGCTCACCCGGTAGACAACGTCGTTAATCCTTTTCGTTACTACATAGGGACCTTCCCAATTGGTCAGCAACTTAGGAGACAAACCACGTATCTTCTGTGGGTTGTCCAGCCAAACTCGATCTCCCATTTGGTAGCCACCCTCTTTAGCGTTGATGTCGTAACGCTCTTTGATGCGATCACTGGCGATATTTAGTTGGTACCGGACTTGATCGTGAATCTCGTTCATCCTTTTCTGCATCCGGGAGACGTAATCTTCTCCCGAAATGTCCTCGTCCGGTCTAGCGCCAAAGATTAGATCGCAGGGCAGTTTAAGTTCTCGCCCGAACAGAACTTTGGCTGGAGTTTGTCCTGTCGACTCATGAACGGCCGAGCGGTAGGCCATCAGGAAGAACGGCACGTGTCCGTCCAAGTCTCGTTGATGTGACGAGACCATTTTCGCCAGATAGCGCTTGGGGGTGCGATTCATTCGTTCTACAATCCCGTTAGATTGAGGGTGAAGGGCCGTTGTTTTTCGTACCCCAAACTTCTCACAGATACTCCAGAATAGACCACTTCTCCCTTGATCCGAGTGTAACTCCATGGGTACTCCAAACCGGCAGATCTTCTTCACGAGCAAATCGGCTACCGTCTCTGCCTCCTGATTAGGGAGAGCGTACGCTTCTACCCACTTTTTAAAATAGTCCATTACGACCAGGATTCATTTATTCCCATTTTCGGTCTCAGGGAAATCAATAAGGATTGCTATATCAATAGCGATCCTTTCGAAGGGGCTTCCGACGTTATATTGTTTCATGGGAGCTTTCGGTCGTCTTTGTGGCCCATTACTTGCGAAGCTTGTAGTACATTTCCTGCACCAGTCCTTCACGTCGTCTGAACAATTTATCCAGTAGAATCGCTCCCGTACCTTCTGCAGTGTTTTATTGATCCCTAAATGTCCACCAGACTATTCGTCGTGAAGGTGCCGCAAGACCTCCGGGATTTTACTGGAGGGAATTACCAACTGCCATCTTTCCTCCGTCCCGTCTTGGCTCTCCAGTACGCGTTTTAGTAGTCCATCCTCAACTACTAACGAGTCCCACTGTGCCCAATAACTCTTGAGCCTTGGCGAGCCAGGTGAAAGCTTTGCAACTCCGGACGCTGTCCTTCCTGTTTCCATGCCAGAATTTCTTTCAGGACCGGGTCCTTTTCTTGTTCTTGTCGTAACGAGGATGGTGTCCATTCCTCGGCGACCACGGTAGTTCGGTAGACTTTCTCCGACTTTTCCTCGGCTCTATGACAATGAGGACACTCATCATGGCATGGTCTTCTCGAGAGTGCGTCTGCGTTTCCATGACTCTGTACTGGCCGATGTTCTATGACAAAGTCATACTCCTGAAGCCTCTTGATCCAGCGAGCTATCTGTCCTTCGGGATTCTTGAACTGGAGGAGCCATTTAAGGGCAGCATGATCGGTCCGGATCAGAAACCTCCTTCCACACAAATACTTATGAAAGTGTTCGATGGGACTTGACGATGGCCAATAATTCACGCCGGGTGACGCAGTAATTCCTTTCTGGTTTGGAGAGTACCTTGCTGAAGTACCCAATGAAGTAAGAGACCTTCCTTCTGAAGAGCTGACATTTCTATGGGTCCAGTTTTAACCCCGCACCTCGCAGTATCTGGAAGACGTCCTCTAAGTTTTTCAGATGTCCTTCGAAGGTCTTGCCCATCACGATGACATCGTCCAAAAAGACTAGGCACGTTTTCCACGTCAAACCCATTAACACGCTCTCCATCAGCCTCTCGAACGTCGCTGGGGCATTACAAAGTTCGAAAGCATTACTGTAAAATGCCACAGGCCGTTACCAAAGTTAAATGCCGTCTTTTCCTTATCGGCAGGGTCGATTTCGACTTGCCAGTAGCCGCTTTTTAAATCCAGGGCCGAAAATATCGCGGATCCAGCAAGGGTATCGAGTGTGTCGTCGATACATGGTAGAGGGTAGCTGTCCTTTTTGGTGACACTATTCACCTGCCGGTAGTCCACGCAGAATCGATGGTCCCATCCTTTTTCTTCACCAGTACTACCGGCGAGGCCCATGGACTGCTTGACGGCTCGATCGGCCGTATCGCTCTAGGTCCCTGATGATTTTCTCGGCTTCCTCCCGTTTGGCCAAGGGTAATCGTCTCGCTGTTTGTCGAATCGGTCGTGTCTCGCCCGTGTCAATTTTATGTGTCACGACCTTAGTCTTTCCCAGCTTCCCATTCTCGGTGGTAAATATGTCCCGGTACTTATTCATTAATTCGTTGGCCTTTTGTTTCTGTGTGGGCGAGAGAAACGCACTGGTCTGGGAAAGAATTTGTTTCAAATCCTGCGGCGTGTGTCTGGACCTTTCTTCATTACTAACGCCCCTTACGATGGCCGAGGCGGCTATACACGTGCCCAACTTCGTACCCTTCTTGATGGTAACCGTGTACTGATTGATGTTGAGTAGCCGTACAGGCACTTCGCTTGAGAGGGTATCAAGCGCCTTTCCTACCAGTACCCCCGGGCCAGTCGATTGTCATCGTTTTCTGGTTCGATTACGGCTGGAACTCCCTCTTCCACAACACCCCTCAGACAAGTAGAGGTGATCGTTTCGCTTCGTTCCGGGAGAATCACATCTTGTGCCATCATTACATCTAACACAAAATTGTCACAATTGTGTAGCAGTAATTCTTCCTGACCGATCCTCAACACTCGCTGTACGAAATCAATCTGGAATCCACGGCTCCTCATGACGTCCATCCCCAGTATGACGTCTTCCTCAGTTTCGGCTATGATAACTGGATGGTCAAACTATACTCGTCCCAACGGCATGCTAACTATTGCTTCACCGTGTATCACTGCCTTCTCCCCAGTGGCAGTTCTCAATTGCCACCTACTTCGCTTAATCTTCCTACGGACCCTCACAACTTCCAGGCGTACGATCGTCTTCGTTGCTCCCGTATCAACCAGCATGGCGTGGGGTCTCCCGTCGATGGTGCCATCGACGTACGCGCTTCCCAGTTGGTGGGAAAACGAGGCTATACTGGCCGGGGGTTTCCACTGCTACGGGTCGACGTCCCCCCCCTTATCGACCCGCATTAGTTTTCCTGGGCCTTTGCCGGCGCCGCTGTTTTAGGCCGCTTACACGAACTCTTCACATGGCCTACTTCGCTACAATTCCAGCAGCGCACTACCTTCTTCTTCGCCGACAGCACCTCCATGATCTGCTGAAGGACCTTATCTATGAGTTTTTCCGGGTCTACTTCCTCGGTAACAGCTCGAGCACGGCCGTGACTGCGGGAGGTTTCCATTGCTGCCTCATGTTCTAATGCGATGGCGAGCGCATCCATCAACGTCTTCGGTCGAGCTAGTCTCAGGGCTCTACAGTTCCTGGTCCCGCAGCCCGCTCACGAACGTCTGTACTGCGAGGCACTCCATCATCTGCTTCGGTGCCGAGGGATACGCTAGCCTTACTAGTGTGGCTACATCTGCTTCGAACCCTTGCAGGGTGTCGTTTGATATCTGACGACGATTGGACATCTGGGATTGATGGACTTGCTCCAGATGTGTTTGGACGAACCGCATTCCCAGTCGCTTCAGTAGCTCCTCGTAATTTCCGGCTTCCTCGGTGGATAGCGTCTTAAGAACTTCCAAAGCTTCTCCACTTCTCCACGCAAGGCTACCGTTAGAGAGACAGCTTTATCACGAGGGGACCAAGCGTTAGACTCCGCTGCTGCCTCAAACTGCTTCTTGTAGCTGGCCCACGGAATCTTTCCGTCGAATGTTGGGGGTGTCACTCGATTGCTTGATTGCTCAACTGCTTGATCTTCTGATCAATCTCATTACGCTGAGCCTCAATCAGGTCGGTTATCTCTTCCTTCTGGGCGGCGATTTGAGCAGTAATATCTTCCCTCTAAGCGGCGATTTCTTCCCTCTGGGCAGCGATACGAGCAGTGATATCTTCCCTCTGGGCGGCGATTTGAGCAGTAATATCTTCCCTCTGAGCGGTGATTTGAGCAGTAATATGAGTAATTATGTCTTCCCTCTGGCCGGCGATTTCTTCCCACTGGGCAGCGATTTGAGCAGTAATTTCTTCCTTCTGGGCAGCGATTTGCGCAGTAATATGCTTCGATATCTCGTCGTCTTCAAACTCGAAAACTTCCGGGTCCTGGCCATTTTCTTTCAAAAACGCCGCCAATCGGTCCTGGAGTTTTGCTTCCTCCCTCCCGTTTCCAGATCTCGTTCCTTGAGTTCTTTTTTTAACTCTGCCACTTTTAATTCACGTAACTTCTTTATGATCCCACTTCTGACACCATTGTACCGTTTATTTTCTAATTTATTTACACTGTCCTAATTATACACTACACACTACTTCACTTATTTAGACTATTACTGAACTAATTAATTTATATAACACATTTAACTTTTTATTTTATTTGTACAATTCGGTTGTCCGTTTACGCGGCTTCACGTCTAATCTTTTTCTCCGACCGCAAGCCCGCTTATATACATATCTCAATTGTATTCGCGATGGTTTCTGAAAAAACTCAATAGTACTTTTTTCCTAATAATGTTTATCTAGAAACGCCCAGAAGGTAATAAAAATCATTCTTTCCTTATTAAGATGTTGCCGGAACGTTGGGGACGGTTTTTGTATTGCCCACTTAACGGAGCGCTTTGAAGTGACCGCCGAGGTCTGATAAGAGTAAACACGTTGCGCGCTGCGGTTTATATTTCGCGTTAAAATACTACTTATTTATTATTTCCCTGCAACGCTTCGTTAAGGATATTTAAACGAGTGATTGTTCCAAGGCACAAGCAAAATTTTATTATAAAGGCATTTATAGTTTTTAAGTTCTGGATATGCTTTTAATTTCTAAAAAAATAATTCTATCATTTTTTAATTCTCATATCCGACGATGAACTTTTCCCAAACCTTGCCAACAAATATGGCTGTGATAAAGGATAATCAATGGATGATCATATTCAGGATGAATCTGCATATTCAGAATCGAGATCATTAAGAAAACTAGTAAATTGTCTATGATTCAGACCCCTTGATCGAATAAAATTAACTACCTAACTTAACAATACAAGATGTGACGTGTTCACATGTAGCAACGTGTTTGTACAATGCCTGTTGATGTAAAATACAATGATTAATAATTAGTCCCTTATCTCCATATTCCTCACTAATTTTGTCCTTTATTTTCTTCAGAACTCGCCAACACTCCCTCCCTAGGAGTCACGAGACCTCACAGTTGGTGGGAGGGTGAACCCGGCGGCCTGGCACATTGCCGGCTTCCGGGGCCAAGGAGTGACTCACCTCCCCGCATCGTCGGGGGTCCGGAAGATGGGGTGAAAACCCCCGTGGGAAGGGCCTCCGGCACGGGATGCGGGGGGCGCTTTGGGGGTGATGCGGTCACCCCAACCGTAAACGATAATCGGCCACGACAAGGAATTTCCCGACTGGACGCGAAGATACAGGAGACGAGATAGCATGATGCACACCGGCAATGAACTGGACATGAAACCCCGGCACCGGGGGGATAAACAGGGCACAAAACTCAATGATGATGACAAGTAAACAGAGAATTGATCCCCGGGGAGGTCTCGGAGACGAGGAATCCTCCACCAGCTTGGGTTTCCAAGCTGGTCTGCCCAGGGAATACGGGGTGGGCAACGTGTCATCAAATGAGGAAGTAGTGAACTTGAAAACCGACATGAACAGGACAATGGTGATGGAGAGTGAGGAATCGGAGATCCCCACCTCCTTAAAGGCAACTAGAATAAAGACCAACTCGGACTTTGCGGCGAGCCTGCGCAAAGCGGGCAAGGTGCTCAACAAGAGAGCTGCGGAAAGACGTGGCCCGACGAAATGCAATAGGCAAAACGAGGAGGGCGCAGGGGATGAGGACTCGGAAATCAGCCTAGAAGTCCCCCTTACCCGAAATGACGAGGAAAACAAACAGCGGTACACGGAATCTAGAGAGCGCCAGGGGTCGAACATCGTACTTCCAAACGCCGCCTCCCGAGGTAACGAGGAGGCGCTGGAGGACAGCGGAGATAATCAAAGGCCGGAAATTCTAGAGGAGCCGGACGCATGGCATGCGGGGGAGCAGGAGGACCGGGACAGGTCCCTCATGTACTGCGATCCACCCAGGAACAGCGAAGGCGAGAGCTCGGACGGGGAACCCTTGGTGAGGTTCAGAAAGTGCATCAGACCCCCCATTGTGGAGACACCATCACCGGCGATAGGTAAGAAATCGGAGGAGGAGGAAGAGGACTGTGAACTGCCTGTGGCCAAGAGGAAGCGCGGGGGGCGCCAACCAAGGTCAGAAATGGCCCTTGAGGAGTCGTCGGAGGAGGACATGGGGGAGGATGAGAGAAACCCGTTCGCTAGGACGCTGCTCCAGGAGGTCTCCCTATCCCCTCGGGATAAGGCAGACTGGGAGGGGGTGTCATCCATGACTGAAGGGCTGGTCAACATCTGCACTGATGTCGCGAGGGCCCTCCTTACAACGAGGGCAAAGAAAGCCACGAAAGACCTAGAGTGCAAGGCGCAAGTCATGGCCAGAAGGCTACAGAACATGGCGGAGAGGCTCGCAGCTAATTTAATGCAAAGGGTAACCAATGTAGAGACAGGACAAAGCAGATTATACGCCGTAGGGGAACAGGACGCACAAGGTAACACAACACCCAAAGCATATAAGGAGGCCTCAATACAAACGGACTTGGAGAGCGAGGAGGAACCTCCATGTGAGGTGATCACGTCTCTCGAAGACGTCGGAGATAGCACAGATCAAGAGAACGCTAGACTACTGGAGAGGCCATGGGCCCCAGAGGCGTATAAGATGACGGTACTCGAGGGGAAAGTACCAGTAGAGGAAGGCCTGGCACAGGCTGGGATGAGAGTGATCTTTTTCTCACCTGGAGCCATCAGAATACTGACCAGATACCCGGGGTACTTGAGGGAATTCAAACTCTCAAACCTAGACCAAGAAACTAAACTCTCGAAGATCCTGGCTACGTGCCATCGTAGGGCGACGTTGGTTGAAGGAGAGGAGGCTACGTGGGACGAGAAGCAGGTGACGATCACGGTTCCCGTGGCGGACCCTGACAACATACCAGGAATTCTTAAGACCTGTAGCACTGTTAAGGAATTGACGGAAGGACACGGAAAAATTGCGGTGACCACGTTAGGGATTCCTGCCTCGGCACAAATCAGAAAAGCCCTGGAGGTGACATACGCCCGAGGTGGTATCCCCGGGGGTATACTCCTCTATGGGAAGGACGCCGGTACAAGTAGGCACAGGCAGCAGCGGCCGCAACAGCAGGAAGCCTTGGTCGTGAAAGCTGCGAACAAAACGTTTGCGGAAGTTGTGAGGGAGCTTAAGTGCAAAGTTACCGACCCGCGGGTCCTCAGTGGGATTCGCAGGGTAAAAGATACAAGAACGGGCGTAGCCCTGGTAGAGCTGGAGAGAGGGGCGTGCGCCGACGAACTTCGGGGTGCACTGATGGCTGCGGGGGCGGACTTTTCAGTGAAGCCCCCAACGCAGAATGCTGATATACCACCTATATGGCCTTGATGCATCCTCCTCTAAGGAGGAGGTGCTCCGGGCTATGGAGGGGGTGGCGGGTCCGGGCTGTGAGGCCGGTGAATGTAGGCCGCTCGGAAACGGACAGAGGGCCGTGACCATCCGGGTTCCCCGAGAGGCGTCGGCGAGACTACAGAACACCAAAAGAATTAGAGTGGGATGGTCCTGGTGTCGATTAAGGCCCAGGACGGACATGGAGAGATGTAGCAGGTGCTGGAGCACTGGGCACAAGACGCTATTGTGCCAGGCGGAGCGCGCCGTTCCAGCGGATGCATGTAGGAGGTGCGGCACCAGTGGTCACTGGGTGCGCGAGTGCCAAGAAAGGAGCTTCTGTTTCACCTGTATAATGCACGGTCATCGTGACGGACCAAGATGTAGGGAATTAAGCACAAATGGGGCCCACCCGGCGGGGGATAGCAGGACTGGGGAGGCGTCCGGTATTCGATCCGGACAGGACATACAGGCCCGGGAGGCAGAGAACAGAGAACTGGAGGAAAGAGACGTGAACGCTGATATGTCCGGACAGGACATACAGGCCCGGGAGGCAGAGAACAGAGAACAGGAGGAAAGAGACGTGAACGCTGATATGATACGGCAGGACAACCCCTCCGAAGGAGACATGTCGGTGAGTGACTTTGGAGCCCGAACCCCTAATCTGGGAGAGATCCCAGGAGGGAGGACGTAGGGCCTCCGAGAGAGCTGGGGACCTCCAACAACATCGGTGGTACCCCTTGTACCCCTGCGAACCTACGGTACCTGGTGGTGCTTGGCCCCTCCTACAGGGGTAATCCCACCAGGTCGCCCCTGTGTTGCATATCTAACCTTACTTTACCCGGACCGAACACCGTCCGAGCCTAGGGGGAACCCGCAGGGCTCTCTGCTTCCCCCAGGTGAATTTACCCGGGGCGGTGTTTATTGCCCGCTTCCGAGGTAGTGCGTGGCCTCATTGGCCTAAAGTCGGGATAAAAAAAAAGACTCCATTGATAAAAATTCTGCAATTATGTCGAAATCAGGGGTACATGCTCTTATAAAAATTAATAATTGAGCTGTATCCTTCAGATCAGTACTCTCACCGAGAGCGATTGAATAGCATGTTGCGATTGAATTTTGCTAACAGTTTCACACATTCACATTACCACCAATAAATTCAAGTCTACGTTTTCTGTCCGTCGAGATAAACTTATATTTTATAAGTTATTTTTAATACCCGGACATACAATATCAGCAGCTGCAATCATGCACTCCTTAATATATTCACCATAATAAAATGGTGTATCCTTCTTTGCAATAAAATGGGCAATTGCATAATTCGCGATTGTAGCATCTTCTTCTTCTTTAGTCATTCGCGTAAATGTATTTTGTTGCAAGGATAAATTGTGAGCTAGTATATCTGCTGCTTTCGATCGGGCTTCCGAAGTTAATTCTGAGTTACATCCATTATGTTGGAATCCAAATGTCTTTTAATATTGTGACGAAACGGCTCGCCGCGAGGTAAACACGCCGGGACATACCCAAGTTCGCCGTATTCGTGGTTCCGAGAATTCGGGGCGCTTCGAACAGACGAGATTATTCTCGACGCTTCGACGCGATAACAAGTTCCTCGAATTCGAGAATCGTCTCTCGAAACGTCGGGAATATTCCAGCAACTACCTGCGTTTAAAAGGAATGCCGAGCCCAAGGCGGGGGCAGTTGAAGAATCGGAGTGTAAATATACGAACGAGAGACCGCGCGCGCTAAATAAATAACCATCTGTGTGTGAAATAAATTAAATGTTAGAGAAATAAATAAATTAGGACAATTCGCGTAGTGTTTAGTTTTAATAAATAGTAAAAACGTTATAGTGGTGTCAGAATGCGGGATTATTTAGTGAAAAAAATTAGGAACAATGAAGAAATTACGCGATTTAAAAGTGATTGACCTCAAACGTGAGTTGGAAGATAGAGAACTCGAAACGACAGAGTCGAAAACAGTGCTGCTAAAACGTCTGGAGGAATATTTAATCGACAATGGAGACGACCCTGAAACTTTCGGTTTCGAAGAAGGTGGGCGCCACCTTTACGATAAATTGAAAGAACTCCATGGTGAGTTGGACAACAAAATGGAAAAACTCCACAGCGAGTTAGATAACCAAATGAAGGAAATGGGAAAACTTCATGGCGAGTTGGACAACAAAATGGAAAAACTCCACGGCGAGTTGGACGAACTCCACGGTGAGCTGGATAGCCGAATTGGAAACCTGGACAGCGTACTTCAGACTGAGAAAATTCAACGTTTGGAACGGAGAACCAACTGCGAGAATTGGGGACCCGATTAGAATCCATGCATTTCCAGCACAGTCGGCAAAACATGTCCAGTTCAGGTAATCCGTTTAACGACTCTGAGGAGTTAACCAGGATCGAGGCAGTCCCCACTGCGAGCCATAGAGTGAAGCCGCCAACCTTCGACGGGGAAATTCCCTGGGAGAACTACCTTCGGCAGTTCGAGGCAGCGGCGAAAGCCGAGGCGAAAGCCTGGGCGCAAAGGGACAAGGCAGTGGCTCTGACGGTCGCTCTCCGGGGATTATCTAAGATCTTCAACCTTTAACATCATTAAATTTTCCCTCATTAACCCACTTTTTGAGTGCTGAAAGATCTTTGTTTAGTTTCTACGCATTTTTCGTGTCCCTAGAAAGACTTCCGGGGTAGCTTACTTTTATATATAATCGCATTAGGAACAAACACCTATCCAATAAGGTTTTGATCCAAGGCTTAGTTTGTAAGCCATTGCTTCTTTCCTTAAATATTACTCATCACATTAATTTTGTATTAAAAAGTTAAGCACATTTTTTAAGTCAAATAGAAAAGGATATGCTTATTTTACATCTTACAATATTTTCAGGCTATCTCGACTACGTCATATTTCGCTACTTCCCTCAATCTCTCTAAAACAGTTACTAGAGTGTGTGCCGACGGAAATAATGTTCTTGGTTCGATATTTGGATAGTCTACAGGCCTTGCCTTGTAAGTTGTTTAATCTTTGAACAAGTTCATAGATATAAAATTTGAACTTTCGTGTTTCAAATGGCGTTGGTTGTGTTCCGTAATATTGTAAAGTTTTTGCTGTCTACTAAAACTAAACACTACGCGATTTGTCCTAATTAATTTATTTCTAACTCTACACTTATAATTTATTTCACACAGAGATGTTTATTTATTATGCTCGTCGGTCGGTTCGTCGCCCGAAATGTTTACGCTCCGATTCTTCAACTAACTCGCCTTGGGTCCGGCATTCCTTTTATACGCAGGTAGGCCTTCTCGAACTTTCACGATAGTTGCTAGAACTCTCCCGATTTTCGAGGAACCCGTTATCGCATCGAAGCGTCGAGAATAATCTCGCTGTTCGAACCGTCCAGACTTCTCGGAACCACGAATACGGCGAACTCTGGTAGCTCCCGGCGTGTTTATCTCGCGGCGAGCCGTTTCGTTATACTTGGTCCAGTCCGAGTTGGAACGGCAAAAAAAAACACTTAATGGCTTTTTAAGTGGTGAAAAGCCATGCCGCCCGGTCCCCCATGGGCGTATCATTACGGATAATAACTCTAACAATTAATTCACTTCCAAATCGCATAAACAAATGGCACACACATTCACACACCAATGCTCGAGTATAAGGGCGGAAGAAGAGATCACAAGGAAAGCACACGTGGCCGCTGTGTTATGGTCCAGTGGATCCGTATCCAGTATCCGTAGAGTCTCGCGTAGTACTTCCTCGTACACGATTTCACTGATCGACTGTACACCTACACCTTGGAAGAAGAAGAAAATATAAACGGAGTGCCGGTGCCGTAAAAAAATTTTGTGGTCCAATGGACCCTCTAGTTCTTTATCTGTACATATCCATACATTGACATATATGATTTCACTTGGGCAACTGAACACCTGCATTTTAAAAATACCAGGGCGTTTCTGAATAAGCAAAAAGATAAGTCCCATGGTTTTGTATAGAGACAGCGGGCTCTTTTCGAATGCCCTCGGTAAATTCAGATTTTATTGAGTGTTCCAATTGCTGGTGGTTAAAGTATACAATATGTATTAAGAAATAAAATCGTAATGGTTATTTGAAAAGTTGATGTACTTAGAAAAGTAGAAAAAAAAAAGATATTTTTCCAAAAAAAAACCCTCGCCTAATTTCAAATCAGATATTATTTGTTAATAAAAAAAGTGTTTCTTTCGAAAAGTTGCATTTCAAAATTTAGTGTTTTTCGACTATTTGTTATAATTCAGGTTTTTGATAATTAAACGACTTCATGTAACAGTCGGTTAGTACTTTCTAAATCCGTTTCAAAAATTAATCAAACTTCAACAATCGATTTGATTAATACTGTAATTTATTTGTTTATTTATTATTAATCAGCCAAATTTTACAGAAAATTCCAAACATTTTTTGTTGTTTAATAGAAGGTTGTGAACGAGGCTATTACTCTAAAACAATTTTATTTATTTATTGGGTAAACAGTTATTATTTTTTATAAATCTGGGCAAAAAAGCTGAAAACCTTCGGACCGACAAAAAAAATGAAATTCAGTCTGAAGGCGAATTAATTTGTCAAAACTTTACTGTTGAGAGTAATTGGAGAGTAATGGCCGTTAAACTCAAAAAGTTCCCGAAAGTCGTAAGAAAAAGAGTAGCAAGAAAAGTAGATAGTATCACACAACTGAAAAACCCCATAAAAAAGAAAGAAATAAGTCTCAAGATCGAGAAAGAACTAGAAACGATAACACAATCGATACATAGTGAGGATGTCGAAGGAACATGGAATGTTTTAAAAACTAAAATAACAAGGATCCAAGAAAAAGTCATTGGATACACGAAAAACAACAGAAAACAAGAATGGATAACACAACAAAACATGGACCTCATGAATGAAAGACGGAAATACAAACATAACAGAATACAAGCATCTCAATAAAATCATTAGGAAAAAGTGCAGAGAAACTAAAGAATATTGGATGTCAACAAAATGTCAAGAAATCGAACAACTTCAAGAAATATATGACACCTTCAATGTTCACAAGAAAGTAAAAGAAATGACAAACAGAAACAGAAAACGACAAGAAACAATCTTAAGAGACAACAATAACAAGATAATCCTGGGGACAGAGGACAAACTTACCGAGATGAAAAGAATACATCCAAATACTTTTCGACGATGACAGACCATGTGTTCCACCGCCCACAGTCAATCAAATAAATGAAAAAGGCCCAGAAATAACTAGAGAAGAAGTGATTCATGCAATAAAAGCACAGAAAAATGGAAAAGCTACTGGTCCCCACAAACCCCATCAACGGTCGGCTGCATCTAGCACCAAGCCGATTAGAGAGGTAAGAGATTAAACGATAAGAAGGGTCGTCTCCTTTACCTGCTTGTACGAAAATTTTAAAAAATTGGTTTACTATAATAATGTACAAATATTTAATTATGATTTACATTAAAATATTCTTACTGAAATCGTCGTTTCTTCTCCTACATTTTGATATTAAACTTGAAGTATTTCAGCGCCTAGATTAATAATGAGTTGGAATTCTTACCATGATTGTTTTGTTGGTCTTTATGTCCTTTATGGTCTGTTATAAGAAAATAAGTGTAGAAAGTAATTCTTTCGGAGTTAAAGCATATTAAGTAACTCCATACTTCAAGAGTTATCCAATATTTACGAGACATCTTTCATAGTGTAATGCGAGAAGTAAACAAAGCGACACATGTTTACTCCTTCAAAAGAATAACTACGACGCGTACAAGACAGGTGCATGAACATTTCCTGCGTAGGTGTTCTAGAATATACTAGAACATTCTCGGTCAGGGTTGGGGGTGTATATATAAGGGGGCTTGTGATCGAGGGAGTTAGTTAGAAGTAGAGAAGCAGAAGTGAACGCGACATACGATCCGAATGCGGAGCAGTACAAATAAATTATGTAGTGTCTAGTCTAGTGAACAAGTAGTTAAGTGTGTTAAATAAATTAGTGTTCAATTAATGTAAATAAATTATAAAATAAACGCTACATTGGTGTCAGAAGTGGGATCATGAAGAAGTTACGCGAATTAAAAGTGGCCGAGTTAAAAAAAGAACTCGAGGAACGGGAATTGGAAACAGGAGGGAAGAAGACCGAACTCCAGGACCGACTCTCGGCATTTTTGAAAGAAAATGGCCAGGACCCGGAAGTTTTCGAGTTCGAAGACGACGACATAACGAAGCAGTTCGCCGCACAGAAGGATGACATCACGAAGCAAATCGCCGCCCAGAGGGAAGAAATCGCTGCCCAGAGGGAAGACATCACTGCTCAAATCGCCGCCCAGAGGGAAGACATCACTGCTCAAATCGCTGCCCAGAGGGAAGAAATCGCCGATCAGAGGGAAGACATCACTGCACAAATCGCTGCCCAGAGGGAAGAAATCGCCGCCCAGAGGGAAGACATCACTGCTCAAATCGCCGCCCAGAGGGAAGAAATCGCCGCCCAGAGGGAAGAAATCGCCGCCCAGAGGGAAGATATTACTGCTCAAATCGCCGCCCAGAGGGAAGAGATAACCGACCAGATGGAGGCTCAGCGTAAGGAGATTGAAGAGAAGATCAAGCAGTTGGAAGAACGACTAGCACAAGTCAGTAGCGGCGAGGGGAAAGAAGACGAAATTGATCAGAAGACGAAGCAGTTGGAAGAACGACTAAAGCGAGTCAGTAGCGGCGAGACGAAGGAAGAAATAAAGGCGGTCGTTCAACAGAACTCGATATCCATCAATCGAGTGACGCCCCCAACGTTCGATGGAAAAATTCCGTGGGCCAGCTACAAGAAGCAGTTTGAGGCAGCAGCGGAGGCTAACGCTTGGTCCCCTCACGAGAAAGCTGTTTCCCTAACGGTAGCCTTACGTGGAGAGGCGTTGGAAGTTCTTCAGACGCTATCCACCGAGGAAGCCGGGAATTACAATGAGCTGCTGAGGCGACTGGAAATGCGGTTCGGCCAAACACATCTGGAGCAAGTCCATCAATCCCAGATGTCCAATCGCCGTCAGAGATCGAACGAGACCCTGCAGGAGTTCGAAGCGGACGTAGCCAGACTAGTGAGGTTGGCGTATCCCACGGCGCCGGAACAGATGATGGAGTGCCTCGCAGTGCAGACGTTCGTGAGCGGGCTGCGGGACCAGGAACTGCAGAGGGCCCTGAGACTAGCTCGACCGAAAACATTAATGGACGCGCTCGCCATCGCACTGGAGCATGATGCAGCCATGGAAGCCTCCCGCGGTCACGGCCGTGTTCGAGCGGTTACAGAGGAAGTAGATACTGAGAAACTCGTGGAAAGGGTCCTACAGCAGATCATGGAGATGCTGTCGGCGAAGAAGAAGGTAGTTCGCTGTTGGAACTGTGGCGAAGTGGGCCATGTGAAGAGTTCTTGCAAGCGGCCCAGAACAGCGGCGCCGGCAAAGGCCCAGGAAAACTAATGCGGGTCGATAAGAAAGGGGGAACGTCGACCCGTAGCAGTGGAAACCCCCGGGCCAGTATAGCCTCGTTTTCCCACCAATTGGGGAGCGCGTACGTCGATGGCACTATCGACGGGAGATCCCACGCCATGCTTGTGGACACGGGAGCTACGAAGACGATCGTACGCTCGGAAGTTGTGAGGGACCGTAGGAAGATTAGGCCAAGTAGGTGGCAACTGAGAACTGCCACTGGGGAGAAGGCAGTAATACACGGTGAAGCGACGGTTAGAATGACGGTGGGACGAGTTAAGTTTGACCATCCTGTTCTCATAGCCGAAATTGAGGAAGACGTCATACTGGGGATGGACGTCATGAGGAATCATGGATTCCAGTTGGATTTCGGACACCGAGTGTTGAGGATCGGTCAAGAAGAATTACTGCTACACAATCGTGACAATTTTGTGTTAGACGTAATACTGGCAGAAGATGTGATTCTCCCGGAACGAAGCGAAACGATCACCTCTACCTGTCTGAGGGGTGTTGTGGAAGAGGGAATTCCAGCCGTGATCGAACCAGAAAACGATGACAATCGACTGGCTCGGGGGGTACTGGTAGGAAAGGCGCTCGTTACTCTCTCAAGTGAAGTGCCTGTGCGACTACTCAACATCAATCAGTACCCGGTCACCATCAAGAAGGGTACGAAGCTGGGCACATGTATAGCCGCTTCGGCCATCGTAAGGGGCGTTAGTGAGGAAGAAAGGTCCAGACACACTCCGCAGGACTTGAAACAAATTCTTTCCCAGACCAGTGCGTTTCTCTCGCCCACACAGAAACAAAAGGCCCACGAATTAATAAATAAGTACCAGGACATATTTACCACCGAGAATGGAAAGCTGGGAAAGACCAAGGCCGTGACACACAAAATTGACACGGGCGAGACACGACCGATTCGACAAACAGCAAGACGACTACCCTTGGCCAAACGGGAGGAAGCCGAGAAAATCATCAAGGACCTAGAGCGGGACGGGGTCATCGAGCCGTCAAGCAGTCCATGGGCCTCGCCGGTAGTACTGGTGAAGAAAAAGGATGGGACTACTCGATTCTGTGTAGACTACCGGCAGGTGAACAGTGTCACCAAAAAGGACAGCTACCCGCTACCACGTATCGACGACACACTCGATACCCTTGCTGGATCCACGATATTTTCGACCTTGGATTTAAAAAGCGGCTATTGGCAAGTCGAAATGGACCCTGCCGATAAGGAAAAGACGGCATTTACCTTCGGTAACGGCCTGTGGCATTTTACAGTCATGCCATTCGGACTTTGTAATGCCCCAGCGACGTTTGAGAGGCTGATGGAGAGCGTGCTAATGGGTCTGACGTGGAAAACGTGCCTAGTCTATTTGGACGATGTCATCGTGATGGGCAAGACCTTCGAAGGACATCTGAAAAACTTAGAGGACGTCTTCCAGAGACTGCGAGGTGCGGGACTGAAACTGAACCCTAAGAAATGTCAGCTCTTCAGAAAGAAGGTCTCATACTTAGGGCACGTAGTGAGCAGAGAGGGCGTCGCCGTTGATCCGGACAAGACAAGTACGGTGAAGGAGTGGCCAATACCGGTAGATAAACACCAGTTGAGGAGTTTTCTGGGCCTCTGCACGTACTACCGACGATATGTCCGGATGTTCTCCGACGTCGCTAAGCCGTTGACAAGGCTCACGGAAGAAGGACGAAACTTCTGTTGGGATGAGGAATGCCAGTCTGCCTTCGACGAGCTGAAGAGGAAGTTGACCAGTGCCCCAGTGCTGAGTTTTCCTCTGCCAGAAGGACAGTTCATCCTGGACACCGACGCGAGCAATGTGGGAATTGGAAGTGTTCTGTCGCAGCACCAGGAGGGACAAGAACGTGTCCTTGGATACTTCAGCAAGGTACTCTCCAAACCAGAAAGAAATTACTGCGTCACCCGACGTGAATTATTGGCCATCGTCAAGTCCATCGAGCACTTCCATAAATATTTGTGTGGAAGGAGGTTTTTGATCCGAACCGATCATGCTGCTCTTAAATGGCTCCTCCAGTTTAAGAATCCCGAAGGACAGATCGCTCGCTGGATCGAGAGGCTCCAGGAGTATGACTTTGTCATAGAACATCGGCCAGGACAGAGTCATGGAAACGCAGACGCACTCTCGAGAAGACCATGCCCTGATGAGTGTCCTCATTGTCATAGAGCTGAGGAAAAGTCCGAGAAAGTCTATCGAACGACCGTGGTCGCCGAGGAATGGACACCATCCTCGTTACGACAAGAGCAAGGAAAAGACCCGGTTCTCAAAGAAATCCTGGTTTGGAAAGAGGGAGGAGAGCGTCCTGAGTGGCAAAAGGTATCACCTGGCTCGCCAAAACTCAAGAGCTATTGGGCACAGTGGGACTCGCTAGTGGTTGAGGATGGACTACTAAAACGCGTACTGGAGAGCCAAGACGGGACGGTGGAAAGACGGCAGTTGGTAATTCCCTCCAGTAAAATCCCGGAGGTCTTGCGGCATCTTCACGACGGATCGTCTGGTGGACATTTAGGGATCAAGAAAACGCTGCAGAAGGTACGGGAGCGCTTCTACTGGATCAATTGTTCAGACGACGTGAAGGACTGGTGCAAGAAATGTACTACATGCTTTGCAAGTAATGGGCCACAAAGACGACCGAAAGCTCCCATGAAACAATATAACGTCGGAAGCCCCTTCGAAAGGATCGCTATTGATATAGCAGGACCCTTCCCTGAGACCGAAAAGGGGAATAAATACATCTTGGTCGTGATGGACTACTTTACGAAGTGGGTAGAAGCGTACGCTCTCCCTAATCAGGAGGCAGAGACAGTTGCCGATGTGCTAGTGAAGGAGACGATCTGCCGGTTTGGAGTACCCATGGAACTACACTCGGATCAAGGAAGAAACTTTGAGAGTGGCCTATTCCGGAGGATATGTGAGAAGTTTGGGGTACGAAAAACAAGAACCACGGCCCTTCACCCTCAGTCCGACGGCATGGTAGAACGGATGAATCGCACCCTCAACCGCTATCTAGCGAAAATGGTCTCGTCACATCAAAGAGACTGGGACGAACACGTGCCGTTCTTCCTGATGGCCTACCGCTCGGCCGTTCATGAGTCGACAGGACAAACTCCAGCCAAAGTCCTGTTCGGGCGAGAACTTAAACTGCCCTGTGATCTAATCTTTGGCGCTAGACCGGACGAGGACGTTTCGGGGGAAGATTACGTCTCCAGGATGCGGCAAAGGATGAACGAGATTCACGATCAAGTCCGATACCAACTAAATATCGCCAGTGATCGCATCAAAGAGCGTTACGACATCAACGCTAAAGAGGGTGGCTACCAAATGGGAGATCGAGTTTGGCTGTACAACCCACAGAAGAAACGTGGTTTGTCCCCTAAGTTACAGACCAATTGGGAAGGTCCCTATGTTGTGAAGAAACGAATCAATGACGTGGTCTACCGGGTAAGCAAACTACCAAATGGCAAGCCGAGAGTGGTGCACTTCAATCGGTTGGCACCCTATGAGGGGTCGCACGATGAGGCGGAGGTTCCCCGAGTAAGAAACACATTGGCGCAGGAGAACGAACTTTCCTTCGAAGAATTTATGAGCGCCTACGGGGGTACCGGAAAAGCACGGTATGGGGTAACCTGTGAAAAACAACAGGATTTGTTCAGCGTACCTGAAGAATACTCGTTGGCCCATTGTGTGTCCGCCGACCTGGTAATGTCACGAGGTATCGCCACGGTTTTCAAGAAGAAGTACGGGCGCTTGGAACAACTCAGAGCGCAACTCCCGGAAATTGGCAAGGTTCTGGAACTACGTGACAACGTAAGACACATCTTTTATCTGGTTACGAAGGAGATCGGGTCCCTTAAACCATGTTATCACAATGTATGGCGAACCTTGCATAGGCTACGAGACCGACTGCTGGAGCTCGACATCAGGAAGCTAGCTGTCCCCAAGTTAGGTGCTGGACGAGATCAGCTGGACTGGAGGGTTGTCCGGAATATGCTGGAAGTAGTGTTGAAGAATACCGGAGTGGAAGTTTTAGTCTGCTGTTTTGGGCCTGCACCATGTCGACTCGGGAAGACGGTCCCCTGTTATTTTGACGCCACGTCTCGCTGTAAGCGGGGGGCTAACTGCAGGTTCCTGCATGGGCCTACCAGGGATACGTTCCGAGACGAAACGTCTCTAAGGCGGGGGCAGTGTAATGCGAGAAGTAAACAAAGCGACACATGTTTACTCCTTCAAAAGAATAACTACGACGCGTACAAGACAGGTGCATGAACATTTCCTGCGTAGGTGTTCTAGAATATACTAGAACATTCTCGGTCAGGGTTGGGGGTGTATATATAAGGGGGCTTGTGATCGAGGGAGTTAGTTAGAAGTAGAGAAGCAGAAGTGAACGCGACATACGATCCGAATGCGGAGCAGTACAAATAAATTATGTAGTGTCTAGTCTAGTGAACAAGTAGTTAAGTGTGTTAAATAAATTAGTGTTCAATTAATGTAAATAAATTATAAAATAAACGCTACAATAGTTTGGGGTGAAGTAACAACCACTGACTGAAATGAATAGTACTACAAAAGTCGTCGCTGGAGATTCGTCGTTAACTTCACACACATTCCTTTCCAGATGTACCTAAGTGATTAGCCCTTCGGCACTCATATCTAGCAAAATTTTCATCCCTTCGGTTGAAATCAGGTAAGAACTAACCGCGACGCACAACTGATTTCTCTCCGAGAAAATATGTATTACGATGTTACATTATTCCCAACGGCGTTCGCCGAGAGTCGAAAAACTACAAAGCTGCAAAGTTACGAATGGGACACCTTAGCGAAAACAAGCGGGTCTTTTGCCTTTTTCCTGCCAACCTAGATATAATCGGATAATGTATACAAAAAATTGACGGGGTTTTTAATAAATAGTGGGAAATATTCATGAGATCAATTTAGCACTAGTTTTTTAAATTACAAGATCTGAATAATTAAGATAAAGTTTTTATATAACATGAAAATACGGATATATACAAGAGAGAAACACCAAGTCTTCCCAACTATTTTAATCAACTTAAGCGAGCGGTTGCGACTGTCTGGCAGTTATCATCAGGCTTGCACTACACTATATACATACTTGGTGTTTCTCTCTTGTCTATACGCCCATGCCCAACTTCGAGTCGCTGGACAACATTCGATCGTTGAAAATACGGAATTGGAAACGTTTCATTAAATGAAGAAATAACGTTAAAAATAAAATTGATTTCGTTGTCTAAAAGCGCAACCGACCAAAATCATTCATTTTAGGTCAATTTTCCGTAAAGCATTTCTACACGTAACCTTCACTCTCGTTGCACCTGGTTTAACGCAATAGAAGAGATATGTGACGTAATGTGACAGACCTCAGACTCCTAAAAAGTAAAACTTCGAAAATGTGATGTCGATCTAAACGGTGTGGCAGCAGACCATGAACTCCAATAGGTGAAATACTAGTTAATTACAGTTCCACTGGCACGAATAAAAATGTAGCAGTTAGGTATTACCTGACAGTTTTGGTCTACAGACTATATGTAATCTAGTGGGGAACAAACTCAATAAAAGCCGCCAGACATATCGATACTGATTTAATTGACCAATACGTAAATTCAAATAAATATTATCTAATTTGGGTCAAAATGGATGTTTTTAATAAAAAATTTAATTGATTGTATCATTCATTAACTAAAACAATTTCAAAATTCAGTCGATGATTTCGTAAAATATGGAAATAAAAATATTCCAAGCTTCTATGTGTGTATCTATGTCGCATATCTTGATCAAGCAGAGAAAGTGAATTTACATAATGTACCTATATGTGTACCACGGCTGTAAGCATGTATTGATTATTATTGGAATTAAAATTAGAGCTGATCGGAAAAAATGACAGTGGAGACGTCAGATTTCGAAGGCGAATATAAAATATTATCAATAAATAATATCCACTTGACCTCTTAACGATCCTTGGTTATCTCGCTGATCTTCACCTAATTTGTGTTCCTAAAACACACCTTAGATTTATGACCGAAAAAAATTCCACTGCATAACGATTTATTTTTAGAAACAAATCGCTTCTCTTAAAACCTCATCTTAAGGCCGTTAAAGATGTACCTATATGTTGTTTTGTAGGTCAACTCTCAATAATTATTATTACTTGTCTGCAATTACTATGAAAGCCTTCATACTATTGCCGTTTCCTATTGTAGATAGTAATTGCTTTTCCAAGAACGTTTACCATTAGGAAGTGATATTATCAATATCCTTCTCTGGTTCCTGTTTTAGATAACTGAATGTGGTAACAAAAGATCGTTAAGTTCAATTTCACAGTTTTCATATAATGAATATAGCTTTGTTCGTGACTCTTCTGTTTGTAAATCGAAAGGATGTATGCAATATACGTTATGTAATGATGGAATAGTTAACCTGCAAATAAGTTTGAGTTGTTTCAAAACGTAAATTGGGCAACTCGATGAAAAAATAATGTTCTGGGCGTTTACAGGTTTTTTCCTTAATTCTCATGGCCTATATTATTCGAGATTCAATATTACCCAATGTGAATTAATTTACTGCAATTTTAATTAACTTATGTATACTTTTACTTATGAATAAAATAGTTCAACGAACTTAGGGACAAGTGTAGAAATATTTATCCTTCGATGATAATCAAACCCGAGGCCAAGCCGACAGTACAATCAGATGTGAAATTCATGATATATGGATATTAATTCAACTCATTACATTTATATTGCAGTTTAATGGAAACGAAAGTTTCATCCGGAAATATGTAATAACGCTGAACGTATAGTAGAGGTATTGCAAGCAATAAATATCGATTGAGTTAAATTAGATTCATATTAAAACTGATTAATTATTACCACAAAGCCAAATTTTCATGTAATTAACCGTAGCGCAACTACGATCGAGCCTTTATTTAGATTTAAAAACTATAACTGATTCTGCATTATTTTAAAAAAAATCTGAAATATTAACGTTATAGAAATAAACTATTATTGTCGTTTGTACGTTACTATTGTTATTTAGGGGACATCAGACTTCGGCCACCATTCCCCACAGAGAAGAAAATCGCAGCCGACTTCGGCCATGCGATTTTATCAGTAGGATTGGATTAGTACGGATTATGGCTCGTTGGGCCAGGTAGGTAAAATAAGATTGGGTCGATTTCGGTCACTAATTTCTTTCACTTAATGTGTTAAGTTAGTAAAAGTAAAATTGAAAAATAGAGAAATTATTAAATAGCGGCGGCGAGTTCCTTCCGCGGTCAGTCCAAAAGGAGGTAAATCTCTCAGAAGACCGACGAGTTTCTCCCCGACGACCATAATTATTATATGAATTCGCTATCCCTTGTTTGTTAAAGGGCAAGGATAATCAATTGAGGTTTAGTAAAACGAACAGGACCGATCACATGATGGACACTGACCATAAACAAAACAATCAATTGATTGAATTGAAACAAAAACAAGCATATTGATATTTAAGCAATATTCTCTAGCCATCTCTTTAATCCCTATATATATATATATATATATATATATATATATATATATATATATATATATATAGTTGATATATTGTTATATTTATAGGTATAGGTCTACAAATTTATTATCGACAACCTTAATTTTTCTTGAATGTATGTTGCAAATGTAGATATTGAAAAAAGAGATATTTGTTCTCTACACAAAGCCAAGTTATTAATTAGCGGATAATTGGTTAATACTAAAAATTTTCCAATGAACCATTTTTCTAAAAATCAGTGCAATTTCATTGGTTTATTTATTCGCTTACAATTTGACAGCAGGGCGCATTTCGGTTCCACCGACCCATTGAAAACCTAGGCCTAGGCTAAGCCCTAAGCAATTCAGGTAGAAGGGTGGCCGAAGTCGGCGTACCTACTTATCAACGTACCATAATCCTCCGCTTACGCTGAAAAAGGTTCGTGGCCGAAATCGGCTGCTCCGGTTATTTGTGTTACTCTTATCGGTAAGCAGCGATATGGGTTTTATTTTGTGGTACAGTCATACATGTATTGGAAATAAAATGTTTTTAGTGCTTTGTAGAAGGTGAGTGATGAGACGTATTTGTTGAGATAACATTGCACGAAGCTACTACATCAATGACAAATTGCTTCAAGGTGCAAATGTAAGTGTGAATCATTCATAATTAGTCATGTATTTGACAAGCATAGGGAGTTTTATGGCCAGGTTTAATTAAAAATATATGTACATTTGTATGTATAATGGCATGAAAGCAATATTTCAAACATGTATAGACGTTTTCATTAATTTGTTATTTTAGTACTAATTCAACATAACCTAGAAGAAATCTTGAGATATTATCTGTATAGGCCACAAATTATAAAGTGAGAATTCCAAATATTACTTATTTTAAATTTGTATTACCCATATCGATTCATATTATCGAAATGATTGCTGATAATATGTGGTTTATGAAAACTTGAAATAAATTGATCTGAACTGAGGACATACGTGATTTTATGATGTTTTAATTAAAAACACCTTTGAGCTGAGACAAGGCTATTAATTTCGTCATTTGAAGTGTATGTATAATGGAATGAGCGCGTTTAAAACGTGTAGTTATAGACTTTTTCATTAATGTGTTGCTTTGTCAGTTTTATAATTAAAAACCTTCGAACTGAGACAAGGTTACTAATTTCGGCATTTGAAGTCTATAACAGAATAAATCGCGTGTTTAAAACGAGTATATAACTATGTTGAGTTTTATAGTATGTAATTTGTTGCTGTGGCACTAATTCAAGATAAGGTTCAAAAAATCTCGAGAAACGTATTGTCTGCAAAATTTAAATTTGTATTATTTCGATTATTTAATACCGATAAAATGATTGCACACGATTTATGTAAACTATCTGAACTGAATAAAAAACGTAGGATTTGTTATGACCAATTTTAAGTAAAAACATACCGTCGAACTGCGACACGGTTATTTCGGCATTTGACTTTCGTAATGAACTGATGAAGTGTTTAAAATCTATCAGACTTTATCATTAATTTGTTGCTTCGACTTCGACACCACTTCAAGATAATGAAGAAATGTGGAGATACTGTCTGCATGGTCTATAATTTTAAAATAGAATCACGAAAACTAATTTCAATATTTATATTATTTTACATCAATTGATATTAAAGTGAGTGCAAACTATTTATAATTTTTTTTCCATTTTTCGTTATAAACATAGGTAGGTATTGCAAATTTTGCCAAATTGGAACGTGACCTGAAAATTTAACCGGTGTGAAGTTAGCAGCCGAAAATCTAGCAGCCGATTTTTCAAAGTGACATTTCTAGCAGCCATTTCATTTTCAGCAGCCGTTCAGATATTCGAGTGACAATTTCACCCCCTTATACCCTCTGCAAGTCGATCTCCTTTTCACAGTAGATTCTCTACTATCATACTATTAATTGTTTAAAAGGGCATCGTGGCTTTTTTTTCTACCTACTTCAAAATAATTATTGAATTATCGAATAAATGCGCAACATAACGTTACGCGAAGATATTCGAGTGACAATTTCACCCCCTTATACCCTCTGCAAGTCGATCTCCTTTTCACAGTAGATTATCTACTATCATACTATTAATGGGTTAAAAGGACATCGTGGCTTTTTTTTCTACCTACTTCAAAATAATTATTGAATTATCGAATAAATGCGCGACATAACGTTACGCGAAGATATTCGAGTGACAATTTCACCCCCTTATACCCTCTGCAAGTCGATCTCCCTTTCACAGTAGATTCTCTACCATCATACTATTAATCTCTTAGAAGGGCATCGTGGCTTATTTTTCTACCTACTTCAAAATAATTATTGAATTATCGAATAAATGCGCGACATAACGTTACGCGAAGATATTCGAGAGACAATTTCACCCCCTTATACCCTCTGCAAGTCGATCTCCCTTTCACAGTAGATTCTCTACTATCATACTATTAATCGTTTAAAAGGGCATCGTGTTTTTTTTTCTACCTACTTCAAAATAATTATTGAATTATCGAATAAATGCGCAACATAACGTTACGCGAAGATATTCGAATGACAATTTCACCCCCTTATACCCTCTGCAAGTCGAACTCCTTTTCACAGTAGATTCTCTACTATCATACTATTAATGGGTTAAAAGGGTATCGTGGCTTTTTTTTTCTACCTACTTCAAAATAATTATTGAATTATTGAATAAATGCGCCACAAAACGTTAGGCGAAGATATTCGAGTGACAATTTCACCGCCTTAAGCCCTTAGACCCCTTACATAATTTTTCTAGTCGGTGTCGACTCCTTATTAATGCAATGCGGTGATTTTTTGTTAAGAAAAAATCATTTTTGAAATTGTTTCTTGATTGAGACGCCACTGATGAAATGGCTGCTGAAATGAAATGACTGCTAGAAATGTCACTTTGAAAAATCGGCTGCTGGATTTTCGGCTGCTAACTTCACACCGGTAAAATTTAGATACATATTTCTATTTAATAAAGGTACAAAAATAAAATAGATTCCGAAGACAGCCAAATATCTATTGAAATATCAATAAGAATATATATATACCTAACCCATTTAATATAAACATATATTATTATGTAGATTGCTAGTATGTTAAATTACCTATAAACGTCTAAAACGTGATTTGTTCACATGTTAAACTAGTATTTGTTGCTTATGGATCACAAATTTTGGCATTTGAATCTTATAATGGATGAACCGCGTGTTTAAAACGTAACTATACTTCACTAGTTCTTTAGTGTCGTGAAATTAGCAACATTCACATATTTTATAGTTGGGGAGAAAAAAAATTAATTGAAATTACTACTGGAAATTTGTGTGAGTGGTTGTTCATTAATAAGCAATTGTTACCGTCTCGGATTGGATAGATGGGAACACGTAAATTGGTTCCCAAGTTAATCAGGGTCAAAAATAATATACCAATAATTGGTTCCCGCAATTTTTGGTTTACCTTGTAAATTGGTTCCCAACGTTTATAATTACCTGAGCTTTACAAAAAACTGAAGTAGCTTATTTTGCGTCTCTGCATTGTAAGCAGAATGAAATATTTTTTTACTGTGGTAAAAAATAGGCAATTGGAAGGGGCAAGGGAAAACCTGATAGGCAATTGAAGGGGTAAGGGAATACTAGATCGGCAATTTAAGGGGCAAGGAAAAACCTGTGAAGGAAAACCCAAGGAAATTTACATGAAATAATGATATGCGTAACTTCTTCAGAACTAGGATATAATGTTTCAAGTTTGTAATTTCTAGTTAATAAAAGAAAAAAATAAGATCGAAAATCCCGAAGATTTTAAACTTCATTTGAAATTTAATATTATAACATATTTAATACAAATATACACAGTATGTAGATTACTACGTAAATACCTATCTACATTTAAAATATGAAAATATGTGGTACCTAGGCCCAACCAAGTAAGCTGACCATGGACCACAAATTAAAAAAAAAACAAATTTTTTTATTCCATCTGAATAATTTTGGGATAGGTACTCAAAATTCAGGGCTCTCTATCCTTTTACAAGTGGTTCTCATTATTTCGGTTATTTGGCAGTTATTTTGATTTTTCAAAAATTTAAAGAAATAGGTATCGCAAAACGTCAAATCATTGTTTTTTTAACTATTCGAAGTCCCAGAATAAAGATTTTATCGATTTCTTTATGAAATATTCTAAGTTACATATACTATTTCTGACCTTTTCGTCCTTGCGGCACGGTAAAACTCAACTCCTGGAATTCAATATTGACGGGCGGTCTTTTCGGGAGGTAACACAAGGCTCTCTCGCAGTTCTCCGCCATTTCACCACTTTCACCGCCTATAGGGCAATAAGTAAAAAACTATACAATTATGTTTGTATTCCCTTCCGATCCTCGGGAACGCGCTCGGCATACAAACGAAACTATCTCTACAGCGAACCGTTCGACATCAGAACGGCAAAAGCATCTGACCCGGATTACAATTTGTGCAACCTAACGCGCGCTCGTAGACGTTCAAAGAGCTTTCCGCTGGGACGTTTTATCTAGCCCCTCTACTCTATTTCTATGGTTTGCATCTCTCGCCGCCCTCCCGCGTAAAATTCTTCATTTGTTTTGTCCTTTTGGTACGCTATGCTTTGCCGCCGTCGCGCAGCGCGTAGATCAGATGATAAATGACGAGGGTCGAGCTTCGAGCTTGCGTGCATCGATCGAACACTGCTGTATTTATTGTCTATCATAAAATATATAGTAGGTATACACCACATCTCGCTACCGCACCGAGGTTGTCAGATTTTATTATAATCAATCCCTATCATTGTTTTTCTAGAAAGCGAAAATAACCTAAACCTACAAAAAAATGTACGACATCTACAAATTATTACAAAACTACCACAACAAGTTTCACTCTTTCTACTTCTTTTTCCATTCTTTCTGCTTTTCAAATGATTACTTATATTTTTAATGTAGAAACAATACCAAAAAACAGAAATTGTATCACTTCATCAAGGGCTGTGTGAGCTACAAGATTGAAATTCGTTTCTAAAAATATAACTTGACCTAAAGACATCTTAAGAGGGTGGCTCTTCCCGATCAAAAAGATAAAGGGAAACGTTGTCATTGTAAAAAGCTTGCCTGTGTATTTAACTGCTCGATTACCCTTCATAAGAGTTTGTGAGTTTGTGTTGTGTAATTGGTTTTGCCGTTCTCCTTTGCGAAAAGACAATAATATTGAGCAAAGCAAATTGGAAGAACTCTATATACTTGGTGAGTTTATTACTGAGACATTTATTCTTCTGTTGATTAACTAACTATCTATTTAATCACTTTAATCAATTAACCATCGATATTAAAACTCTTTAATAATCGTAGTTGTCTATTTGGTATTCCAAACATAAGTTAGTCATTGTTAATACAGTGCCGCCTTCCGCCTTATATTATATCTCAAGGCAGGGTACTTGGCGCGCCAGTATCTTAGTAGGTACTCATCGTACGTTCTTGGTCTGTTGGAATTACCACTAGTATGTAGTATGTAGACAGGTACCTTGCGCGCCATCCCTTGGTACCACTGCACGTTCAGTACTATTAGTGTATTGCGTTTACTAGGATATCGGTTATGTACTTTAGGTGCTATCCCCTAGTACCATTGCACACTCGAGCCTGGAAGTTTACGAAATTGTTATTTACTAGTAGCTGAGTAGGGAATTTTTTGCGCTATTCCCCTAGTACCCCCTGCACGCCCGGTACTAGATTATTTTTGATTTGGTGGGCATTTTACGAGTTAATTTCCCTAATATGCATTGCACCAGCTAGACGAAAACAGAGAGAAAAAGTGATAGAGAGTGACACTTCCTCTGGTGAATGTGTGAATGTGTGGTCCACCCAACCCAGGTTGCTACTGAAGAGCGAGATTAGAGGCTCTTCCTTGATTCACTCTTTAGAGAACAACGTGATCTGAACTAGGATGCAAAGGTACTTCTAAAAGCGAGATCGAGGATTGGCTGGCGTTAGGGATTTCGGTCCTCGAAGGTCATCGTTTGGTAACCGCGGGGTGCCGTCTTGAGAAGTGAGTCTCGCTTAGCCTTCGGGGAGCAGAGTGGCGGGCTGAAGAGGCGGCGGCGGATGCGGTGCCAAGTTGGTATTGGTAGCTAAATCCCAAGTATTAAGTGAGAAAATTTATTATCGTCTGTAAATTGACTGAGAGGACGAGTTTCTCAGAGCCGTTTATATATATATATATATATATATATATATATATATATATATATATATATATATATATATAGATTTGTAATAGGGAAAGGTGAGATCATTTTGAGGTATACTTAGCCAAGCTGAGATCATTTTGGCAGGGCGAGATCCGATTTTGGAGCTCGACTTGACTCCCGTGTATATCGAGTTTTATCCGTTACAGTTGGTAAAGTAGATGTCTAATTTAAATTTTATCTCGGATCGCGTTTTTACGACGTTTAGAAATAATATACAGTTGAGAGTTCCGAGTTACTTAGATAGGGGGCGCTTCGGAAACAGTGTATATACATTATAATCTCCGATACAGATGAGATCCAGAAACTTGGCAGCACTGCGGATCTCACCTTTATTGCTTACAAGGAATACGAGTCCATAATATGTATTTTATATTTAAAGCAATGTAACATTTCATGAGAGCTCTAAACAAAATGATTTGCTAATTTTTTAAATATCTAGTAATAAGCTAATAGTAGCTAAGTAAGTAACAGCAAAATGTATAAATATTAGTAGACGAAAATCAAAAGTGTAAAACGTAAAAAAAATATTATATTAGTTCTTTCCGAATAGTACTTTAAAACACACGAGTTCGCTGAGCGAAATTCCATTAGCACAGTGTCTTGTCTATTAGTCTTTTTTAATTTTTGCTACTTACATATTCTTGATCTACCCGTCGATAAAAGACATTATTTGTTTCATAACCATAACATAAGTTCAGACGTTTCGGTAATGGGGTTGTGGGTATTACACAAAAATTTTTGTAGAAATGACACATCTAAAAAGCTGTTAAATATTACATTGAAACTGGGAGCCGTTCTGCAATTGCAAGCCTTAATATTTACGTGTGGATATCTTAACAAAAACTTTTGGAACTTTTTGCTGTTTACCAAAAATCTCTACAAACGAATAAAAAGACCATATTTAAATATAAACCCCTTTAAAATCTGGGATTATTATCTTTTAGATCCACGGTGTACGCATAGAACAGAGGCAAATATTTAAATATTTCTGAATAAAATTAAAATAAAATATGAATTTTAATCTTACTCAAAAATCTTTACTAACAATCATAGCACAAACCTTTAAAATAGACTTAAACATATAACGTAACGTTATACATTGTCTTTAAAATCACAAA
Organism: Cryptocephalus moraei; assembly: GCA_946251905.1. Taxonomy (NCBI): domain Eukaryota; kingdom Metazoa; phylum Arthropoda; class Insecta; order Coleoptera; family Chrysomelidae; genus Cryptocephalus; species Cryptocephalus moraei. Next base: position 35,460,208 of record OX276455.1, read on the forward strand.
AAAAAACATGGAGATATATCATAAAATCGTAAACAAAGAAAAATTGATAAATTTGATAAAATTGTTTTATTTTTTAAAAAAAAAATTATTTGTTAAAATTAAATGTGTTGCAAATAAAAAGTATTATATTAAATCATGTTTTCTCTTCAAAGACGATTTTTCTTTAAATTTAATGCAATACATTTTTTTGAGTAATTTTCCTAACATTCAATTTCGAAAAATATTCCTGCAAAACTGATTTTTCCTCATACTCCATGTGCCGCTTTTCTTTTTAAATCTTTCCCTGGCGGATTGTCTTAAAAAAATTCCTCTTAAAATTAATTAGAGGGGCAATAGAGCAAATTGTAATAATAAAGTATCAAAGAAAGATTTAGAAAGTTTAATATTGTGGAATAAATTTCAGATTAAATATAAAATTTGAACCAATTATGTATTTAATATTTATAGTTCACCTTTGAATATAAAATTTAATATTAACTCTGCTCATAATGGATAATTAGTGCCTTACTTTGTTGTGATTTCTTTGGAACTGATGAGGCTTTGTTGAGATGTCATCTTCATCTGTACCTATTTTACCATTGTTTTCATTTCCAGTTTTTGCAAATATAACAAATTAATACCTTCAAAATTCAAGGTGTATTTAGCAAATCTGTAAAATCGAGATTTTTGAGATGTGCCGTTGAGATGAGGCAGCTTTTCACTTTCAGACGACATATTATTCATATTATCATCACCTTCATAGTCAGATTCTGAAAAATTTTATAAAAATAAATGCCACATGGCAAATATCTAGACAGCTTCATAGGTTTTAGATATAGAGTGCCTCAAAAAAATTCCTCATATATCAAATTATATATTTTTCACAGACATTTGAAACAAAAATTTTGTGGATAAAAGATGCACATCGTGACCATTTTGATCTGATATGAGTTTTTGTGAACTAAGATTTTAAACGAAAATGCAATATTTTGATTGAAAATTAAAAATCAAAAAATGTTATTTCCAGAAAACAAACAGATCATAAGTTAACCCAATTCAACAGTGTGAACGTAAAGAATTTACAAAAAAAAAACACCTTGAAGAAGACTGACTACTGCTAAAATACCGATAGAATAAAATAATTGTTTATCAGTAAATAAAAATTGCAGACAAACCGATAAAATTACATTATAGATGTAGCAATTTTTTATTTTATCGTTATTATTTCGTTACTACCTGGTCGCGTCTCAAAATGTATCTTTCTGTGAATTTGGAAAATTAAGTGGAAATATCCAAAAGAAACGAATGCTTTCCTCACAATTACACAAAACAGGTTAATGTGAAAAATTAATGAAAACTATTGACATTTCACCTCTTGACGAGTAAAATGTAAACCTAAAAATTTAATGAAAACTATTGAGACTTTACCTCTTGTCGAGTAAAATATAAACTTAATAGTCTAGTCAAAATGTACCATTTTTGAAATTTTTTTTGTATAGTCGCGGAAAATAATGATCATGGTGTCATTCGATTCGTAATGTCATGTAGAAAGTTTAAGGAAAGGTCCCAAAAGGCGCTCAAAAAAATTGCAAAAGTTATAAACAATTAAGTAAAAAAAAGAGTCTGGCTTTTGTTTTTGTTGAATATCTCGAAAAATATTCAGTTTTTCGAGATATTAAAAGAGATCTGAAAAGATCAGCAAATTTTCTGAAAAAAAGTTCCAACTCCCGAAAATATACCTCCAATATTTATAATTTTTACAGAGCCCCGAAAATAGCCCCAAAAATGGCTAGTCTGACTTCTGTGCGCGTTGCTTGACTCTTACACAATAACAAAATAAATATGTTAGCATATTAAATATGAATATCAAGGGAAAAAAATCATGTACTATGTTAACTATGTTAACAATAATCCGCGGTTACAAAATTTTATCCCAATTTAATCCCAATAGTTTAAAATTTATCGTAACTTTAAAAGCAAGAAATCGTATAAAAAGGACAAGTTTCAAGACATAATAATATTAAAAATTGTATAAAAATAGAAAATAATGTTTTTTCATAAAAAAACCACACATGGCTAATTTTTTTACAGAATTAAGTATTAAAAAAATAAACGGAAGAAATGAATTTGTTTATAACAAATTATTTATTAAATACACCAATAAAAAATGAAGAAAAAAATATTTTATTTAAGAATCTCTAAGAACAATAGAAATTATGATTTTTAGAGAAAAAATGGTTTCTCAAATTGTAATATTTAGCAGCATATAACGATTCCTAATTAACAAACGCATTTTTTAACAAACATTATTTTTAAGGAACAGTTTTTTTAACTAATGATTTTCATCAATAGACATATTACAAAAAAAATCGATTTGCTCATAAACAATGTATTTGTTTATAACAATTTTTAAACAATGGTGGTAAAAAATTAAAAAAATATTTATATATCTTTAAACCCTTAGAAATCGAAACATTCAAGATATTTAAAAAAAAATTATTTTGTTGACTTTCTGGTATTGTTTAATTTTCAATTGTTAATAAAAAAGTGGAAAATCTAAACTTTACAATTTTTGCCACGGTAATCTATTTGTAAGCCTATTAAGAATAACTTCAGTAAGTGAAAAAAATCCTAGGGTTTTAGTTCAATAATTATCGGTGTTTTTATGTTAACATTCAGTGTAGAAAATTTTGTTAAATAACGAATTCATAATTCATGGAGAAATTGGGATAAAATTTTTTAACCTCGGATTATTGTTAACTGATGTATCCCTATAGTACATGATTTTTTTTATTCCTTGATATTCATATTTAATATGTTAAAATATTTTTTTTGTTATTGTGTCAGTTAGGCAGCGCGCGCGGAAGCCAGACTTTTTGGCTCTATTTTCAGGGCTCTGTAAAAATTATAACTATTGGAGGTACAGTTTCGGGAGTTCGAACTATATTTCAGAAAATTTACTGATCTTTTCAGATCTCTTTTAATATTCCGAAAATGTTTAATATTTTTCGAGTTATTAAAAAAAAACAAAATCCAAACTCATTTTTTGAATTAATTGTTTATAACTTTTGCAATTTTTTGAGCGCCTTTTAGGACCTTTCCTTAAACTTTCTACATGACATTACGAATCGAATGACACCATGATTACTCTTTTCGGAGACTATACAAAAAAGTTTTCAAAAATGGTACATTTTGACTAGACTATAAAGAGAGGTCGCTATAACTTTGCTAGTTTAATAGTTCTGCTTTACGTTACGTATTCAAATTTTTAAAATACGTCAGGAGTTTTAGCCTTTTATCATTTTAGCCTCTTTTTAGAGATTATCGCACTTTCTTAAAATTTCGGTATCTTAAAAACTGCAATTCGACACTGTTTCAAAAATGATGTTGAATAAAAATTTAACAACCAGCATGAATAATTTCGAGATTTATATCGCAGAGAAAGCTAGTATTTGGGATTGAATAGTACTCTGAACAGTGCTCACTCCGAAAAAAGGGCTTTAACCAGAAGAGGACAATACATAGGTTGCCTTATAAAGTATTTATATAATTAGTTATTTCATAACAATTACGTATTTATTCGAAAAATGTGCCATATATGAATAAACCCTCGCGATGTACTGATTACACTATTTAAGTGTCTAGCTCTTTAATATAAACTAATTCGCAATTAAACCAGAAATTTATTACCCCTGAAATATGGCAGACGGTTAAGGATATCACTTAACACAATAAAAAATATTTTAGTAATTTCTAATATTACTCACTACTCCATGGTAATGTTTTGGTTCAAGACGATTTAAATCGTGTATTCGGATAAGCAGGTTAAGTTCCATTCAGTTCGGCCCGGTACCATGTATACTATGTATATTGTACCGATATATTTGGCAACATTGTTGGATCTCACTTTATTCGATAACCTCAAAATACGTATATATTGGATCTCTACAAGCATATTATTGTGCGGATCTCATCTAATTTTAATTTTATGACAAAAATTTAAAATTGGAAATCGTTTCCCCTCTAAGGCGGTACAATTTAGTGTGCCAAAACAAAGAGTACTTTTGAAATATATACACCGGTATCTATATTACTTATAATGGATCTCGGGTAGTCCAAAATATATCCGGATCTCAACTTGGTTTAATAATATATATATATATATATATATATATATATATATATATATATATATGTATAGGTGCTACTGCTACGTTGTCTCCTCAAAAATAGGTATAGATATAAGCGTTGTCTCCTCATATATAACGTTGTCTCCTCCGAAATCGGAAGCGACAACGTTTCCCTATTGAAACTTCGCCAGTTATGAATAGATGGCATTAGAAGTCCATATTCAAAATTTTTGTTGGAGGAGACTTGAGTGTCCCTTCAGCTGTGCGTATATAAAATAGTTTAAGCCCCTACCGGTGGCGCTACTGTCATCTTTCATTTTATATGCCCAACGCGTTGTCTCCTCCAGTATGGGCATCGCATCATGTCTCCTCCGAAATTTGGTAACATGGAATCTCAGATATCCTGAACTTTTCTCAAATGAACAAGTTAGAAATTGTGAGCTCAGAATATGAATCGGTTGAATGAATTAATAACAGAATGGGTGCTTTTAAAACCTTAGTTGAAATTAATACTTTATGTATGAATTTATGTATGTATGTATGAATTTTATAAAATTATTCATTATTTTTGATTCTTCCCTGTTCAATCAATGTAATGTACGTATTTCCCGATAAAGAGTAGGTCGTAATTGCAAAGGATTGTTTGTTAAGAACTATCTGAAACGTCACAGAAAATCCTGCTATCTACAGAAGAATTCTGACCACAAATTTGATGTAATATCACAATCTCAAACTATAGTAGCCTGTGCAATATTTCCCACTGGGTAAATGCAAAAGTGGATATTAAGGACCAAGATAGTGTAATTAAATTAGTTAACCATGGATTGAAATTTGCCCGTTTTACTATCTTGTAAACTGGAAAAAGTTAATGTAGTTATTCATTTTTAAACCTAAACAAAATATGTTAGTTTGTTTCAAATTGGATTTCATTTGCTATAAACATACATTTCATTTCTTGTGATTTCACTTTATTAGTTACAGTGGAAAAATTCATAGAATATAAAGGTGTATTGATAATAAATACATAACTCCTTATTTATATTTTTAACCAAATTTAAATTAAAATTTAACGTGCCAACTAGAAAAATTCGAAAAGATCGTATTTGATTTGAATTGTACATACAATTTTAAAAATATTTGCAAAATAATTATTTTCATCATCTATGCCATATTTAAAATCTTTATAAGATATTTGATACTTTATTAGTATTATTTGTAGGTATACAGCTTAATGAAGGGTGATGACATCGCGTTTGAAGCAAAGAAAGAGTTGCTTATAGCTCATATTAGTGAATCTTTATCTAAAAAGCATCGAAAGGAACGAATGGCCTATGCTTGCAGCAATAGAATGAGAGAACTATTCGGTTATTAATAAATTACCGAATAATTACAAATGATAACAAAATTTCTCTACCGGATATTTCTTGATAATGTAATAATTGCTGTCAAAAACATTTCTGGTTATGACTGTCTTAATAAAACTATTACTGCTCCAAGTTTTGCGATGCATTTAGGAACGTCTCATAAAGTACTACTGTGTGGCAAGTTAATACACTTAATATTAAAGGGTGCTGTTGATTTCCAATACTCATCTAATGAACAACGGGAGGCAAGAATGAAGGAAATAAAATAACTTGAGGGATTAATAGAAACTCGCTGGAATACAGAATTGTCTTCTATTGCTAATAAAGATATGCTTGAAAAACGTTGGAAGAAACTTCTTTTGCTGCCACTTGCGTCTGACGTACAACAGTTTCGTGACGGAACGCTTAAACCTGCTAAAGAAGAGTGTCGCCAAAATTTAATTATACATGATAATGATGTTTCCTATTCTTCCTTTCCTATAAAATGATTGTGCAGGTCGTTCTGTCATTATTAATTATATTTAATCGCAGAAGAATAGGTGACGGTTAATATCTTCAAATGAAAGGCTATCAAGATAACAAAAGAAGTCACCTTAAATATTTCGAAAGTGCCCCAACCGAAACGGAAAACATTCTAAGAACAAAATATAAGAGAGTTGTAAACAGTGGTAAAGGCAGCAGAGCTGTAGTAATTTTAATTCCAGAAGTAGGTACTTAAAGATTTAATTGACTTTCTGCTAACGCAACGATCAAAATATTGTAACGTTTATTTTATAATTTATTTACATTAATTGAACACTAATTTATTTAACACACTAAACTACTTGTACACTAGACTAGACACTACATAATTTATTTGTACTGCTCCGCTTTCGGATCGTATGTCGCGTTCACGTCTGCTTCTCTACTTCTAACTAACTCCTTCGCTAACTCCAGTCCAGCTGATCTCGTCCAGCACCTAACTTGGGGACAGCTAGCTTCCTGATGTCGAGCTCCAGCAGTCGGTCTCGTAGCCTATGCAAGGTTCGCCATACATCGTGATAACATGGTTTAAGGGACCCGATCTCCTTCGTAACCAGATAAAAGATGTGTCTTACGTTGTCACGTAGTTCCAGAACCTTGCCAATTTCCGGGAGTTGCTCTCTGAGTTGTTCCAAGCGCCCGTACTTCTTCTTGAAAACCGTGGCGATACCTCGTGACATTACCAGGTCGGCGGACACACAATGGGCCAACGAGTATTCTTCAGGTACGCTGAACAAATCCTGTTGTTTTTCACAGGTTACCCCATACCGTGCTTTTCCGGTACCCCCGTAGGCGCTCATAAATTCTTCGAACGAAAGTTCGTTCTCCTGCGCCAATGTGTTTCTTACTCGGGGAACCTCCGCCTCATCGTGCGACCCCTCATAGGGTGCCAACCGATTGAAATTGAAGTGCACCACTCTCGGCTTGCCATTTGGTAGTTTGCTTACCCGGTAGACCACGTCATTGATTCGTTTCTTCACAACATAGGGACCTTCCCAATTGGTCTGTAACTTAGGGGACAAACCACGTTTCTTCTGTGGGTTGTACAGCCAAACTTGATCTCCCATTTGGTAGCCACCCTCTTTAGCGTTGATGTCGTAACGCTCTTTGATGCGATCACTGGCGATATTTAGTTGGTACCGGACTTGATCATGAATTTCGTTCATCCTTTGCCGCATCCGGGAAACGTAATCTTCCCCCGAAACGTCCTCGTCCGGTCTAGCGCCAAAGATTAGATCACAGGGCAGTTTAAGTTCACGCCCGAACAGGACTTTGGCTGGAGTTTGTCCTGTCGACTCATGAACGGCCGAGCGGTAGGCCATCAGGAAGAACGGCACGTGTTCGTCCCAGTCTCGTTGATGTGACGAGACCATTTTCGCCAGATAGCGGTTGAGGGTGCGATTCATCCGTTCTACCATGCCGTCAGACTGAGGGTGAAGGGCCGTGGTTCTTGTTTTTCTTACCCCAAACTTCTCACATATCCTCCGGAATAGGCCACTCTCAAAGTTTCTTCCTTGATCCGAGTGTAATTCCATGGGCACTCCAAACCGGCAGATCAGCTCCTTCACGAGCACATCGGCCACTGTCTCTGCCTCCTGATTAGGGAGAGCGTACGCTTCTACCCACTTCGTAAAATAGTCCATTACGACCAGGATGTATTTATTCCCCTTTTCGGTCTCAGGGAAGGGTCCTGCTATATCAATAGCGATCCTTTCGAAGGGGCTCCCGACGTTATATTGTTTCATGGGAGCTTTCGGTCGTCTTTGTGGCCCATTACTTGCGAAACATGTAGTACATTTCTTGCACGAGTCCTTCACGTCGTCTGAACAATTGATCCAGTAGAATCGCTCTCGTACTTTCTGCAGGGTTTTCTTGATCCCTAAATGTCCACCAGACGATTCGTCGTGAAGGTGCCGCAAGACCTCCGGGATTTTACTGGAGGGAATTACCAACTGCCGTCTTTCCTCCGTCCCGTCTTGGCTCTCCAGTACGCGTTTTAGTAGTCCATCCTCAACCACTAACGAGTCCCACTGTGCCCAATAGCTCTTGAGTTTTGGCGAGCCAGGTGATACCTTTTGCCACTCAGGACGCTCTCCTCCCTCCTTCCAAACCAGGATTTCTTTGAGAACCGGGTCTTTTTCTTGCTCTTGTCGTAACGAGGATGGTGTCCATTCCTCGGCGACCACGGTCGTTCGGTAGACTTTCTCGGACTTTTCCTCAGCTCTATGACAATGAGGACACTCATCAGGGCATGGTCTTCTCGAGAGTGCGTCTGCGTTTCCATGACTCTGTCCTGGCCGATGTTCTATGACAAAGTCTGGAAACTACTCCTGGAGCCTCTCGATCCAGCGAGCGATCTGTCCTTCGGGATTCTTAAACTGGAGGAGCCATTTAAGAGCAGCATGATCGGTCCGGATCAAAAACCTCCTTCCACACAAATATTTATGGAAGTGCTCGATGGACTTGACGATGGTCAATAATTCACGCCGGGTGACGCAGTAATTCCTTTCTGGTTTGGAGAGTACCTTGCTGAAGTATCCAAGGACACGTTCTTGTCCCTCCTGACGCTGCGACAGAACACTTCCAATTCCCACATTGCTCGCGTCGGTGTCCAGGATGAACTGTCCTTCTGGCAGAGGAAAACTCAGCACTGGGGCACTGGTCAACTTCTTCTTCAGCTCGTCGAAGGCAGACTGGCATTCCTCATCCCAACAGAAGTTTCGTCCTTCTTCCGTGAGCCTTGTCAACGGCTTAGCGACGTCGGAGAACATCCGGACATATCGTCGGTAGTACGTGCAGAGGCCCAGAAAACTCCTCAACTGGTGTTTATCTACCGGTATTGGCCACTCCTTCACCGTACTTGTCTTGTCCGGATCAACGGCGACGCCCTCTTGGCTTACTACGTGCCCTAAGTACGAGACCTTCCTTCTGAAGAGTTGACATTTCTTCGGGTTCAGTTTCAGCCCCGCACCTCGCAGTCTCTGGAAGACGTCCTCTAAGTTTTTCAGATGTCCTTCGAAGGTCTTGCCCATCACGATGACATCGTCCAAATAGACTAGGCACGTTTTCCACGTCAGACCCATTAGCACGCTCTCCATCAGCCTCTCAAACGTCGCTGGGGCATTACAAAGTCCGAATGGCATGACTGTAAAATGCCACAGGCCGTTACCGAAGGTAAATGCCGTCTTTTCCTTATCGGCAGGGTCCATTTCGACTTGCCAATAGCCGCTTTTTAAATCCAAGGTCGAAAATATCGTGGATCCAGCAAGGGTATCGAGTGTGTCGTCGATACGTGGTAGCGGGTAGCTGTCCTTTTTGGTGACACTGTTCACCTGCCGGTAGTCTACACAGAATCGAGTAGTCCCATCCTTTTTCTTCACCAGTACTACCGGCGAGGCCCATGGACTGCTTGACGGCTCGATGACTCCGTCCTGCTCTAGGTCCCTGATGATTTTCTCGGCTTCTTCCCGTTTGTCCAAGGGTAGTCGTCTTGCTGTTTGTCGAATCGGTCGTGTCTCGCCCGTGTCAATTTTATGTGTCACGACCTTGGTCTTTCCCAGCTTTCCATTCTCGGTGGTAAATATGTCCTGGTACTTATTTATTAATTCGTGGGCCTTTTGTTTCTGTGTGGGCGAGAGAAACGCACTGGTCTGGGAAAGAATTTGTTTCAAGTCCTGCGGAGTGTGTCTGGACCTTTCTTCCTCACTAACGCCCCTTACGATGGCCGAAGCGGCTTTACACGTGCCCAGCTTCGTACCCTTCTTGATGGTAACCGGGTACTGATTGATGTTGAGTAGTCGCACAGGCACTTCACTTGAGAGAGTAACGAGCGCCTTTCCTACCAGTACCCCCCGAGCCAGTCGATTATCATCGTTTTCTGGTTCGATCACGGCTGCAATTCCCTCTTCCACAACACCCCTCAGACAGGTAGAGGTGATCGTTTCGCTTCGTTCCGGGAGAATCACATCTTCTGCCATTATTACGTCTAACACAAAGTTGTCACGATTGTGTAGCAGTAATTCTTCTTGACCGATCCTCAACACTCGGTGTCCGAAATCCAACTGGAATCCATGATTCCTCATGACGTCCATTCCCAGTATGATGTCTTCCTCAATTTCGGCTATGAGAACAGGATGGTCAAACTTTACTCGTCCCAACGTCATGCTAACCGTCGCTTCACCGCGTATTACTGCCTTCTCCCCAGTGGCAGTTCTCAATTGCCACCTACTTGGCCTAATCTTCCTACGGTCCCTCACAACTTCCGAGCGTACGATCGTCTTCGTAGCTCCCGTGTCCACAAGCATGGCGTGGGATCTCCCGTCGATAGTGCCATCGACGTACGCGCTCCCCAATTGGTGGGAAAACGAGGCTATACTGGCCCGGGGGTTTCCACTGCTACGGGTCGACGTTCCCCCTTTCTTATCGACCCGCATTAGTTTTCCTGGGCCTTTGCCGGCGCCGCTGTTCTGGGCCGCTTGCAAGAATTCTTCACATGGCCCACTTCGCCACAGTTCCAACAGCGAACTACCTTCTTCTTCGCCGACAGCACCTCCATGATCTGCTGTAGGACCCTTTCGACGAGTTTTTCAGTGTCTACTTCCTCTGTAACCGCTCGAATACGGCCGTGACCACGGGAGGCTTCCATGGCTGCATCATGCTCCAGTGCGATGGCGAGCGCGTCCATTAATGTTTTCGGTCGAGCTAGTCTCAGGGCCCTCTGCAGTTCCTGGTCCCGCAGCCCGCTCACGAACGTCTGCACTGCGAGGCACTCCATCATCTGTTCCGGTGCCGTGGGATACGCCAACCTCACTAGTCTGGCTACGTCCGCTTCGAACTCCTGCAGGGTCTCGTTCGATCTCTGACGGCGATTGGACATCTGGGATTGATGGACTTGCTCCAGATGTGTTTGGCCGAACCGCATTTCCAGTCGCCTCAGCAGCTCATTGTAATTCCCGGCTTCTTCGGTGGATAGCGTCTGGAGAACTTCCAACGCCTCTCCACGTAAGGCTACCGTTAGGGAAACAGCTTTCTCGTGAGGGGACCAAGCATTAGCCTCCGCTGCTGCCTCAAACTGCTTCTTGTAGCTGGCCCACGGAATTTTTCCATCGAACGTTGGGGGCGTCACTCGATTAGTGCATATCGAGTTCTGTTGAACGACCGCCTTTATTTCTTCCTTCGTCTCGCCGCTACTGACTCGCCTTAGTCGTTCTTCCAACTGCTTCGTCTTCTGTTTAATTTCCCTTCTTTTCCCTCGCCGCTACTGACTTGTTCTAGTCGTTCTTCCAACTGCTTGATCTTCTCTTCAATCTCCTTACGCTGAGCCTCCATCTGGTCGGTTATCTGAGCAGTAATATGAGTAATTATGTCTTCCCTCTGGCCGGCGATTTGAGCAGTGATGTCTTCCCTCTGGGCGGCGATTTGAGCAGTGATGTCTTCCCTCTGATCGGCGATCTCTTCCCTCTGGGCGGCGATTTCTTCCCTCTGGGCGGCGATTTGAGCAGTGATGTCTTCCCTCTGGGCGGCGCTTTCTTCCCTCTGGGCGGCGATTTCTTCCCTCTGGGCAGCGATGTCTTCCCTCTGGGCGGCGCTTTCTTCCCTCTGGGCGGCGATTTCTTCCCTCTGGGCGGCGAACTGCTTCGTTATGTCATCGTCTTCGAACTCGAAAACTTCCGGGTCCTGGCCATTTTCTTTCAAAAATGCCGAGAGTCGGTCCTGGAGTTCGGTCTTCTTCCCTCCTGTTTCCAATTCCCGTTCCTCGAGTTCTTTTTTTAACTCGGCCACTTCTAATTCGCGTAACTTCTTCATGATCCGCTCTTCTGACACCAATGTAACGTTTATTTTATAATTTATTGACATTAATTGAACACTAATTTATTTAACACACTAAACTACTTGTACACTAGACTAGACACTACATAATTTATTTGTACTGCTCCGCTTTCGGATCGTATGTCGCGTTCACGTCTGCTTCTCTACTTCTAACTAACTCCTTCGATCACAAGCTCCCTTATATATACACTCCCAACCCCGATAAAGAACGTTCTAGTAGATTCTAGAACGCCTACGCAGGAAATGTTCATGCAGCTGTCTTGTACGCGTCGTAGTTATTTCTTTTGAAGGAGTAAACATGTGTCGCTTCGTTTACTTCTCGCATTACAATATATAATTTCTGATATACCAAATGAATATGTATTCGAAGTGCCAGGCAGCAAAATCAAATTGGGAAAAGGTGATGTTGCACTGAGAAATATATGTAATAAACTGAATACAGAAACGCAGCAGCCATTACAAGTAAAAAACCCCATGGCATGCCAGGCTGAAAGGTAGATTTATGGTTTGGATATATTATAGTAATATAACACACGATGTGTCAAAAAAATGCATACGAGGTGTGAAAAAATACAAACGTCAAAATTTTCAAATATTTGCAAATAACTTTTTCTCTGTACATTTCTCAAAGATATGTTTTATACAAAAGTTGTTCGTCTCTATAAGGGCAACAAAAAATCTAAGTAACACTTTTCTCTCAGACGCGAAATAAAAGTTTTCTCTATTTTTTATTTTTTGACAATAATAACTTTATTTTTGTACGTTTCTCGACAGATTGTTTTATACAAAAGTTGTTCACCTCTATAAGAGCAACAAAACATCTTAGTAACATTTTTCTCTCAGACGCGAAATAAAAGTTTTTTTTATTTTTATTTATTTTTGAAAAAAATAACTTTTTTTCTGTACATTTCTCGAAAAAATGTTTTATGCAAAAGTCGTTCGCCTCTATAATAGCAACAAAAAACCCAAGTAACATTTTTCTCTCAGGCGCGAAATAAAAGTTTTTTGATTTTTTTTTGAAAATAACAAGCCGCCATTTTGAAACCGCTAGACCGATTTGGCCCATTAACGAACTCGACCGAGATTTTCGGCCAACTGATTTTTGTACCAAATTTCGTTGCGATTCTTTAAAAAATGCGACCTGTAGCCTGCCGACAAATTTCGTTATATCCGATATATATATATATATATATATATATATATATATATATATATATATATATATATATATATATATAAATTTTTGGGAAATGATTCGGTATGATCTCTAGATACCAAAAAACTGAAAACCGCATTTTAATTCCTATTTTTTCGACTTCGTTAACGAATGCAATACTAGATATAAATCTACCAAAATTAAAAAGCAAGTAGTGACAATTATACAAGTAATGAATATAACCAAAGATGAGGTGAAACAGTTTGGCAATTCCATTGGACATACTAAGAAAACTCACAATGAGTTTTACGAGTGGACATTTTTTTCTTTCTTTAAAAAAGTTAATACAAAAGCCAAAATAATAATTTTGTGCTTCTGAAATTCGTTTCAAATATGTTGTTAGGTTCCTAATAATCAATATACATATACGATTGCAGACTGCTGGTGGACATTTATCAGACAGCAAAAGTGTCGAAAATGTTGATGTTAATGATGGAGAACAGTTCGATTCCAATAGAATACAGAGGCAAATCATTATCAGAAATATATATCTATAGACCCCACTATTGAATATGCTGAAGTAGATGCTGGTTTAGATAATTTCTTTCTTTCTTTTAATTTTATTGCTTTCAATCATGTATCTCTGGGTTATAATGGCTGTAAAAGTGTGACTACATAACAGCACAATAAATTAATAATTATTTTATTGTTAAGAATTTTCAACGAAAAAACTGCTTATGATAATTTGTCATATTAGAGTGTCAATTTAAAATAAAATTAGTAATTAATTTTACCTATTTTAAAAAATTGAAATGATAATCCATAAAAAGTTGTCAAAACTTATTTCAATGTGTTTAAAAATAGCAAATTTAAATCTAATACGCTCTTCACATTCTTTGAAGGCACGCTGCTATTAAATATATTTTATTTACGAACGTTGGTATTTTTCATATGCTACTATATTACTTTATAACACTAATACGTTGATCCCTCCGAAAATTTGGCAACGTTTTCGGAGGAAACAACTACTACTTAATATATAACGTATATAAATATTGGAGGAGACTACGTATCTTCCGTAGTTTCATATATATGCCATATATAGCTTTTTTAAAACTAAAAAATCTTTTCCCCTCTTTTGAGATCTGAATTGCTTAGCTTCCCCTTTACACAAATATATAATTTTTTTATCAGTAAGATTATCCCTTAACATGGAGGAGAGGTCGCCTGTTTAACATACCGGAGGCGACAACTTAACACATACGCATATATATATATATATATATATATTTTTTTTTTTTTTTTTCGAGAAGTGCCACACTCTCGATGTCAATCTCTGTCTCAGACTTAGTGTCAGTTAACCTCACCTTCGCCATCTGGCCCACACAAACCATACTCTAAAATATAAGTGCCCACACCTTTCTTTTTAAAATTTTATTGTGTTAATTTACTATTTTTCTAAATATTATTTTTATTATATTTTATAGTGATACTTTTAACTTTAGACTCTCTTCGGTCCCGTCTTTCCTGCAGTAAATTTATCAGAAGTGTGGGATAAAAACCCAAAAGTAAATATAAAGTGGCAACTTTTATACCCTTTGAATTGGTACTGTAACGCGTAATGAAAACAGCAGCGAGCAACGTGTTTACTTTTATCGGACCTCGGCGGTCACTTCAAAGCGCTCCGTTAAGTGGGCAAAAAAAACCGTCCCCAACGTTCCGGTAACATCTTACTAAGGAAAGAATGATTTATTACCTTCTGGGCGTTTCAAGATAAACATTATTAGAGAAAAGAAGGATCGAGTTCTTTCAGGAATCATCGCGAATACAATTGAGATATGTATAAGCGGGTTGCGGTCGGAGAGATTAGATTAGACGTGAAGCCGCGAAAGAGAAAACAGTGCGAAAACGGACAAGCGAACTGTAAAAATAAATTAAAAAGTTAAGTGTGTTATATGAATTAATTAGTTCAGTAATAGTCTAAATAAATTAAGTAGTGTCTAGTGTATAATTAAGAACAGTGTATATAAATTAAAATAAACTTTACATTGGTGCCAGAAGAGCGGATCATGAAGAAGTTACGCGAATTAAAAGTGGCAGAGTTAAGAAAAGAACTCGAGGAACGAGAATTGGAAATGGGAGGGAAGAAGACAGAACTCCAGGACCGACTTACGACGCTTTTGAAAGAAAATGGCCAGAACTCGATATCAATCTATCTAACACCCCCAACGTTCGACGGAAAAATTCCGTGGGACGGCTACAGAAAACTATTTGGGGCAGCAGCGGAGGCTAACGCTTGGTCCCCTCATGAGAAAGCTGTCTCTCTAACGCGAGGCATGTGTCTTGACAGGTCGTATTTTTGAATATGAATTCCAAAGCAGCCATGAACAATTTAGGTGAGATATCGCTTTGCCTTACTCCCCGACTGATGTTAAATTTTTCAGTGTCTTCTTGGAGGCACATAATTGATTCGACACATTTTAATAGATACAATTCTAAAATCTGCAATACCTATTTTGCCTCATATTAAGTAATATTTGAGGTGAAACATTTTTTTTCCATTTCCAGCACTTTATTGTTCAATTTCGGAAATGCTATAAGAAATGGTGATGGAATAACATTTTCAATAATTTTTTGTTTTCTTCAAAAACTAAAAACAGAATAATGTTGAAAAATGTATGGAATAATTGTTTAAATGCTCAGGGTGTGCCTTTCGTCATAAAAAATTGAATATTGTTCAAGGGCGTCGATAAGGGGGGGGGGTAATGGGGGTAACTACCCCCCCCCCAAGAACTAAAGTTACTTTTTATTACATTACTTATTTATTATTATTATTACTTATTATCACTTTTTTTGAAAAAAAATTTACATGATGGGAATGTATTAACCCCCCCCCCAGAAAAAAAAATTACATGATGGGAATGTATTACCCCTCCCAGAAAAAAAAAATTATCGACGCCAGTGATAGTGTTACATTCCTTTAAGGGTTGGATTACTCTACCAGTTATTTAATTTAAATCTCGATCCAGTAACTTCTGAATAACTGTAATTTAAAAATTATCTAGTTATCTCGATTAGTAGATGTGCTTATGGATACAAGAACCTGGACTCTGCCTGGTGGATATATGGATCTGCGAAAAATCAATTTTTTAAATATAAAAAGTAATTTTTTAGACATATTTATTTAGAAATCAGTCTTTTGCATCAGTTATATAAAACAATTTTTATCACACATATACAATCACAATCAACGAACAAATCCATAAGTTTTTTGTTGTGTCACTATTTCATTGTACATAGTAAATTATGCGAATATGAAACCAGTAGAAAATTTAATCTTAATCTACGCAAGTTACTCTTGTAATTAAGAGAATTGTCATATACGTAATTTAAGATCAGAATTCAAGAATTTATTACGATTAGAATAAAAATGATAAGAAAAAAGAAAGAAAAGATAAGAATTAAGATCAGAATAAGAATCAGAATTCAACTATTAGCAACGCACTACCAGTTGACAGCAAGTTTCCACTCACGAAACAGGTCAGTAACGCCTAGACATTAGGAATGTATCTATCGCTTACAAAATAAATAAATATATGTATGTATCTGTTTAACTTTAGGATAAGTACTAAAAATTGAAATGCAAATGAAATGAAAAATACCAATAAGTTACATTTGAGATTTGTACTAAAATGAGCTGTATAAATCTTTATCCCTTTTGTATATATAATAACACTATTAATCTAGACTATTCTAGACCATGAATTTCATCAGGTTCCTTCTACTGCTTCTATAATCTTTTCTGTATATATTTAAATATAGATCTATATAAACTCTGCAGTGAAGCAAATTTGAGGCTGGGGAATTATGAGTCTGATCTATCAAGTACATTCTGATCCAACTTCTAGTCTAGGCAAGACACATTCTGCAACATTGTCAAAATGGACCCATTCAAAAATATTGTCATTTACGCGAAAAATCGCAAAATTGAACATTTTCGTACAGAGATTACTGAATACTTTCCAGATAAATGCCCAATATTACTTTAACATTTCAACAATCTGATTGTAAACTAATCACAGAATGGCTTTAAAACTGTTAGCGCAGAGATACGAGGAATATTTCCTCTAACAAAAAATATTAATAAATAGTGTCTGCTGAGTTCCATATATTTTAAATTTTATGTGTACTCATTGCAAGGTCTTATACATACAAAAATGAATGGTTAAAACACTTAGAAGGCATTTATAAGGAAAGTAAACTGCAGGAGTTGAAATTACACTGAAACAATTCAGCAGTCATTATAAAGTGATATAATTTTTTTTTTTCGATTTTTCGTCCTGTCTTATCTCTCATTTATTGGAGGGGTCTTCTCCACGCATACATGAAACATCACTGAATAAACATTAAAAAAATAGCAGTAACAAAGTTAAAAACCTATTCACAACAGTTTTCCACGAGAAGTCGCTTACATCCATAAAATATATACCTTACTTAACAAAATAAACTAAAACAAAACATTCAAAATAAAATAAAAACATCTGCCAGCAGTAGAACGCACAGATACTCGATACTCACATGTGCCAAGAGCACCAGAATTGTCATATCTAGGCCATATTGTACAAAAAATATATGAAAAATTACCATTACAACTAAGGCCCTAAAGCGTGCTCCATCATCTGTATGCACAATGACTCCAAACTACTTTCGATGTCTGTATTAGAGTCCTGCCTGAGCTTTGAACTTGAGTCAGGCATTAATGTAGCAGGTAAGTTCAGTTTGGGATTGTTTTCATAGATTTGCCCGTAGTCCAGGCCATTCAGTCTGAAGATGTGTTGATTGTGTGGTATACAGAACAGCTGGTTCTGTAGAGTGACGCTGCCAACTGAGTGACGGTGCGTCTGGGGGGGCGCATTGTTCTTCATGTTTGGAAATGAAGAGCTTTTCTTTGTGTATGTCGATGTGGTCGGAACCGAAGAGCAGATCTTTGGAAGGGCATACTTGCTATCATTTTGGCACCTGGAATGATAACAAATATATGAACTCTGCGTGCAAAAATATGTGCCTAACCAGTGGGCATGATGCTCGTAAAATAATATATCATTATGATACTCCTAAAAAAATTGATTCGGTTTTAAAATTGAACCTCAAAGGGTATAGCTGGATAAGATGGTGAGCGTCCTTAGTTTAATAAATAAATAAGCATATAACTGAATCAGCTAAGTTTTAGGTCATGATAGAAGAAGCTCATTTGTAAATCACTAAGCCCCCACAACCCTCGTTTTTATTGCTAATTGACACCATGAACGCGAATTGTTCCTTTTTTAATATACAACCATGTCATTTTATTAGCAAGTGAAGTCCAGTATACAGAGTGTCACCAAAAAGTGTCTGAAAATTCAAGTGTGCAGTATTAAAAGTAATAAAAAAAGTCTAGTGAATGATGATCGAAAAATGGTTAGTTTGTGGGGTCCAAAGAACTGCACATTTCATATTTAAATAAATTAATACCCGCATCTAGAATATTTTTCACATATTCCTCAAATTTTGAATTTGAAAACGTGATGACTCATCCGGTTATTTCCCTAGAAAATTTGATTTTATATATAAGCTGGCAATGGTGCACATTATGACGGAACAAAAACGTAAACATAACCTAACATAACAAATGTAAGAGATATTGAAAAAGGTGTTTGAAGCTCAGCCGGGAACTGGCTGAGCTACAAACACTTTTTCAATATCTCTTACATCTGTTATGTATACCTTGTCCTATGATTTAATTCGAGAACCTTCATCTATTCGTAGTAAACATAACCTAATTTTGTTATTTGTTCACTCTTTCGCGTGCTACATTTGTGTCCGCTAGCGTTATGGAGAAATTCGTTCCTTTTTTTGGTGAATATCTGCACGTTTAGGTGCACATTTACTTCGGTTTTCAACGAGAAGGTAATAATTGTATTAATTAAAATAAATCACAGTGGCCTTGAGTTTCATGCAGGCCGCATCTCCGAAGTCGCCCGATTGGCATCTGGACAGTAGCGATCTGAGTAATAATCGTATTAGGGGATGATGCGGGAATAATATTAATTCGTGTACTGTTAGTTGCCCATGTTGTGTAAACAAAAACCAATTATAATTTCAGGAAAAATAACATTTATTTGAGGAAAGTACGTGTATAAAAAGTCTGCGTCGGACCAGACGGTGGAAGTGAAACTTTTTTGGCCATATGCGCACGCACGCACGCACGCAAACACACACACACACACACACACCCACACACACACCACAATGTCCATGGTCGATCATAGTTGTCGAGACGCTGATGCCAGAGCTTCGCCGTCCCAACCGCGCCTGCAACAGAGTGCTCTTCTCTAAATCAGTCCAGTCGTAGATCGCCCCCAAGTTGATCAATCTTGGAGAGGCATCGCTCCACACTACTCTATGGGCTGCTCACCGTTTTGTCGCCGCTCGATGTTATTGTTTCTCGCCGTTTGAGGTTAGGTTAGGTGTCAGCTGTCCGAAAGTCTCGAAGCTCTCCGGTGTTGCCACGTTGACCTCGCTTGTAGCACACAGAAACGATTTGGCGATCGGCTAGGTTCGCGGGCGCGATGGAAGAGGTACACTTTACGCGCATTCTGGCAACACGGCTTTGTCCTCGGATTTCTTATCACGCGTGATGCGGTTTATCGACCAAGACCCCATCCCATCGTGTATAACGTGCGCAAAGAAGTTTCACTTCAACAATAATAATTTAATCTAAATCATTTCGCTTTAGTCAAAATACATAATGCACAACATACACAAAACTAACAATAATAATAATAGCCGACGGAATATGTCGCTCCGTGAAACTCTAGCCCACGGTTCTTCTTAAAGTTAATGGACTCTAGTAATGATTACTCCTCTGATATTGTGTTGATCATGGAAGTTGGCTACGCAAAGGCTGATTCTAGCAACCTGCTTATGGTGGAGTTTGGAATGATCCACGACTTTCATGTGGCTAATCCACATAAATTCACTCTACACCACACACTTGACGAAAACACAATGAGGTAATGATTATATTGTAACGTTTATTTTATAATTTATTTACATTAATTGAACACTAATTTATTTAACACACTAAACTACTTGTACACTAGACTAGACACTACATAATTTATTTGTACTGCTCCGCTTTCGGATCGTATGTCGCGTTCACTCTGCTTCTCTACTTCTAACTAACTCCCTCGATCACAAGCCCCCTTATATATACACCCCCAACCATAATCGAGATCCTTCGCGTACCTTCTAGAACGCCTACGCAGTAAATGTTCAGAAGGTCACAAATTAATTGCTTTTCGTAAACAACATTCCGGGAAAATTCGTGCAGCTGTCTTTACGCGTCGTAGTTGGTGTCGCGTTGTTTACTTCTCGCATTACAATATGAACCATCTTCTCGCACGTCCGTAAAACATAAAACTTCAGAATTCTAACGGTCTTTTAGGTTTGTTTTTTCAGATCGTAGGAAAAGCGTTAAACAACAGTTATTTCAAGGAGGCCTACGATAACACAGCCCTACAAAAAAATAAAGTCCGGATCTGTAGATCAGATATGTGTACCCCTATGTATTTTTCACCGCTGAATCCGAATCCGAGGTCAGAAAAAGGCCTACACCCCTGGAATTGACCCAACGGTCAATCGGGGGCCGGAAAATCGAGATTCGCAGGTCGGGATCGCAGCACTCGGATTTTCATGCACTTTCAAAGAGACGACGATGAAACACTTCGAGGCCCATTGGAATTCATGACCTGGGTCCAGAAAATGGGCCCTCGGGAGCCGGAAAATCGAGCTTTCAATTTCATGGCGTCAAAATAGTCTCGATGGATACACCACGTTCCCCTCTATCGATTTATGGAAAAAAAAACAATAGGTCACAAAAAACCGGACACCCCCCCATTAGTTGAAATTAAGAATGTGTTAATATAAACAATATCTTTAAAATTAACCTATAAACTACTGAATATAATTAAAGAATATTTATTACTTTTTTTGAAGTGAAACTTCTTTGCGCACGTTATACACTTTGGGATGGGATGTTGGTCGAAAAATCCGCGTGATAAGAAATCCGAGGACAAAGCCGTCTTGCTAGAATGCGCGTAAAGTGTATCTCTTCCATCGCGCCCGCAAACCGAGCCGATTGCCAAATCGTTTCCGTGTGCTACAAGCGAGGTTAACGTGGCAACACCGGAGAGCGTCGAGACTTTCGGACAGCTGACATCTAACCAAACCTCAAACGGCGAGAAACAATAACATCGAGCGGCGACCAAACGGTGAGCTGTATTGTTGAATTGTGTGACATGGACATGGAGAAAAGTGAGGAGTCAGATGAGAACATAGAAACAACATCTGTGGAGACCATCGTGAAGGCGGTCGTAGGAGGACTCCAGCAATAGAGCGACCATTGTTCCTCTGAACGTGTCCGGGCAGACAGCAACGTCCAGAGAGTAGTGTGGAGTGATGGCTCTCCAAGATTGATCAACTTGGGGGCGATCTACGACTGGACAGATTTAGAGAAGAGCACTCTGTTGCAGGCGCGGTTGGCAGAAGGACGGCGAAGCTCTGACATCAGCATCTCGACAACTACGATCGACCATGGGCAAAGTGGCGAGCTGTGTTAGGGGTGGCGTTCCTTAGGCAGCGAGATTTCCACGGGATGATGACGGAGATGATGAGATGGAAAAGTTGGCTAGCGAGACAATGACCATGCGAAGCTGGCGTTGTGCGGGAGAGAGCGTTACCAGCGAAATGCTGTCTCCTGCATTATTGCTGAATTGCCGGCAGAGCTACGAGCGAGTGCTTATGGTGTCTGTAGCACATCCCCGACACAGGGCAATCGAAAGCGTTTGATGTTACAACTGCCAGTAGGTGGGAGATAACATGAGCCGAGAGTGTCCGCGGACTCGAACGGGTCGGCGCAAGTGTTGCGACAGCAAAGAAGTCTTATGTTTCATTTATATATCCTGTCTGTCTGTGTGTGTGCATATGGCTAAAAAAGTTTCACTTCCAAAGTCTGGTCCGACGCTGACTTTTATATTTTTTTTTCGCAGTTATGCCTTATAGAGTAACTTGTTAAACCAAGTGCGATTCAATTAGATATCATTTTTTTAAGAAGAGGAAATCCTATATGGACACTAAATTAGATAAAAGACATCTCAGAAACAGAACAAAGTAGATCCAACTCTGGGATGGATCGTGTACCACATCTGATAGTGTGGAACTCCGCACATTGCAGCGGTAACCCTAAACCTCCATTGATTCAGGACAGATGAACTCTTCACTAAGATAAATCCTGAAACAAAAATGACCTAGGGCGCCCTTCTCCTCGTCCTCACTTTCCATCTCTCCCTCTCCGTACCTACCTCCCCCCCACCCTCTTTCTTCATTTCAGTGTGCATGATGGAGGCAAGAAGACTAAAGCTAACCTAATGCATTGGGCCTATTACGTTAAGAATTTTAATACAAGTTTAAGTTATTAAACAAAAATGAAGATAATAGAAAAATTAAAAGTAATTTTTAGTTGTGATTCATTTGAGTTCTGTATTACTTTGTTTTCAATTCGCTCTTTTTCGATAAACCCAGCTAACAAGCTTCGCTTCTGTCAGTACCTCTCCAAGATCCACATCTCGTTTCATTACCAATAATTTTATTAATTCCATTATTCTTACCCATAATTGATGGAAGTATATTGCTGTCGACTAGTAAAAACTGGCACAGAATCGTCTTTCAGCAATTGACTCTTCCACACATTCAGGCGTCGTTTCTGATCCTCCGTGAAAGAGTCGATTGTCTCAGCTCGCTCACATAATGAACTAAATTGCATTATGGAGTCGTCACTAGGTTGCCTCAGCATGAGAAGTTGAGTACATACTAAAACGAAAATCAAACATACTATTTAAATTATTCACCATATTTTATGGGATAATTTTAGGTTTTTCGCTTTATCTTTGTAATTTGCATATCACAAATGTCACTTTCACACACAATTGTTACTAATATCTTACACTTTACAATATTGCAGAATTATACTCTTGAAGGGTGGGTTTTCATTAGGTTCATCTGCCAATTCATTATTGTTAAAATTCCAATACTGGCACAACTGTTCAAAACCTTCATATGCTCATTAGTTTAGAAAAAAAAAATGAAATTTCAATGAAGAGTCTGGATTTCAAGTGTACTGTTCGCTATTGGCAGTTGGTTTGTTATCTCTAATTGTTTATGGTCGTGAAGCTTTCGACAAAGATCGAATATGTATACTATACCCAAATTCCACTTCTCTTGATACTGACTTCACACTACAACCAATTTTTGCGGTGTCAAGGAAAGGGGAATCCGATTCCAGTGGTAGGCAGATAACAGAAACGCTGTTCCCTTATAGCGAATCCTGGCATATACGGTTTTTACCATTATCCGTTCACGAGGGTGAAAATACGCGACTTTTTAGTAGGAGTTTTGTTACTGTTGGACTTGCAGTCATTCATTTGTTACCATTATTTTTTACCTCTACCTGTTACTGGTAAGATTTACCATGTAACAAGTGATTCATTTTGTTACCAGATATTAATACACTAGAATTACCCCGAGATAACACGTGACCTGACAATGTACTCCACAACACATTAGTGCCTGAATAACGATGCCATATTCCGTATAAGTGTATTATTTCAACGAGAAGAAAAGGGCTAATAAAGTTTGGCAACGTTACATTTGGTGATTGTTGCCGCTAGCAGAATAAAAACGTAGGGTAGTTACACCTCCACATGAAATTAAGTCTTCACAAAAGGTTGCATTAAAAATTGGAATAAAAAATTGAATCTACTATTCGATATAATTATATGGATTTATTATTATGCAACAGCTATGTTTTTGTGGCTTATTGTCATTGAACAGATCTAACATAACATTAACATATCTATGAACATTTATTGCAAAGATTATATCTACCACCACCATGTCTAGTCACTATATTGGAATTTGATTAAACTAAACCGTCTGTAGATATTTGTGATCGTTTTATCACATTTTAATACATGTTCGCCGATGAATTGATATTAGGTACAAAATAATATTTACGTTTCAATTTCCGTACAAAATATTTTTTTTAATCGTTACCAGGTCTAAAAACGATGTAAAATCGAAACCGGTCACCTTGATGAAAGTTATATTCCTAAAAGTGGCGTATGTTTTATTCCAATTCACTTATAATACATTGAACATGTTTCAAGATGGTATTATGTGTGTGTATATGGCAACGCAGTAGTAATATCGTCATTATCATGAGAAATAGATTTTGGGTATAGAAGTGTTCTTACATAAAAATGCGCCTCGATTCTCGGAAGTACCTGCTGCATGCCGATTTGCCATGTTTGTTTTGGTCGCTAAAATATTTTCTTTTTTTACTTGTTCTATTAGTAAGAGTAAAATTAAAAAAAATTCATATCGGGCACTGTCATACCTAAACATTTAAAAACTTTAAGGGGTGCCAGTTGATTTTGAATAGATGTGATATGTTTGTTTCACTGCAAAACGTTTGAAAAAAAGTTACCACCAAAAATTATTCCCACATCTTCAGAAGGTAAAACTTTCACACAAATATCACCTTCAAACTGTTTTAATATAGAGTGAATGTCCACAGATGTCCATTCGATTCCAATGTTTGTTGAAGTGCCTTCGTTGATAAAATGCGCATGTCCGTACTGAATCCTGTTTACGGAATTGCGGATGGGGAAATTTGTGAATGCAAGAGAGAACATGCGACATGTGTCAAATGCATCAGAATGAAACGGCGCGCCTCGATTTCGCATATAGGTTTTAACCAGTATGCAGTACACCAGTACAGTTTGGCTTCAACACGTTGTTAACAGTCCAATGGTACCTCACAGTAAAGTCTTCAATTTATTCAAGGCAATACAATTATCCATTTCAATTATAATTTTTAGTTATCGATTCTGCCTAAACTATAATAGTATATAATTTAAATGTTACCCAATGTGAGGCAAGCTTTCTTAACAGATTGACAACAGTTTCAAATATGGAAGAACCAATTTCAATGAATTGTGAGTCGTCTAAATAGCCAACAAACTTCAGATTCCAGATTAAAAAAGTGGTTTTTAAAATATCAGACAAGTTCAAAAACAATAGAATAGATATTGAAAACAGTACACCAAAAAATTTAAGATTTATGACTGCTAACCTAAAACGTTTAAAAATGGAATAACACATTTAAGAAACATTAAAGTTCCCTGAAAAGAAAACTTCCCAGGAAGATTATAAGGAACATTGTAGTCTTTTCTCGAGGTCTTTAGGTTATAAATTAAATAATAATTTCTTTTAGAAAAAAATAAGAAAAGAACAAATTAGAAAATCCCGGAAGTTCCCTGAAGAATTTACAAATGAGATGGATTTAAAAGGAACTGGTAATGTTTATGTAGATTTAGGATTAGTTCAAAGAGGATTGAACAAATTTTAAAAAGTTTTGTATGTTGAATGTGTATTGCCTACAGTGGCAGGTGGAGTCTCTAGGCGTGTCATCCCTTTTTAAAGTGTTTGAACCGTGACGCACATATGTATAAAAGTTTCGTTTGCACGATACAATAACAGTAACTGAACCTATGAGGGCATTGGCCTGTATTAAAAATATGATTCCAACTGTTGCCGTTCCAAGATATTAATGCTTTTAAATGGTGTTCTCTACATTTTTTCCGAAAAGATCGATTATTTGTATTTCAAACGTAACTGAAAGTTGTCTGTATCACGTGTCGTGTCAGTCACGTGATCGAAAACATTCTAAAATCGGTTGTCTCTGGTGACTTTAAGTGATTGTAAACAAGAGAGTGTTTTCATATTGAGCTTATGAGTTTTGCGATAAGTATCATGCGATTTCAAATTTTTAGTGTCGAACAGTGATTCATTCTTAAATTTATTGTATTTAATCAAAGAAATATATACTAGAGTCGTTTTGTAAAAGCAGATAATAGAAATCTACCAAAAATCTATGTGCTGTAAGAAAACGTCTGCCAGATGTTTTCTCACATGAATAATAACTGTGAATTGGCATGTTTCATCGATCTGATACTGAGATTGTACACTGGCATGTAACGTCATGAAGCCATGTGATTCCCGTTGGATAGAAGGTGGAGTTTTGGCGATCGTTTACACTGTTCAAATTTCAAGGTCTCTTTTTATAGATAATAAAGCTCTTTAAAAACACCTAAACACATGTAGGCGGCACAATTTAAAACGACAAACCTTTAAACATGGTTTTCCGAAAGTAGTCAAATACCATCTTATCGATTTTTAAATGTGTATTAAGAGTATTAAAAATATCCATACCTTTGCCCATAACTTTAACAAACTGAGAAGGCAGATCCTCCTCATCTAAGCAGATCTGGAGCGGCGTTTGCAAGACACCTTTTAGTTTCTTGAGAGCGACGTTAACGTCGCCCCCATTCATCACTTCAGTCTCTAATTCAGTCAACATGTTGCTGCGTTCTTTCAGCGAGTTAATACTCAACAGGAGCTTGTGACGTGCTCCCTTTGTTATCCCAATTGCTTGTAACGTCTCCTCTGTCAGGCTCGTCATCCGGTTGTATGTCAAATTATTGAACACCCAGCTGTACTTGTGTAACCTTAGGGACTTCAACCAAGAGACGATGCTTTTCATGGCTGGCAAGTTATTTGTCAGTATCAGGTCTTGTAATCTCGTTTCAGACCTACTCGCCGACAAATTCGACACATTCGTCAGCAAACTATTATCGCTGGACAGAGAGTAGCTCCTTGGCTTGACCTGGATCAGGCTTTCTTGTGACAGCCAGTTGTCTTGGGCGGGAGTCAGGCTTTGAGAGCGGCGGTGCATCCTTTTCAGGTTCTCCATTGAGTCCGGGTTGGGACTGATGGATTCATCGCTGGATTCTGTCGAGGGCGAGTGGATGAAATTGTCGGGCGTCACTTTATTCATGACTTGTTTTAGTAGAGTTTTGAAGGACCTCTTGTCTTCGTTGGTGAAGGCGGGATGGATGTATACATAGGACATTATCTCGACGCATTCATTGTAGATTTTTAGAGGAGGTGTGATGAACTCCAATAGGACTTGTCTTATCACCTGCAGATAACATTCTGCTGTCTCCTTGTTGTTCGGTCTGAGCAGTGGCAGGTGGACCAACAGCGAGGACAGGGCCGTCTGAGGTTGTTCTAAAACGATTATTTTTAAATTATAAAACGATATTTTGACATTATCAACTCTGAACCTAAATACTAGACGTTCGTTATTTTTAAAACAGATATTTAAGGTATTTTAACGCACTGTACTTAGTGAACTGAAAGCGGGAATAACCTAAGTAGCAAGATTCTGTTAAACTCGATTGCTTGTTAAAGCTAGTTTTTGATATAACATATATATTGTGTTGGAACGATCGAAAATTATTAAGTTACAATATGTTTTAAACCCTCTTAAAGTACTATAAAGTTGAACTTAATTAGAGCACATAAATTTCTACCTATTTAAAAAAAAACTAAATGAGGCACTCTGAGAATGACCGGGAGGGGAAGCATAGCTTTATATAATATATATATATACACACGTCATGTACAGAAACGATTGGAGCACGGCGCTATCGCGCCGCTCTAGCTACTCAGATTCAGCCCACGATCGCCACCCCTAGAGCAGGCAATCGACAATACAAACAATTGTAACACGAGTTGCCACCAAACAGTTAGCGCGACTCCGAAATAAATCACTTTTATCTACTTTGCATTACTAATGATATCATTATTACATCGATAATATGCATATTATTACACCACTTTTGGTAACTTTTAGTTTTGTTAAATTGGTACATCAGCCTGTCACGTAGACGTGCGTAGACGTCAAGGTTAAATTATTAGTATTTCAATAAACATAACTTTCAA
Source organism: Cryptocephalus moraei (assembly GCA_946251905.1). NCBI lineage: Eukaryota > Metazoa > Arthropoda > Insecta > Coleoptera > Chrysomelidae > Cryptocephalus > Cryptocephalus moraei. Next base: position 35,488,134 of record OX276455.1, read on the forward strand.
AATTTCATGAATCTACATTCTTGTCTTCCATTTCGCTCACGTAAGTAAGTAGTTATTGAAGTTGTCCGAGGGCTACTAGATTTTCAAATTCAAATACGAAACGTTAATGTCAGTGACGTCAGTGTAACCAACCCACGCAAAATTCTCTAGGGTAATACGAAAACTTGAACAGCCAAAATTTAATGAATTAATAAAGCAAAGTAGCAAAAAAATCGAATTTGTGACTTTTGACCCCCGACTATAAAACTTGCGGCCATCCAATTATATGTGAATTTTGGGGAAAGTTTTAGGATACCAAAATAGAAGTTTTTACGTTTTAATATACTGGGTATGTCGATTTTCCCAGGTGAACCCCCTATAATGACTGAACTACCGAGTCACCAACAGTGATGACCAACCGCGACTAAAACACTGTCGCTAAGCGAGTCCCTCCGGGAGAAACGCCAAACAAATGTGCTATAAGCGGAGAAGTGTATGCAGACAAGCGTCGAGGACGCTGCGAGGTCTAAGAGGGTATACTTTGTCCAATCCGAACTGGAACGGTAACAAAAACACTTAATGGCTTTTTAAGTGGTGCCTCCTGGTCGTCCATGGGCGTAACATTACGGATAATAACTCTAACAATGAATTCACTTTCAAATAGTATAAATAAATGGCACACACACACACACACCACTGCTTCTCGAGTATAAATGACGAAGAAGAAGAACACCTGCTCCATAGAAGACGAAGAAGACCACAAACGAAATACCGCTGTGGTAAAAAAAATTTTACGACCCAATGGACCCTTTAATTCTTTGTCTGTAGATATCCATACGTTCACACATACGATTTCACTTGGGCGACTGTACAAATACGTACACCTGCATTTTAAAATATACCAGTGCGTTTCTGAATAAGCAAAGAAATAAGTCCCATGTGTTTTGTATAGAGATAACGGGCTATTTTCGAATGTCCTCGGTAAATTCAGATTTTGTAGTGTGTTTCAATTGCTACTGGTTAAAGTTTACCTATAAGTAATCTGTGATATCTTGTAATAATTAATAAGTGTTAGTGTACAATCTGTGACAGTCTCGTTGTAAACTGGTGTATGTCTTACGTGTTTTCAGCCACAACACGGCTGAAAAGTAGTTTCATTGAGCCCGAACCCCTAATCAGGTCTTAGCCAGAAGGGGGATGTAGGACTTTAATATGTCGGAGGATTTCAAGAACACCGATTCACATCATGCGTCGCATCCTTGCTACTCCTACTGAGCTGGGTGGTGATAAATCCTCACTTGGATGAGCCCATCCAGCTCGGTGATGCTATACAGATACAGAGACTTCCCATGACAGGACCGAACACCGTCCAAGCCGGGGAGATGTTACGTTTTGGCCCTTAGGTCAGATTCTTTTGCGTCTCTGTCAAGAGCCTTCCTCCGGAACATTGACCAGATCAAAAGCAATCCACAGTCAACGCCTTAGCCGTGTGCCTTCCTTTTGGAACTCTGGCCCTTCCCAATAATCAACATCTTCGCCGTGTGCTTTCCTTTTGGAACTCTGGCCTCTCCTAGCACTCAACGTCTTCACCAAGCCGGCCGCCGTCCTCGCAGAGCTTGCCGCCGTCATCTCCAGAGCCTGCCGCCGTCATCTCCAGAGCCCAGCACCGCCTTCATCACCAGAGCCATCTCCGATCCTCCACGTCGACTTTCAACTGACCTTGGTCAAGCCACACTCATCACACCATTGTAACTTTCCATAACCACCAATAAAGGAAATATCAAACCGTTACAGTATCATGTTAATTAAAGAAGCAAATGTTTTGTTATTGTGTATATATATTTGTTGTTTTGTTTTTATGTAACTTCTTTTACACTTTATCCAAACTTAAGACCAGTTCATACTATTGTAACGTTTTTACTATTTACTAAAACTAAACACTACGCGATTTACCCTAATTAATTTATTTCTAACACGACAATTATACTCTAACACTTAATTTATATACGCACACAAATGTTTATTTATTTAGCGAGCTGGTCTCTCGTTCGTCGCTCGATATGTTTACGCTCCGATTCTTCAACTCACTCGTCTTGGGTCCGGCATTCCATTTATACGCAGGTAGGTCTTCTCGAACTTTCACGATAGTTGCTAGAACTTTCCCGATTTTCGAGGAACCCGTTATCGCATCGAAGCGTCGAGAATAATCTCGTCTGTTCGAACCGCCCAGAATTCTCGGAACCACGAATACGGCGAACTTGGGTACCTCCCGGCGTGTTTATCACGCGGCGAGCCGTTTCGTTACACTATGTTACATGCAACATTTGAAGCTCGCTTAAAGGACAATGGGCCAAAACAGCCAATATCTTAAGAGTGTTAATTAAACCATAAAAAACTTTTTATACCAACAATAAACAGAGAATAACAACCAACAAAGAATAATAATTATTGTTTAATAATAATAATAACGCACGAATAAATAATTTCTCCTAGAAATATTAGGTGGATCCTAATATTAGATCAGCCCTCAGAGGGATTGTTTTGGAAAAATTACATAATAGAGAAATTATTTTATTAACTATGTATCAGGAATAGATTGTCTCCTTTCAATTTCGACGCAAATTCGTCCACAATTAAAAACATAATTTAGCTAATACACAATTCCTTCAAAACAACCCCTGTAACGGTTCATCTGACATTGGGACCCACTCGATGTTTTTTGATTGTTTGAATACAGATTAATTAAATAAAGATTTACGTTTTATCTAGGAATGTGTAGCTGAGAAATTTATGGCTAATTGCACAGCCCTCGCCGTTTTGCAAAATGCCAGTTATTATATTTTTTCTATTACCTATTGGAAACGGCAGTTTCGATTGCAGCTCGTGAAATCGTAGTTATGGCCCTTTGATTTCCACGAAATATGCCTTCCCATATAGTTGATTGTGTTTAAACAGTCTCTTTTAGTTTTCGTTACAAGTAACAGTTATGAATAGTTTAAAAAGCGTATTTTTATTTTTCATGACACTATTGACTAAAGACATTACAAAAACAATAACCAATAACTCTGAAGTCAATAAAAATAACAAAATGAAAGCAAAAAGTGTTCACCCAAAAAGGTGTACAATCCTATTGAAATCATCAGTGTAATAGATTTTTGGCAGCTTTTATGCCATAAATATTACACATGTTTTCCAGAAAAATGCTTTTTCAAATGATCACAGTAATTATTATGCTTATGTAATTATGCTTCGGAGTGACAGAGTCGGATCTTAAAAACTACTAAGATAATTTTTTAATCCCTGAGTTACCATTGCTCGTCACCCTTAATGAAACACACCTTATGTGAATAAAGTGAAGACATTCAATTTTGGGGCATAACTAAGTGGAATTAGTACTGGAAAAAGACTTTCACACCTTCAATTTGTCCTGAACATATTGTAGCTATTTCAGCACGATGGAATAGTAATTGTTTTCAAGGAACGATTCCAGTAAACATTTTCGTGTAACAAATTAGTAATAATTTGATTAGCATTTTGACATATGGAATGGCTATGGTAACTTTTTAGACATTAACATTTATGGGTAGTTTTTAACAATTTTCACAATTTGAAAACCTGAGGAAGTCACAGTAGTAATACTATATTAGTCAAGGCAACCTGACAATTTCAATGAGCCTTTAAAGACAACCCTGCACTCCAGAATTTATTCTTTAAACTTTACCGTTTTCAACTTCCTTTGATAGGACTGGATCCTAAAGTCCCATGTGGTGAATTCATTTATTGCGATACCGGGAAGGACAGGACGAAGCCGACGGTCGAAGAGCGAGTCGAGAAGCTTCGATGCGATAACAAGTTCCGCGAATTCTAGAATGATCTCCAGAAGCTTCGGGACTATTCCGGCAAACGACTAGAGCCTTCTACCTGCCATAAAAAGGGAATGTCGGACCCGAGACAGGGCAGTTGAACCGGTGTGTGTAAACATTCGAGCGAGAGACCGCGCGCGTTAAAAATAAATAAACATCTCTGAGTGAAATAAATTATAAGTGTTAAAGTGTAGTTAGAAATAAATTAATTAGGATAATCGTGTAGTGTTTTAGTTTTAGTCAATAGTAAAAACGTTACAGTGGTGTCAGAGTGCGGATTAATTAGTGAAATAAATTAAAAACAATGAAGAAATTACGCGATTTAAAAGTTGTGGACCTCAAACGCGAGTTGGAAGAACGAGAACTCGAAACGTCAGGTACGAAAACAGTGCTGCAGAAACGTCTGGAGGAATATTTAATCGGCAATGGAGAGGACCCTGAAACTTTTTGCTTCGAGGAAGAAGGTGAGCGCCTTCTTGACAACAAACTAGGAAAACTCCATGGTGAGTTAGACAACAACATAAAAGAACTCCACGGCGAGCTGGACACTAAAATGGAAAAACTCCACGGCGAGTTGGACAACAACATGAAAGAACTCCACGGCGAAATGGGGAAAATCCACAGTGAGTTGGATAACAACATAAAGGAACTCCATGGCGAAATGGGAAAAATCCACGGCGAAATGGGAAAGCTCCACGGCGAGGTGGACGAACTCCACGGTGAGCTGGATAACCGAATTGGAAACCTTGACAGCGCGCTTCAGACTGAGAAAAGCCAACGATTAGAGCTCGAGAACCAACTACGAGAATTGGGGAACCGACTACAATCCATGCAGTTCCAGCCCAGCCTGCAAAACATATCCAGTCCAGGTAATCCATTTAACGACTCGGAGGAGGTAACCAGGATCGAGGCAGTCCCTGCTGCCAGCCATCGAGTGAAGCCGCCTACCTTCGACGGGGAAATACCCTGGGAGAACTACCTCCGGCAGTTCGAGGCAGCGGCGAAAGCCAACAACTGGGCGCCAAAGGACAAGGCAGTGGCTCTGACGGTCGCCCTCCGAGGAAACGCCCTCGACGTGCTGCAGACTGTTTCAGAGGGGGAGCTGGACAACTTCGAGCTACTCGTCCAGAGGCTGCAGAGGCGGTACGGGCACGCACACCTGGGGCAAGTCTACCAATCCCGAATGAAGAACCGACGACAGAAGCAGGGAGAGAGTCTTCAGGAGTTTGAAGCCGACATCGCGAAGTTAGTCAGATTCGCCTACCCGGAAGCGGCGGAGTCCATGACGGAGAGTCTCGCGGTCTCGGCCTTCATCGACGGCTTAAGGGATGTGGAGATGCAGCGAGCGGTACGGCTGTCACGTCCCAAAAGCACATTGGAAGCACTCTCGATGGCCCTGGAATACGAGGCTGCGACGGAGGCGTCAAGGAGCTGTGGCCGCGTTCGGGCTGTGGTCGGGGACGACGCATGCGTGGAAGCCGAACGGAAGGCGGACGCCTTGGAGCAGGTTGTCAACGCCCTCAAGGGATTGCTGAAGGGAAGCAAAAAGGAACCAGCGAAGTGCTGCCCGTGTGGAGGAGTTGGCCGTCTTCGAAGGGACTGCAAGCGCCCCAAGGTTGAGAAATCCAAACGGGTCGACTCCCAGGGAGCAGCTCCGACCCGGCACCCGTCCCAAGACCCCCTCATCAAGATAGCTACCCTGAGAGGTGAAGGTGGCAGCCTGTACGTGGATGGCGAAATTAACGGCAGGAAGCACACTCTACTGATCGACACCGGGGCATCCAAGACGATCCTGAAGCCAGGCCTGCTGAACACGCGAGGGAAGAGAGTGATGGAGTCCAGGTGGAGGTTGCGAACGGCTACGGGCGAAGCTGCCGCCGTCCACGGAGAAATAGACGTCGAGATCAAGATCGGCACTGCACGATTCTCGCCACACCGAGTCCTGATCGCCGACATAGAAGAGGACGCTATCTTGGGAATGGACATCATGAATACTCACGGTATCGAACTCAATTTGAAACAAGTTATGCAGGTCGGCCCAGAGGAAATTTTCCTGCACACCAAGGGCGAGACGGTCCACCAGATAAGGCTGACGGAAGACGCGACCCTGCCGAGTAGGAGAGAATCAATAGTGGTGACCCGACTTCAAGGCGTCACCGGAAAAGGGAATCCTGCCGTAGTGGAACCTTGGAACCACGACGTGGAGGTGGGCCGATGCATTCTGGTAGGGAAGACCTTGGTGACGCTGGGTGATGAAATTCCAGTCCGGCTCATCAACATCAATGACTACCCAGTTACCATCCGCAAGGGGACCAAAGTGGGAACCTGCTCACCAGTGACGTCACTGATCCACCAGGTGACGGGGAGCGCTGGCTGCAGAGTCGCGAAAGTGGAGGAAGCTCTAGTGGACGCCTGCGATTCTCTCGCTGGAGTCGAAAAGAAGAGGCTGATTGAGCTACTCCGTAGATATCGATCGATTTTCGTATCTGACAAGGGGCCTTCTGGGAGAACGAATATTGTTAGACACAAGATCAATACGGGGGACGCGAGACCGATCCGTCAATCAGCAAGGAGGTTGCCGCAGGCGAAGCGGGAGGTAGCGGAGAAGATCATCCACGACATGGAGAAAGAGGGAGTCATCGAGCCATCTAGCAGTCCTTGGGCATCTCCTGTAGTCCTGGTAAAGAAGAAGGATGGAGACACCAGGTTCTGTGTAGATTATCGTCTACTGAACAACGTGACGAAGAAAGACAGCTACCCTCTTCCCCGGATAGACGACACCCTGGATACTCTGGCTGGATCGAAGCTGTTTTCCACCCTGGACCTGAAGAGTGGCTACTGGCAGGTGGAAATGGACCCTGCAGACAAGGAGAAGACGGCTTTCACAGTAGGATCTGGACTGTGGCAATTCACCGTAATGCCATTCGGGTTGTGTAATGCGCCTGCTACTTTCGAGAGGCTCATGGAGAACATACTCAGAGGGCTCTCCTGGAAAACGTGCCTCGTGTACCTGGATGACATAATCGTCGTAGGGAGGACGTTTGACGAACACCTGTCAAACCTGGAGGAAGTCTTCAAGAGACTCCAAATGGCTAACCTGACGCTCAACCCAAAGAAATGCCATCTCTTAAGAACGAGAGTACACTATCTGGGTCACGTGGTCAGCAGTAACGGCGTCGAGGTGGATCCTGAAAAAGTGCGAGCAGTCCAAGAATGGCCAACACCGAAGGACAAGCATCAGTTACGAAGTTTCCTGGGGCTTTGCACTTACTATCGTCGTTACGTCAGAATGTTTTCTGACATCGCAAAGCCGCTGACACGACTAACCGAGGAAAAACGAGCCTTCCTTTGGGATAAAGAATGCCAAGCATCCTTTGACGCCCTGAAAAGACGCCTGACGACGGCCCCGGTTCTCGGGTTTCCGACCCAAGAAGGACGCTTCATCTTGGATACAGATGCAAGCAACGACGGGATCGGAGGGGTTTTGCCACAACTGCAAGATGGGCAAGAGCGGGTTGTTGGCTACTTCAGTAAAGTCCTGTCGAAGCCTGAGAGGAACTACTGTGTCACCAGGAGGGAGCTGTTAGCCGCCGTGAAGTCAGTAGAACATTTCTACAAGTACCTATACGGAAGGAAGTTCTTGTTGAGAACGGATCATGCGGCGATCAGATGGCTCCTGCGATTCAAGAACCCGGAAGGCCAGGTAGCTCGGTGGATTGAGCGTCTTCAGGAATACGACTTCGACATCGAACATAGAGCAGGAACCAGCCACCGTAATGCTGATGCTCTTTCAAGAAGACCGTGTCCGGAGGGATGTTCCCACTGCAGTCGTGCAGAGGTAAAGGAGGCGTCTACTTGCCGCACGACGGTCACCGACGAGGAGTGGTCACCAGACGGGCTGCGGCGAGCGCAGGAAGGCGACCCTGAACTCCAACGGATCCTGAGGTGGAAAGAAGAGGGACGTCGGCCGGAATGGCAGGAAGTGGCCCCATCCTCTAGGACCCTGAAATCGTACTGGGCGCAGTGGGACTCCCTGGTGATACAGGATGGACTGCTCAAGAGGGTGCTGGAATCCGATAATGGCGCAGGAAGACGATTCCAACTCATCGTGCCCAAGATCAAGGTGGCGGAGGTGCTACGTTACCTCCATGACGGAACCTCAGGAGGCCACCTGGGAGTAAAGAAGACCCTGCAGAAAGTGCGCGAGCGATTCTATTGGGTGGGCTGTTCTGAGGCTGTTCGTGAATGGTGCAGGAAATGTAGAATTTGCTCAGCCAGCAATGGACCGCACCGCAAGCCGAAAGCCCCGATGAGACAGTACAATGTGGGAAGTCCTTTCGAGAGGATCGCCCTAGACATTACTGGGCCATTCCCTGAAACCGATTGCGGCAACAAATACATCCTGGTGGCGATGGACTACTTCACGAAATGGGTAGAGGCCTACGCGATTCCCAACCAAGCAGCAACAACTGTCGCCGATGTCCTGGTGAAGGAGCTAGTGAGCCGCTTCGGAGTACCATTGGAATTGCATTCCGACCAGGGGCGTAACTTCGAGAGCGAGCTGTTCCAGGGAGTTTGCGAAAAGTTGGGAATTCGCAAAACTAGAACAACGGCGCTGCACCCACAGTCCGACGGAATGGCGGAGAGGATGAACCCCACCATGGGCAAGTACCTCTCGAAGGTAGTCTCTCAACACCAACGAGACTGGGATCAACATCTCCCCTTTTTCCTGATGGCCTACCGTTCTGCCATCAACGAGTCCACCGGTCAAACACCAGCAAGGGTACTGTTCGGGCGAGAGATGAGGCTTCCCTGCGATCTGAGCTTCGGTTGCAAACCGGGAGAAGATCTGGCTGGGGAAGACTACGTCACAGAGCTGCGCAGAAAGATGGACCAGATTCACGACATGGTACGGACGAATCTGCAAGTCGCCAGCGACCGCATGAAGGATCACTATGACGTTCGGGCGGACAGCGGCATATATGAAGAAGGAGACCTGGTGTGGCTGTACAACCCACAAAGGAGACGAGGGTTATCACCGAAGCTTCAGAAAGCTTGGGAAGGGCCATATACAGTGAAGACAAAAATAAATGACGTCATCTACCGAATCAGCAAAGTTCCGAATGGGAAGCCCAGGGTCGTGCATTACAACCGATTAGCGCCTTTCGAGGGAGACCACGACCAAGATCAACAGGTGCGCCAACTACGGCCCCAAGAGGATGAGCCCTCCTTTGAAGAGTTTATGGCTGCCTATGGTGGGACCGGGAAGGCCAGATTCGGTGTGACCAAGGAAGAACAACGGGATCTCTTCGGAACACCGGCTGAATATGCGCTGGCTCATTGCGTGGCCCAGGACCTGCAGATGTCCCGGGGATTTGCCGTGGAGTTTCGGACGAGGTTCGGCAAACTGGACGAACTCCATCAGCAGGGACCGGCGGTCGGGCGAGCGCTGAGGATTAAGGAAGATGGATCACAACGGCCGCTCTTCTACCTGATTACCAAGAGGAGGTCCTTTCACAAGCCCACCTATTTGGACCTGTGGGACGCACTACATGACCTCAGGGATACCCTACTTAGCGAAGATCTAACTAAGTTAGCTATCCCCAAACTGGCTTGCGGATTGGACGCCTTGAACTGGAGGGTCGTCAGGAATATGCTGGAGGTCTTATTTCGCTTCACCAGGGTAGACATTTTGGTGTGTTGTTGGAATCCTGAGAGGAGTCCCCACAAGAAGACCGTGGCATGTTATTTCCACCAAACCTCGCGCTGCAGACAGGGGACCAACTGTAGATTCCTACATGGGCCTGGCAGGGACACGTTTCGGGACGAAACATCTTTAAGGCGGGGGCAGTGTAACGAAACGGCTCGCCGGCCGCGACATAAACACGACGGGAGCTACACAAGTTCGCCTTATTGCGATACCGGGAAGGACAGGACGAAGCCGACGAGTCGAGAAGCTTCGATGCGATAACAAGTTCCGCGAATTCTAGAATGATCTCCAGAAGCTTCGGGACTATTCCGGCAAACGACTAGAGCCTTCTACCTGCCATAAAAAGGGAATGTCGGACCCGAGACAGGACAGTTGAACCGGTGTGTGTAAACATTCGAGCGAGAGACCGCGCGCGTTAAAAATAAATAAACATCTCTGAGTGAAATAAATTATAAGTGTTAAAGTGTAGTTAGAAATAAATTAATCGGGATAATCGTGTAGTGTTTTAGTTTTAGTCAATAGTAAAAACGTTACAATAGTAAAACTGAGCTACAAAGGACCAAAGTTTCAAAAAAAATTACATACGCAATGTGACATAGGCATTATGCTGCATGCAGGAATTATATTCCATTTTATCCATAACACTTGACAATATTACTAAGTAATATGAGGTTCGTAAACAAGGGAATTAAGCTACGGTTTCCTAGCTTTTGCACTGCATGAAAATTTAATGAAACCATATCCGAGAAGACAATCATTAATTGATCAATCTAAAGCTATATACAATTATAGACTATCTCGAGCAAGACGAACAACTGAAAACTCCTTTGGAATACTCTGTGCATATTTTAGAATTTTTTTCCATCCTATTGCAACTGAACCAAAAACTACCGACAATTTAGTTACATCTGCCTGTATTTTATACATTTTAAGAGAATCTAAAATACTGGCTCCTGATGAAGGTAATATACATGGCAACTTGTCATTATTATCGACAGCAAACTTGTTGCCCATGGCTGAAAATAATATTCGTGCTCGAAATTCACCTAGACAAATTCGTGATACATTTAAAACTTATTTCAACGGGGTTGGTCAGGTAGAGTGGCAGAATAATCTACTTATGCAACATTAAAAATACTTTATCCTCTAATACTTCATTATATCAAATTGGGATGGGATATAAAATGTGATTAATCAAATCCCAGCATTACAATATAAAAAAATTTGAAGATATGTATGTTTTATTTTTCATAATGTCTCTTATTTAAGCTTCATAAAAGTGTACGTTCTATAGTCCTTACGTTATAACTAAAATTTGGTATTTTTAAAAATCGTAAAAGTTAAGATGTTTACAAAATTTTTATAGATCGCTGTCTTCAAAGCTATGAAGTTAAATTTAAGCAATATATCTCCATTTAAGTTGTATGTTGTTTGATTATGTACTCGATGATATCAAAGACAATGTTTCATATAAATAAAAATCCAATACCAATTCACAGCAAAATTGATCCCAATTTTTAAGTAACTTATAACTTATAACTGATTTCACATGTTATAATACGTTTGATGTTCTGAGGCAACTTGGGATGTTGAAGGTAATGTGTTGTTTTCCGAGACCGCATGTTGTTGAGTACTTGATGAAGTCGAAGGACCGTCGTTTTGATAAACGTTAAAATTACTGCTGGCACAGGAATCGGCAGAACTAGGTCGGCTACAGCCACTGTTATCCTTTTCCTGGAGATGTCTTAACTGCGCATTTCCAACAATGGTACCGATTTGTAACCGTATATAAACTTGTTCTGTTTCCGGTAATTTCTTTACTATTTTTGCCATAGATGCAAAAAATAAATCCGTCTCATCTTTCTCTTCAGATTTATTACATCTGCCGACAATGTCCTTGAGCATTTTCAATCTCTCTTCGGAATTTGACAAATGTTTCATTGCCATTATTTACTCTCTTCGTCTGCGCCTCATTTTGGGAACCATATTTTTCCTTCGTGAAGTTTTCTGCATCTTCATTCGAATCCTCTTGCATGACGTCAGTATCTCCAGTGTATTGTTCACAATTTGCAATATTTGTGATAGTGCTAAAATGAGAATTATAGTCATGCTATGACAATAATTTTTAGAAAACTTAAACTATTACCTTCTTTTCATGGCAGAGCAGCTATCTAAAAACGATAGTTGTTCAGCTCGCTTTTTTGCAGCTTCCCCAGGAGCACCCGTGCCGGGTTTTTCTCTGCGCCTTACGTAATAGTCTCGTACATACGCCCACCTTTTACTGCACTGAATGTCTGCAAAACCAAAATTTACAAATTCAATACTTTTGAGGAAATGAATGCTATGTACAGTAACTAATTAGCCGAATCTTTGTTTGAATACGAATCTTAAGTATAATATAAAATAAATAAATTAATTAACATAGCAAATAACACAATTTGCTTAAAATGTCAAATGTGAAATCTTGAAAATCATAATTTCAAAAAAAAAGAACAAATAAATACCTATACAAAAATAATGCATACCTGTTTTGGTTTTCACAATATTTGCAATTTCCCTCCAGAGATTCAGTTTCAGTTGTGCCATTCTGTATTCTTTACATTTAACGTTATATAAACATTCATGATTTTTCACAAAATCAATCAGCACTTCGTCTTCTTCCAACGTCCAAAGCACATTTCTGTTCATATCGGACATTATTGAAAAGTGTGTAGAGACTCTAGCTCTGATCCAAAATCTGATGGGTCGCTCCTCGCTCACGCCGTTAAAAACGTTGCACGCACAGTCTCTCGCCGCTATGCCGGCCGCTTCGATAATAGCGATGCCGTTCTTTTACGTGCCGGTGTGGGCTACCGTTCTCTAACAAACCGCATACGTATAAAATACATGGGCAGCGTTTTATTACGGCCGCTCTCGTACGGCACCGCTGTCGTAGGAAACCATAGCTTTAATGAAGAATTAGGCACCTTACTTTTTATGTAATTTCGCCCAGCAAATGTGAAACCGAGATCAAGCGGAAAATATATTTTAATGAAATGACTCAGTATTTTCCGTCACCGAACCACGGTCAACAGTCTACAGTGCCTGGTTTCTACTATTTAATAACTTTTGTCGTCTTACTGTCTTACAATTGTTTGTATTGTCCGTAATGTCGGTTGCCTGCTTCAGGGGTGGCGATTGCGAAACTGGTACAACTTTTTTTTTTAAACTTCGTACGTTTACTTTACTAATCAATCTTATATTGATTGCCGTTATCACTATCTTGACTGATCTTCTGCGAAGGGCCCTCTACTTTTGTGAATTTTCAGTTTTTCTCAATTTTCTCCAAAACGGCATTACTAATTCTTACCAAATTTTAGATTTGAACTGACCTAACTAATAGCTACAACTTTTGTTTAAAACACTTTTTTCTAAAACCTTAAGGGTACTTATGAACAATTTTAATTTCTCTTTTTTTTAAATAATGCTTTTAATGCTTTCACTAAACTTTATATTTGAATTAACAAATTAAATGTATACAATTTTTATGCGAAATATTTTTTCTTAAAACTGACCTAAAGGGCACTTTACCCTTAAGAATTTTTATTATGTTGTACAATTTTCTTTAAAAAGGTGATTATATTAGTGATTTATATTAAATCTCATAAATTAGGTGAATTTTGTAATGCTATATACTGATACATCTCCATCAAGTAAAGTTGCTTTAATTTTTTGCAAGCCGATGATTGCACTTTTAATTCGAATTATGGACACCAAAACTTGCTGTTGTTATATTACATAAGTAAATTTATTTATCGTTTCGATAAAGTAAGTTGCATTCAAAAGCATTTTTAAGAAACCTTTGTCATCTAACAAACAACCAAAAGAAATATTTACTAATAAGAGAAAATGGTAATATTCAATACTAAATGTATGCTATAAAGTGGTGATACCTAATGTTGCCATGAATATTTTGTCCCGCCATATGAGAAAGTCTTATGATGTTATACCTACATCGCCATTTTTACTCTACCATCCCATTAGCGCCTTGATTATTTGACAGTAAATTACTCATTCTTTATTTCTTACTATGATTGTGTTGAAAAAATGTGAAATAGGAGAAGAAGTCTATCGATAATGTTACCCTTTTTCATACTTTACGGTCACTTCTATGCAGTTGTATTGGACCATAGACATTATAATATATACAGGCCCTCACCACTTTCACCATACATTCAGTATGAAGCCATAGGAGTTAGATTGAATTAGACGGAAGAAATAGACATAAAGAGAGGTGTGTGTGTGTGTGTGTGTGTGTGTGTGTGTGTGTGTGTGTGTGTGTGTGTGTGTGTGTGTGTGTGTGTGTGAGAGAGAGAGAGAGAGAGAGAGAGAGAGAGAGAGAGAGAGAGAGAGAGAGAGAGAGAGAGACAGTATACTTGCATCTGGAATTGCGATGTGTGCAAGATCGAAATAACAATGTATTTTCTCATTGCGGCACAAGCATGCTATTTCTAACCATGCTTCTCTCTATGTAGGTCCTTAAGGTACAATGTGTAGATAGGACTCGTTCATATTATGGGGGTGGTCGTCTAGTACCAGTCCGATTAGAAAGGTACAGGGATTAAACGATAAGAAGGTACCGACCGGCCACACCAATTTGTTTACCTGTTTGTGCGAAACTTTTAAAGAATTAGTTTACTGTAATAATGTACAAATATTTAAATATGATTTATACGAAAATATTTTTACTGAAATCATCGTGGTTTCCCCTACATTTTGATATCAAACTCGAAGTATTTCAAAAGCATTAAATTTTAGCATAAATTTTATAATCAACGAGGATATTCTCATTATTATATACATAACTCATTATTAATCCAGGCGCTGAAATACTGCAAGTTTGATATCAAAATATAGGAGAAAAAACGACGATTTCAGTAAGAATATTTTCATGTAAATCATAATTAAATATATGCACATTATTACAGTAAACTAATTCTTTAAAATTTTCATACAAGCAGGTAAAGGAAACGCCCCTTCTTATCGTTTAATCTCTTACCTCTCTAATCGGCTTGGTGCTAGATGTAGCCGACCCATATTATATAAAGTCTATGAATTGGACACATTTTTCATAAAAAATGGTGACTACGCAAGTACCCTACTGTGTCAAGTAAAAAAAGGGGCCAAACAAAAACAGTTTGTCCATAATAACAAAGGATAAGCAGCCCTTACCTAAAAGGAAATTAGAGATGAAAGAAGGGTCGTTGGCATTTCTCTCGAGCGTCTGCGTCTCTGGTGAGTCGACAGCCCTGATACATTGCTCAAGGGCATGTTGAAGGAACCTCGCGTTTCCAAACGGCATACCGACCATCAGGTAATACAGACCGACGGTTTTCTCGCAGCTGTCCCACTTGTGGAACTTTGTCTTGATCTCGTTCAACTGTTCGCAGAACTCCGAGAAGTCCCTCACCTGACCGCCCTCCATCGCCTCGCTCCTGTACGGGAAACGGTGGCGACACGAGATCCGGAAAGGTCGTAGGTGCTACTTTAGTTCTTATTCGCAAGGATAAGCGGACGTCCGCATGCGTTTCTCGTCGACTACAATTGTGCCTTTTTTTGATTTCCCATTTTTTGAGAAAAATGTGACAGTTGAATGGCATGCAATGCAACAAATGACACCATTATGATATGACATATGACATATGACATCCGCAGTGAATAAACGTTCTGTGGTTGAAAGCCCAAACAGTTAGTTTTTGGATGTTCCGTTCCAACGATTATAGACTACCAGGATTGCTCAGTTCGCCGGGCAAAAACTCTGTGACGTCACCACCAGTGCTGGACAGAAGATAGAGATTTATTCATTTTACTCTTTACTGTAGTAATCAGTGTAAACTGTACGATTTACGTACAGTCTTTCCATAGTCAGTTTGCAACGAGAAATCTTCGGTTCGGACTGCACCTGCGACAAAGAGACCGACTCCATAGGCGTGCCGTTTAAAATTTCTTTAGAGAAATTAGTAATAATTCTAATAAATCATGTACTTCCGTAGACAATGAAATTTATGATAAATTTATTAATTTTCCATAGATTTCATCATCCAACAAAGACCAACGAGGAGGTATGAGTACTCTTTGCCAGGATATGGATAGGGACGGGATTGTTGGGAATCAGATTGGGATCAGAAATAGAAAAGTAATTAAATGAATCTAAGGAGATCATGAGTTAATGCTCTGAATCTGAATTATCCGAGGAGGAATCGTCCATACCGTTTATATTAATAATTAGCGGATTAACGGATGGTGTAATATGATATCGATGCTCTATACTCTATAGAAATGACGTTATGGACACAATTCTTCCATATCTCGGTATTAGAAACGTCATTACACACGTCTCGTATATTCTGTAACACGATGTTTGAGAGCGTTGGAGAAGAATTGCCCCGCCTTAGTCTCTTCTTCACTGAAGACCAAACCATTTCTATTGGATTAAAAATGTAATGATAAGAACAATAATTTCTGCTAATGAATCAATGAAATATTGAGGAGTGAAATGATGTTCTTTGGCGATTTTAATTAAATGAGCCTTTGTCTTAGCTTTAGCAGGGATATCAATATTATTGGTATGTAGAAATTGCAAAATTTCCTCTTTCTTGGAATTTGAAGTCGGCGATTTATTAATTCTTCGGGAATGATACGGCGCGGCGCGTTGTGCATTACTATTACCGAATTTGATGGTATGTTCGGTATAAGTTGTTTGGCAAAACAAGTCTCAAATAAAGATGATGACATATCTTCATGATAATCTGCAAAACTTTGCTTGATATTTTTCGCCGAAAGAAGTAACACCCTTTGAACAAAGCCGTTTTCATTCCCCGCGTGTAAAATAAATAGTCGTTTCCCCCTCGAACACGGAGTTTTCAAGGCAGAATTTTTGGAATCGTCTGCCCAAACTTGCTGAACCACGTCTCTTAAATATATCTCTGTGATCAATATGACAACAGAGCCGTTGCAAACTGACTATGGAAAGACTGTACGTACTCTACGTAATCCATATTTACGAACGATATCCACATCCCGTCATCCACAGATCAACACGCAAACGCCTACAGCACCGGTGTTGACGCCACAAAACTGTCCAACATTGATCAAATGTAAGTGAGCAAGCCTGGTTAGTCTATAATCGTTGGTTCCGTTCCGCGTTAATGCACTGGTGTGGTCGCTGTGGTGGCTGTGGTAAACTAAAATAATTTCGTGATATAGATAGATGTTTTGTGATCCTTGATAAAAAATGCGCGATGAAAGTGTGACGTCAGAATTTGGTAACCATGGCAACTGTTTCAACACAATTTTTTTCTTATAGGAGATTAACATGAGTAATGTCAGCCCCAAACAAAGGCCCCATTTAGAAGAATAGGATCCCTTAGATCAGCACCTAGAGAAACTATAAATAGGAAGCTCCACAACCGGACTTCAGGATTAGATCATCAGACGTCGGGCGCGTAACATCTCTGTTCTCATTTCATTTATATTGTATTTTACCTAATTTAAAGTGTAATTAAAGTTTTAAAATAATTTTTAAAAAGGTCTTTTGAACGTCGAAAGACATAACTGGCGCAGTCAGTAGGATATCCGTGCGGTTTTCGAAAGTGACTTTTTCGCATCGTGCCGAGGAACTCTTTCGGAAGCTAAGTGTTTCAACACCGAAGTGCGGAGAATCCCGAACCACAACAAGAGATTTGGGACCACATCGCCCGGATCTGCGAGGACCACGAGCACCAGGACAAGCATCGCCTCAACCGCCGTTGGACCTCATAAGAGTTAAGAAACAGAGGAATTTGGGACTACATCGCCCGAATTCGCAAGGCAACGACCCACGAGGACAAGCATCGCCTCACAGCAGTCGTCCCTTATAGAAGATAAGAAAAAGAAACCAAGAATGAAAATCGTCGCTCTACTTCTAATGTAAGTCGCAATTTAATACATAAAACAATTATTTGATGTCCCGCGAAGATTTAGAAAACATAGTTAATACTCTCGAAAATTTGACAGTCACTGACGTCTCTAATCCTCAACAACCTCAACCACAAAAATTCACAAATCCCCAAAATCCATCATTATCAAAAACCATGGCCCAATTAAAACCCGAATATTTAAACTGTATCCCGGAATTTAACGGCGATCCGAATGACCTCAATCGATTCATAAGTGTAAGCGAATCATTAATCACTCAATTTTACGATAGCACAAATCCAGCTAATTTCCAAAACATTTATCTATTAAATTCAATCATTTCAAAATTAAAAGGAAACGCTAAAACGGTAGTAAACATTCAAGGAACCACAGACTGGGAAGGCTTAAAAACCTTATTATTAGCAAACTTCTCTGATCAACGCGATGAAATTTGCTTAAATCGAGACCTCGTTATGCTTAAACAATTTCCAAATGAAACTGCTCAGAATTTTTACGACAGAGTTTTACATATCTTAAATTTATTATGTTGTTACATAACTGCTCACGAAAAAACTGCAGCAGCCCAAGATTTAAAACGAAATCTATATCAAAACTTAGCATTAAAAACATTTTTGGCAGGCCTCAGAGAACCGTTAGCGACAACCTTACGGTGCATGAAACCAAAGTCACTAAGTGAAGCCATGCAATACGTAATTGAGGAAGAGAATGTCCAGTACTTCCAAAATTTTGCTCATAAAAACCCAAATAAATTTCCAAATTCTTTTAAATCAAACAATCAACCCCAATTTAACCAACATTCACACTATAATCCTCGTCAATTTAATCAACATCCACATTATAATTCTCGACAACAATTCAACCAAAATACCCCAAATAATTTCGTCAAAAATCAAAATAACTTCCCTTCGCAACCAATCAACGTTCAACCAAGAAATCTACCACCACAAAAATTCCTAAGTAATGCCCAAGTTTTCAAACAACCTCAAAACGTCAACGTCTTTAAGCCAAATTCCGCAATGAGAAAAAATCTTCCACCGCCAACTCCAATGAGTACGTCTACTCGAAATACGTATCAACCGAGACCCTCAACGTCTAATCAAAATTTCCGAAATCCCCAAAATTACCAATATCGTCCCAATATGTTCCAGAATACATATAGAGCCAACAATCAAAAACCTCCTTTCATAGCCGAAGAGCTATACAACACAGACATTTACGAAAACGTACAAGAGACAAATAACGAATACGAAGACGAAAATTCTGAATATTATGATGATGAACAAAATTTTACCAAACCAGCCGAAAAAGTCAAAAAGAAATGACACCACCAATAATAACTTTGAACACAATTTCTGAAAAAATGAGCGAATTACCGTATATCATTTTCCCAGAATATAATATTAAATTATTAATCGATTCAGGATCAACAAAGTCATTTATAAATCCAGAAATTGCAAATAAATACTTTCCAAACTTAATTAAAAACGACCCATTTATTGTTTCCACAGTATTCCAAAAATCATCACATTAGTTTAGTGCCTCGATTCCGCCATCGAAAATTTTCAACTTAGATCCTTCTAATAAATTAAAATTCTATCTTTTTAAATTTCATGACACTTTTGACGGTTTAATCGGAATTGACAATTTAACGACACTTCAGGCAGTTCTTAACTTCAATACTAATCACTTGATAACACCTTTCGCCAAAATTAAATTTCATTTTTATCAAACTAAACCTTTGGACGAAACGAGTCAAATTACGATTGCACCCCGATCAGAACAAGTCATAAAAATAAAAGCTTCTATTAAAGATGGAGAAATAATTATTCCACACCAAACAATTAAACTCGAAGAATTTGATTATAATATAATTTACAAGCCAGGAAAAGCAAATACAAACGCAGACGCACTTTCTCGTATCGAAATTCACACAAAAGAAACAGACAATTACTGGAAACAATTCGACAATTTAATTGGAAATCAATTTCAATCAATAACATTTGACAAACCCTCAGTTCCGAACGAAAACGAACTTGACCTAGACAATATATCTATGATTGTACAAACCGACGACAATGAACAATCGCGACAAAACGAACAAATTCAACAAGACGAAAGCGAAAGTGTTACGATTCATTCCAATGTCGACCAACACCCTATAGTAAATATCCCAATCGTAGATCACGCATTAAATTATGGACAAAATCAAATAGTAATCAGCTCAGTATTACACTCACCAGCAACTCCTAAAATAGTAAATCTATTTGACAAAAAACAAAGAATGTATGTTCAAATTTCCCAAAATAATTTCGAAAATGATGTAATAAATTTTATCAAAACCTATGTTTCACCCGATGCAAATTATCTATTGTATTTTGAAGATCCTGACATGTACGAACCATTTTCATTAACCCTCCAAAGAAATTTCAAATGGTCATCTTTAAGATTCAAACGTTGTAAAAAGAAACTAATCGATATAACTGATAAAGACGAAATTAAAAACACCATTCAAAATTATCATGAAAGTAAAACCAACCATCGAGGAATAGAAGAAACATTGAACAGAATAAAAGAAAAATATTATTGGCCCAAAATGAAGGAATCCATCCAAACCTACCTAAATAATTGTGAAATTTGTCA
The DNA here is from genome assembly GCA_946251905.1 of Cryptocephalus moraei. NCBI lineage: Eukaryota > Metazoa > Arthropoda > Insecta > Coleoptera > Chrysomelidae > Cryptocephalus > Cryptocephalus moraei. The sequence goes on from OX276455.1 coordinate 35,508,282, forward strand.
ACAAGCCAAATATGATAGGAAACCAGTCAAAATGCAATTAAACCAAACACCGACAGCTTCAAAACCCTTTGAAATAGTTCATTTAGACACATTTACATTTGAACAATCAAAATTTTTAACAATCGTCGACAGCTTTTCGAAATACGCCCAAGCTTATTATTTAACCTCACTAAATAGTACCGAGATTGCAGACAATTTAATTAATTTCTTTTCCCATCACGGTATTCCAAAGATAATTATTGTAGATAACGGCACCGAATTCAAAAATTCCGTAATTACAGAACTTCTATCATTGCATAAAATTCAAATTCATTTCTGTTCTCCGAATCATCCACAATCTAATGGAATAATTGAGAGATTCCATTCCACGATAATTGAACATTTAAGAATATTAAATACTCAAAGGTTTTACAAAAACTCCCGCAAAAATGAAAATGATTTACGCAATATTGGCATATAATCACTCCATTCATTCAGTAACAAAACACAAGCCCATTGACATAATTAGCGGACACATCTCAGACAATGACCCATTTAATGTAGAACTTGATAAAATATTGCTGAACGACTACACGAACCAACATAAAGAAAGAACGAAAGCTTTATATTCAAAAATAAACAAAGACTTAATTGAAAATAAAGAACACATTATAGAAAAGACAAATAAAAATCGTGATAAACCAGATATCTTCCAACCCGGAAAAGTAGCTTTTATTAAGAAAAACGTTAGGCAGAAAAATGCAAATAAATTCGATAAACCCCAAATAATATCAGACGTGATCGTTGAAAGAAAAACAATTGCAACCAATTCCCAAAGTAAGATTCACATGGACAATGTAAAACGACCACTCAGACAAAAGTATTCATTTGATTAAAACATTGTTTCTTTTCCAGATTACCATATATTTTTGGCAAACAAGAGATAACGTACCGAAACTTAGCGAACAACCCAGGTATAATCCCATTCAAAATAGGTTCTACGAAAATCATAGAATATAGGCACACCCTTATCTATCTCAATGACTTAAATCCCATCATAGACGAAATCAATAAATTAAAAATACAATCAGAAAACGTCACAAAATATATATCAGTTAATGATCATTATTTTAATGAAGTATCCAATTACATAAAAATATTAAACTTCCTAGAAAATAAGGTAGAAAATAGGATTATAGAAATATTACCGCACCCTAATAGAATTAAGCGTGGTTTAATTAACGGATTAGGTTCTATATTTAAGAGTATAACCGGTAACTTAGACGCAAACGACGGAGAAAGATATGAAAAACTAATCAAAAATCTTCAAGATAATCAAAACCAATTAAGTAGTTCAGTGAAAAATCTAAATTCCTTTGCTGTTTCATTAATCAATAAGTTCAACGAAACTGTTAATAAAATTAAGCATAATGAAGAAATATTAAGTACAAGAATTAAGCAGATTTCAGGAATTGTTCAGGGCAGCGTAAATCGAGATTATACAAGATTTATTAAAGACACATTAATCCAATTAATCAATATGTTCGAAATTGTTAATTTAATTCTACAAGACATAGAAACGTCAATAACCTTTACTAAATTAGGCACTATCCACCCGAGTATTATAAAAACGACAGAGTTATTCCAAGAATTAAGAAAATTAAAATTTAAAACTAATCAACTACCACTAAACATAACTCTAGAAAATATGATATATTTCAAAAAACTGATTAAAATCGATTGCTTTGTATTAAACAACAAAATTACCTATCTTTTTCATCTACCCATAACCCATCCTTATATATTTGAACTGTACCATTTGTACTCAGTACCCATTTTTTCGAGAGGTGAATTTAAAGCAATAATACCGAAATCAAAATTCGTCGCACGAAACACATTGTTTTATGTCCCTATAAGCGACCCCTGCATGGAAGCATCATCGAAACTCTACATTTGCGATAAAAATACTCTTCGACAAATCAACAAGGAAACTCCTTGCGAAATTCAACTCTTAGACGTCAAAATGCCAACCCAATGTTCACAGACCAGAGTTCAAGTAGCCGACAACGTCTACCAGAAAACAGAAAACGCCAACCAATGGATCATCATTTTACCTCAAGAAGAAATCATTCAACTTCATTGTCATGAACAAATGGAAGTCATAAAACTTAATGGTTCATATCTTTTTGATATTCCCCTAGGATGTCAACTTTCAACCGAGAAGAGGATAATCACCAACGAAGAAGACGAAACTTCCGGTCAAATCATATTATTTCCAAATTTAAGTCAAGATAACAAATTTTCAATTCAAACTAATTTCACTCTTAATCTTGAAAATACTAATCTAGATGAACTTCACAAAATCAAACAAGAATATATTGAAAACGACCCAGTAATCAATCAACCAGTAATTTCAAATTCACCAAGTGCCTGGACTATTATCATTTATTGCTTAATAATCATTATATTCATTGTATATTTCAAGAAAAAGATCGTCCAAAGACGAAGATTAGGACTTCAACAGGAAGAAACCACTGCAGCCCTGGAACTACAAGATGTTCGACTTCCGAACTAGGAGAGCCCGGAACTCGAATCTTCGGGGGGAGGAGTAATGTCAGCCCCAAACAAAGGCCCCATTTAGAAGAATAGGATCCCTTAGATCAGCACCTAGAGAAACTATAAATAGGAAGCTCCACAACGGCGCCACTAAAACTCACGGAATCCTCGGATGATGTCGGCAATGGTCGGGTCGGTCGCCTCACTCTCCTCCTTGTCGTTGTCGACGTCGACCCTGTCCCTGTAGTCTGTCGATTAAGCGCGGGATTTTCTGTGATTGCGGAATGCATAATTATGGAGGCCCAACTATTAAAAAATATATGTCCTGCCTGTAATTCCGAATTTTCTACTGTTTCAGCGAAAAATAAACACCTGAGAAATATCCATAAAGAGCAATGCTCTTCCAACACTAGGAAATCACATGTTATTTGCCCTTTATGTACTGAAGATAAGTTAATCTGTGGAACGTATAAGCACCTAGAAGATCATTTATATAGTTTACACGATATTAACTTAGATTCCAAAACATTTAATGTTTGTAATGAGGAAAGTTTTCAGCAATGGCTTGGAGATCAAAAAATAGAAATTAACTATGTAATGTGCCGATCCAACATATATGATGAATACCTAGATATAATGAAATATGCGAGGCAGAATGCAAAACTTCATATTGTAGAATATGTAAAATTTGTATTCATCGTTATAGATGGAATTTTCACAAAATGCAGTAAACAGTACCATTTGTAAACATATTATACACTTGATATGTTTGTATGACCAAACCATCAGACATTATAAAAGGACATAGTGAAGAAATTGAAAGGTTTATTAGAGAAAAGCAATTAGGAGGTCAATGTGCTACTACAATAGATGGTAAAACAAAGAAAGAAATCGAAATTGAATCAGTAACAACCTTTTTAAGATCTTTGAATGATGAAACATATGACAAGTAAGAAAGGATTTATGCATGTATCTAAAAACTTAGCTTTCAATTTGTCATTAAGGTGTATGGGAAAAATTAGTTTAACAATGGAGCAAGTTAACAACGGGTCAAATGTATCATATAAGAGGAAAACGGAAAAGCAGGAATTCTTTCCATCTAAGAAAAAAAATATGTTATAGGTTGTAGAAAATCGTAATTGGTGATTGGAGTCTACAGGCTTTTTTTTGTCTAGTATTTAAGGTGTACATACATGTAAAATTGAAGCTTGGTGATTGGAAACGACATGCTTTTTGTTTAATTCTTATATGTGTATTATTATGCGTATATTTGATGGTCGAGGGCTTTTGTGTTTAGTAGTATTAGTTAAAGTGTATAGGTATAGTAATTGTATATTATGATGGTATATAGGGTTCTTAAGTAAGCAAATATTGTACGTAAGTACAATATTGTACGTAGTAAGTAAGCAAATGGTGTTTATCTTTTTTGAGAAAATATTGACAATTTCACTCATAAGTTTCTTGCAGTTTCTTCTTATGAATTGTAATTGAAACTACGCATATTACCCATTTTCATTAAATGCTTAAACAGAAATAAATGTCTTTTATTTATTTGTTAGATGCACATCACAAATCACAAAAACCTATATAACCTGCTCATCGATTCGAATTTGAAAATCTTTATACTTTACCTACTTATCTTACTTTTAATTATACGTTGTTTAGTTTAAACCAAGTTATAAGAATCTAAAAAACAATTCCTACCTAATATAAAAGTGAGTGAATTCTTTGTGTTCAATTGTAAGAGTTAATAAAGACAACCTCCGGAAATTTAAAAATTCCGCGTCCAACCCACCCGACCGACCCGACCGTGGCCGAAAGCGTCCGAGGATTCCGTGATTTTTAGTGGCGCTTCTTCAGGATTAGATCATCAGACGTCGGGCGCGTAACATCTCTGTTATCATTTCATTTATATTGTATTTTACCTAATTTAAAGTGTAATTAAAGTTTTAAAATAATTTTTAAAAAGGTCTTTTGAACGTCGAAAGACATAACTCATGGGAAAATTTTCAAGCAGCTGATAACCTACGTAAACGAAATTTCTTAACTATCAGCTGTGAAAAATAAGAAACATTGGAGTATGTAGTTTTCTTGTATATAAACGAATACATGATTGGTTATGGAGGAAGGAAGAAAAAAGTGATTTATTTCGGAGGTGGCACCTCAATTTAATTCAAATTTGACGCCATCTGTCAGAAAATATGACAAAGACAGTTTGTGAACCAATCAGAAGCACAAAAATAAGAGGCGTGGTCGTGAAAGCCTGAGAGAAGGGAAAATCAAAGTTAAACTGTTATGTCGTAGTCGCTTCTGATTGGTTAACAAATTGTCAATTTCGTATTTTAACAAGTGGCACCAAATTTGAATTAGAGTGAAATGTCACCTCTGTAATAAATCACGTTTTTCTTCTTTCCTCCATAACGTATCATGTATTCTTTTGTATACAAGAAAAACATACTTCAGTGTTTCTTATTTTTCACAGGTGATAGTTAAGAAATTTCGTTTATGTACTTTACCAGTCACTTGAAAATTTTCCCATGTTAATCGCCCATAAGAAAAAAATTGTGTTGAAACAATTGCTATCAGTTGTCATGGTTACCATCCCCACTCCCACATGTTCTACGTCATTACTTTCCTCGCGTATAAAAAAGTAAAAGGAATAAATGGACTACCTAAGCGTGACGTCACAAATGGGCGGAGCTAAGAAACCTTTCCAAACAAACCGAGAAAGCGTGCAATTTCCCATATGAAGATTTTATTTTCAAGTTTATTATTAGTTTTGAAGTGAATAAGAGTAGCTAGTTCAATATTTGGTGAAAAATTAGAACGGGTCAACGTTTTAACAAAGTATTTTTTATAAAAGGTAAGTCTAATTATTATTTTTCGCCCATTTAACTTTTTGAGGTTATTTTTTTTATTTACTAGTGTGGTTTATTTTGTGTACTTTTAGTTAAATAAAACCATTATTTGAAGTCAGAATTTTGATTGAAAATGACATCCAAACATGTTTTGAAGATCTGCGACATTATTGAGTTTTTTTGAAGACGAGAATAAAATGATACAAAGGGGTGAAAATGCATTGGAATCAAATTGCAAAAAGCATGCAGTTTGATGCTGATTTTATGCTTATTAGGGGGTAAATACATGCCAGCATGAAGGATAAAATATATAGAGTACAGGTAGGTATTCTGCTTCCCATACATTTTATAGATATTTGTCGTATTAAACGTTCCTATTGCAGTTTACTCTAAATAAATCAGGAGATATTACTTCGGCTACTTGTATTACCTGCCCGAGGGGTACAAAATGCCATCATATTGCTGCGCTGGCTCGTTTTGGCCATTATAATATGACAACTGCAAACTAAGGAGTGCTTTGAAGGTTCCTCGATCTTGCCTCCGAATGTAAAAAATTTACAAACTTTTTGATCACTGTAGTGCTTACAGTCAGGCACAAAACACATAACCATAACTATATATTGTAACGTTTATTTTATAATTTATTTACATTAATTGAACACTAATTTATTTAACACACTAAACTACTTGTACAGTAGACTAGACACTATTTAATTTATTTGTACTGCTCCGCATTCGGATCGTATGTCGCGTTCACTTCTGCTTCTCTACTTCTAACTAACTCCCTCGATCACAAGCCCTCTTATATATACACCCCCAACCATAATCGAGATCCTTCGCGTACCTTCTAGAACGCCTACGCAGTAAATGTTCAGAAGGTCACAAATTAATTGCTTTTCGTAAAAAACATTCCGGGAAAATTCGTGCAGCTGTCTTTACGCGTCGTAGTTGGTGTCGCGTTGTTTACTTCTCGCATTACACTGCCCCCGCCTTAGAGACGTTTCGTCTCGGAACGTATCCCTGGTAGGCCCATGTAGGAACCTGCAGTTAGCCCCCCGCTTACAGCGAGACGTGGCGTCAAAATAACAGGGGACCGTCTTCCCGAGTCGACATATGGTGCAGGCCCAAAACAGCAGACTAAAACTTCCACTCCGGTATTCTTCAACACTACTTCCAGCATATTCCGGACAACCCTCCAGTCCAGCTGATCTCGTCCAGCACCTAACTTGGGGACAGCTAGCTTCCTGATGTCGAGCTCCAGCAGTCGGTCTCGTAGCCTATGCAAGGTTCGCCATACATCGTGATAACATGGTTTAAGGGACCCGATCTCTTTCGTAACCAGATAAAAGATGTGTCTTACGTTGTCACGTAGTTCCAGAACTTTGCCAATTTCCGGGAGTTGCGCTGTGAGTTGTTCCAAGCGCCCGTACTTCTTCTTGAAAACCGTGGCGATACCTCGTGACATTACCAGGTCGGTGGACACACAATGGGCCAACGAGTATTCTTCAGGTACGCTGAACAAATCCTGTTGTTTTTCACAGGTTACCCCATACCGTGCTTTTCCGGTACCCCCGTAGGCGCTCATAAATTCTTCGAACGAAAGTTCGTTCTCCTGCGCCAACGTGTTTCTTACTCGGGGAACCTCCGCCTCATCGTGCGACCCCTCATAGCGTGCCAACCGATTGAAGTGCACCACTCTCGGCTTGCCATTTGGTAGTTTGCTTACCCGGTAGACCACGTCATTGATTCGTTTCTTCACAACATAGGGACCTTCCCAATTGGTCTGTAACTTAGGGGACAAACCACGTTTCTTCTGTGGGTTGTACAGCCAAACTCGATCTCCCATTTGGTAGCCACCCTCTTTAGCGTTGATGTCGTAACGCTCTTTAATGCGATCACTGGCGATATTTAGTTGGTATCGGACTTGATCGTGAATCTCGTTCATCCTTTGCCGCATCCGGGAGACGTAATCTTCCCCCGAAACGTCCTCGTCCGGTCTAGCGCCAAAGATTAGATCACAGGGCAGTTTAAGTTCTCGCCCGAACAGGACTTTGGCTGGAGTTTGTCCTGTCGACTCATGAACGGCCGAGCGGTAGGCCATCAGGAAGAACGGCACGTGTTCGTCCCAGTCTCTTTGATGTGACGAGACCATTTTCGCTAGATAGCGGTTGAGGGTGCGATTCATTCGTTCTACCATGCCGTCAGACTGAGGGTGAAGGGCCGTGGTTCTTGTTTTTCGTACCCCAAACTTCTCACATATCCTCCGGAATAGGCCACTCTCAAAGTTTCTTCCTTGATCCGAGTGTAATTCCATGGGTACTCCAAACCGGCAGATCGTCTCCTTCACTAGCACATCGGCCACTGTCTCTGCCTCCTGATTAGGGAGAGCATACGCTTCTACCCACTTCATAAAGTAGTCCATCACGACCAAGATGTATTTATTCCTCTTTTCGGTCTCAGGGAAGGGTCCTGCTATATCAATAGCGATCCTTTCGAAGGGGCTTCCGACGTTATATTGTTTCATGGGAGCTTTCGGTCGTCTTTGTGGCCCATTACTTGCAAAGCATGTAGTACATTTCTTGCACCAGTCCTTCACGTCGTCTGAACAATTGATCCAGTAGAAGCGCTCCCGTACCTTCTGCAGCGTTTTCTTGATCCCTAAATGTCCACCAGACGTTCCGTCGTGAAGGTGCTGCAAGACCTCCGGGATTTTACTGGAGGGAATTACCAACTGCCGTCTTTCCTCCGTCCCGTCTTGGCTCTCCAGTACGCGTTTTAGTAGTCCATCCTCAACCACTAACGAGTCCCACTGTGCCCAATAGCTCTTGAGTTTTGGCGAGCCAGGTGATACCTTTTGCCACTCAGGACGCTCTCCTCCCTCCTTCCAAACCAGGATTTCTTTGAGAACCGGGTCTTTTTCTTGCTCTTGTCGTAACGAGGATGGTGTCCATTCCTCGGCGACCACGGTCGTTCGGTAGACTTTCTCGGACTTTTCCTCAGCTCTATGACAATGAGGACATTCATCAGGGCATGGTCTTCTCGAGAGTGCGTCTGCGTTTCCATGACTCTGTCCTGGCCGATGTTCTATAACAAAGTCATACTCCTGGAGCCTCTCGATCCAGCGAGCGATTTGTCCTTCGGGATTCTTAAACTGGAGGAGCCATTTAAGAGCAGCATGATCGGTCCGGATCAAAAACCTCCTTCCACACAAATATTTATGGAAGTGCTCGATGGACTTGACGATGGCCAATAATTCACGTCGGGTTACGCAGTAATTCCTTTCTGGTTTGGAGAGTACCTTGCTGAAGTATCCAAGGACACGTTCTTGTCCCTCCTGACGCTGCGACAGAACACTTCCAATTCCCACATTGCTCGCGTCGGTGTCCAAGATAAACTGTCCTTCTGGCAGAGGAAAACTCAGCACTGGGGCACTGGTCAACTTCCTCTTCAGCTCGTCGAAGGCAGACTGGCATTCCTCATCCCAACAGAAGTTTCGTCCTTCTTCCGTGAGCCTTGTCAACGGCTTAGCGACGTCGGAGAACATCCGGACATAGCGTCGGTAGTACGTGCAGAGGCCCAGAAAACTCCTCAACTGGTGTTTATCTACCGGTATTGGCCACTCCTTCACCGTACTTGTCTTGTCCGGATCAACGGCGACGCCCTCTCTGCTCACTACGTGCCCTAAGTAAGAGACCTTCCTTCTGAAGAGCTGACATTTCTTCGGGTTCAGTTTCAGCCCCGCACCTCGCAGTCTCTGGAAGACGTCCTCTAAGTTTTTCAGATGTCCTTCGAAGGTCTTGCCCATCACGATGACATCGTCCAAATAGACTAGGCACGTTTTCCACGTCAAACCCATTAGCACGCTCTCCATCAGCCTCTCAAACGTCGCTGGGGCATTACAAAGTCCGAATGGCATGACTGTAAAATGCCACAGGCCGTTACCGAAGGTAAATGCCGTCTTTTCCTATCGGCAGGGTCCATTTCGACTTGCCAATAGCCGCTTTTTAAATCCAAGGTCGAAAATATCGTGTATACAGCAAGGGTATCGAGTGTGTCGTCGATACGTGGTAGCGGGTAGCTGTCCTTTTTGGTGACACTGTTCACCTGCCGGTAGTCTACACAGAATCGAGTAGTCCCATCCTTTTTCTTTACCAGTACTACCGGGCGAGGCCCATGGACTGCTTGACGGCTCGATGACCCCGTCCCGCTCTAGGTCCCTGATGATTTTCTCGGCTTCTTCCCGTTTGGCCAAGGGTAGTCGTCTTGCTGTTTGTCGAATCGGTCGTGTCTCGCCCGTGTCAATTTTATGTGTCACGACCTTGGTCTTTCCCAGCTTTCCATTCTCGGTGGTAAATATGTCCTGGTACTTATTTATTAATCCATTGGCCTTCTGTTTCTGTATGGGTAAGAGAAACGCACTGGTCTGGGAAAGAATTTGTTTCAAGTCCTGCGGAGTGTGTCTGGACCTTTCTTCCTCACTAACGCCCCTTACGATGGCCGAAGCGGCTTTACACGTGCCCAGATTCGTACCCTTCTTGATGGTAACTGGGTACTGATTGATGTTAAGTAGATAAGTAGTCGCACAGGCACTTCACTTGAGAGAGTAACGAGCGCCTTTCCTACCAGTACCCCCCGAGCCAGTCGATTGTCATCGTTTTCTGGTTCGATCACGGCTGGAATTCCCTCTTCCACAACACCCCTCAGACAGGTAGAGGTGATCGTTTCGCTTCGTTCCGGGAGAATCACATCTTCTGCCATTATTACGTCTAACACAAAGTTGTCACGATTGTGTAGCAGTAATTCTTCTTGACCGATCCTCAACACTCGGTGTCCGAAATCCAACTGGAATCCATGATTCCTGATGACGTCCATTCCCAGTATGACGTCTTCCTCAATTTCGGCTATGAGAACAGGATGGTCAAACTTTACTCGTCCCAACGTCATGCTAACCGTCGCTTCACCGTATATTACTGCATTCTCCCCAGTGGCAGTTCTCAATTGCCACCTACTTGGCCTAATCTTCCTACGGTCCCTCACAACTTCCGAGCGTACGATCGTTTTCGTAGCTCCCGTGTCCACAAGCATGGCGTGGGATCTCCCGTCGATAGTGCCATCGACGTACGCGCTCCCCAATTGGTGGGAAAACGAGGCTATACTGGCCCGGGGGTTTCCACTGCTACGGGTCGACGTTCCCCCTTTCTTATCGACCCGCATTAGTTTTCCTGGGCCTTTGCCGGCGTCGCTGTTCTGGGCCGCTTGCAAGAACTCTTCACATGGCCCACTTCGCCACAGTTCCAACAGCGAACTACCTTCTTCTTCGCCGACAGCATCTCCATGATCTGCTGTAGGACCCTTTCGACGAGTTTTTCAGTGTCTACTTCCTCTGTAACCGCTCGAACACGGCCGTGACCACGGGAGGCTTCCATGGCTGCATCATGCTCCAGTGCGATGGCGAGCGCGTCCATTAATGTTTTCGGTCGAGCTAGTCTCAGGGCCCTCTGCAGTTCCTGGTCCCGCAGCCCGCTCACGAACGTCTGCACTGCGAGGCACTCCATCATCTGTTCCGGTGCCGTGGGATACGCCAACCTCACTAGTCTGGCTACGTCCGCTTCGAACTCCTGCAGGGTCTCGTTCGATCTCTGACGGCGATTGGACATCTGGGATTGATGGACTTGCTCCAGATGTGTTTGGCCGAACCGCATTTCCAGTCGCCTCAGCAGCTCCGTGTAATTCCCGGCTTCCTCGGTGGATAGCGTCTGAAGAACTTCCAACGCCTCTCCACGTAAGGCTACCGTTAGGGAAACAGCTTTCTCGTGAGGGGACCAAGCATTAGCTTCCGCTGCTGCCTCAAACTGCTTCTTGTAGCTGGCCCACGGAATTTTTCCGTCGAACGTTGGGGGCGTCACTCGATTGGTGGATATCGAGTTCTGTTGAACGACCGCCTTTATTTCTTCCTTCGTCTCGCCGCTACTGACTCGCTTTAGTCGTTCTTCCAACTGCTTCGTCTTCTGTTCAATTTCGTCTTCTTTCCCCTCGCCGCTACTGAGTTGTTGTAGTCGTTCTTCCAACTGCTTGATCTTCTGTTCCATCTCCTTACGCTGAGCCTCAATCTGGTCGGTTATCTCTTCTCTCTGGGCGGCGATTTCTTCCCTCTGGGCAGCGATTTGAGCAGTGATGTCTTCCCTCTGGTCGGCGATTTCTTCCCTCTGGGCGGCGATTTGAGCAGCGATGTCTTCCCCCTGGGCGGCGCTTTCTTCCCTCTGGGCAGCGATTTGAGCAGTGATGTCTTCCCTCTGGGCGGCGCTTTCTTCCCTCTGGGCAGCAATTTGAGCAGTGATGTCTTTCCTCTGGGCGGCGATTTGAGCAGTGATGTCTTCCCTCTGGGCGGCGCTTTCTTCCCTCTGGGCGGCGATTTGCTTCGTGATGTCATCGTCTTCGAACTCGAAAACTTCCGGGTCCTGGCCATTTTCTTTCAAAAATGCCGAGAGTCGGTTCTGGAGTTCGGTCTTCCTCCCTCCTGTTTCCAATTCCCGTTCCTCGAGTTCTTTTTTTAACTCGGCCACTTTTAATTCGCGTAACTTCTTCATGATCCGCTCTTCTGACACCAATGTAACGTTTATTTTATAATTTATTTACATTAATTGAACACTAATTTATTTAACACACTAAACTACTTGTACAGTAGACTAGACACTATTTAATTTATTTGTACTGCTCCGCATTCGGATCGTATGTCGCGTTCACTTCTGCTTCTCTACTTCTAACTAACTCCCTCGATCACAAGCCCCCTTATATATACACCCCCAACCATAATCGAGATCCTTCGCGTACCTTCTAGAACGCCTACGCAGTAAATGTTCAGAAGGTCACAAATTAATTGCTTTTCGTAAACAACATTCCGGGAAAATTCGTGCAGCTGTCTTTACGCGTCGTAGTTGGTGTCGCGTTGTTTACTTCTCGCATTACAATATATTGACCATGAGCATGAGCCTAAAAAACGGCCTTTAAACACAGCAGCACCACCAAATTTAACAAAAATGATAAGTTTTGATGAAAATAAAACGATAACATAACCTATAATATATAAAATGGGCCAAAACTACATTATACTATACCACGTTTGGAAATAATAGGAGTAATGACATTTGGCGATGGATCCCTTTTTTGAAGAAACTGTAGAGCGGTTTGTGTGGAACAAACGCATAAATTCCTGTGCCGCACATACAGATCGCGAATTTATCGCACAAGCCATCCGGCGTTGTCAAATACCGACCTTTCGTTTTCTTGAATTATAAAGTTAGTTCGAAACATTTAAAAATCATCTTTTGAAATGCATTTTCCAGTCGCTCAACACTCTAATAAAACTAAAGAAAAACTATAATGGTTCAACGTGTGGTCTTAAGCAAGCCACGAAAAGAGTATTGTTGGTGATGGCGGCAACCAGAAATACACCATGGAAGTATATTGCTGAAGATTGCTTACAAACGGCAACAATGCACCAATCTTTTCGCCAAGGTTCGTTCCATGAACGTAGATGCTGTAAGTCAATAATATTAATAATCAACCAAAAAGGTAACGCGCTGGTCAAGTACCTCATGGTGGCGTGGAAACCTTGACAAAACATGAATTTGTATTATTCTTATTGATTTGTATTTGTATCTTCTTATTTGAAAAAATGTTTTAGTAATTTCTTAAAAAAATCCTTTAGTCACTACTCTATTTTTACGCACGCCTATGAAATCCATATTAGTACCCACGAAACATCAAAATCGGACTGTCAATCACTCCTATAGACTACCTAAGTGCTGACGTCACGCGAGGGGGCGGAGCTTCCAAACCTTTCCAAACAAATTTAGAAAGCACACAATTTGTCCGTAAGAGAGTTTTAATTTTACATTTATTCAAAATTTTGTTGTAAATAAGAGTTGCCAGCGATATATTGTGATAAAGTTTGTTCAAACCTATGTTATCACCAAATATTTCTAGATAGGTAAGTAGTATAATGTAGTTTTGGCCCATATTATATATTATCGGTTATGTTATCATTTTATTTTCATCAAAATTTATCATTTTTGCTAAGTTTAGTGGTGCTGCTGTGTTTAAAGACCGTTTTTAGGCTCGTGGTCAATATCTACAGTCATGGTTACGTGTTTTGTGCCCGACTGTAAGCACTACAGTGACCAATAAGGTTGTAAATTTTTTACATCCAGAGGCAAGATCGAGAACCTTCAGAGCACTCCTTAGTTTGCAGTTGTCATATTATAATGCCTAAAAAGAGCCAGCGCAGCAATATGATGGCATTTTGTACTCCTCGGACAGGTACAAGTAGCCGAAATAATCTCTCCTGGTTTATTTAGTGTAAACTGCAATAGGAACATTTAATAAGATAGATATCTATAAAATCTATGGGAAGCAGAATACCTACCTGTACTCTATATATTTTATCCTTCATGCTGGCATGTATTTCCCCTCTAATAATCATAAAGTCAGCATCAAACTGCATGCTTTTTACATGATCGGAATCCAATGCATTTTCACCCCTTCTTATCATTTTATTCTCGTCTTCAAAAAACTCAATAATGTCGCAGACCTTCAAAACATGTTTGGATGCCATTTTCAATCAAAATTCTGACTTCAAATGGTTTTATGTAATTAAAAAGTACACAAAATAAATCACACTTGCATACAAAAACTTAACCTCAAAAATGTAAAATGGGCGAAAAATAATAATTAGACTTACCTTTTATCAAAAATACTTTGTTAAAACGTTGAACCGTCCTAAGTTTTCACCAAATATTGACCTGGCCACTCTTATTCACGTCAAAACTAATAACAAACTTGAAAATAAAATCGTCATATGAGAAAACTGTACGCTTTCTCGGATTGTTTGGAAAGGTTTCTTAACTCCGCCCATTTGTGACGTCACGCTTAGGTAGTCCATTATTTCTAAACGGGGTATACTTACCTATCTAGAAATATTTGGTGATAACATATGTTTGAACAAACTTTATCACAATATATATCTGGCAAGTCTTATTTACAACAAAATTAGATAATTTGATGCTTGATCTTATGACAAATTGCATGCTTTCTCGATTTGTTTAAAGGTTTGGAAGCTCCGCCCCCTCGCGTGACGTCAACACTTAGGTAGTCTATTCCTATCCTATTCCGTCAGACGGAATCCGTCTATTCCGAGGTTTCAGAGTGTTCTGTGATAAATCCATTCCGTATTCCGTTTCGCATAATTCGCATTTCGCATTCGATTGTTTTGCTTGTGGTTTTGCTTCTCTCAACGTCAGGAGCCAGAATTCTTTAAAGGTAAGGTACAATTTTATCATATATCCAATGCGTGCATACTATTCCGATTTGGCTTAGAGGTTCACAATCTCTAGTGTCTGGTTCAATTCGGAGATCCACCTAGCATCCTTTTGTGTAATTTATTTGTATTATCTACCAATGGCCGCGGAAGACAACTATTTCCATGCTTTACATAGAAGAATGTATAAATTGCAGTAACATGATTGCATAAATTACAATAACATGAATGCATCCATGTTATTCTAAATGCGTTTTTTAACAATTTAAAAGTCAATTTGACACCGTTGTTGCCCTTTAAATAGCAGTAGAAGAATTTGGTCCTTGTTTACTGTGATTTATGTTATCATTATATGAATCTAATGAACAGCTTTGTCCATCCAAATGGAGGCAAAGAACTGGTGAATAATACCATCTATATTGCAACCTCAACATGCTTTCATTGATTTACAAAACAAAAATCCACAATAAGAAATAATTTTTAAGTTGTGGCAAATTGAAATAAAAATAATTTTGATTTTTTTTGTACTTTCAATAATTTTTCTTGATTTAGATGCCGAACATCAAGTTGCAATCCTCAGATGGGGAGACCTTTGAAGTAGATGTTGAAATAGCTAAATGCTCCGTCACCATTAAGACTATGCTCGAAGATCTGGGAATGGATGATGAGGAAGAGGAAGTTGTGCCCTTACCGAACGTCAACTCCGCTATCTTACGAAAGGTATATAACCGAAATTGATATAAGTCTTAATATGTTACTTTAGCTTCTTTTCGATTTTTGCACTTTTTTAGTAGAAATTTGATTGTAATTTATACACCAGTCATTATTTAATGGGAAATAATATCATTATGAGCAGTTTTCACTGCTCATAATTAGCAGTGATAACAGGGCAAAGGGTAGATCAGATGAAAAAAAGGTAAAGGGTGAAGGAAAAGTGTCATGGATTACCTATAGAGAAATTAGCGAAACTTGCGGTGCACGTCATCAAAATTTATGACGTCACCACGTCGCCATGTTGCCACAGCAATTTTTTTTACTTGACATGACTGTTGGTTTGGATAGTAAATTTATAACTGAAAAGTATACATTTTCTTCGTCTTTCATGAATTTAGCTCTGAGGTTATTTTGAAATTCTTAAATAATCAAAAATATATAGATATTAGTATATACCAATAATTAGAAATGAAATAAAATCATAATGTGTTAGGATGAGTTAGTAGGTACATGGAATTTACTCATTTAGTCAGTGTGATTTTATTAGTATTATCATACATTTACATTACCTATACATATTACATTACACACTATAATGCTATTATACAATTATTATTTACAAACAAAATAGATATTAATATATTAATTATATTAGAAATTATGAAATTCTTAATTACAAACACATTTATATACACTAATTACAATTCATGTAGGATCATGTGTTCTAGGATGAGTAAGGTATATGGAATTTACTCACTTAGTCAGTGTCATTTTATAAGTTTTTCTAATTTGCCATTATGCATTCTTGTTAATTGAATTACATATCTGCAAGTGCTTTGACTTAATGCATTACTGTGTTATAAAAACTCACTGTCCAGCAAAGACCACAGGGAGGTGTGAGTATCCTTTGCCAGGAAAGAAGTGGAACAGGAAGTGTACACTTTCATATAAAGTGAAACCGAGTAGAGAATGGACTTGGCACAGCACAGAAAATACAAGATTGAAATTGAATTGTTGACCAAAATGACCTACAATGTAATATTAGGTAATACAAATACAGATGAGAAAGAATAGAGGGCAACACAGAACAAATTAATATGTGAGAAACAAACAACAATAAATAAGTAAAGTATCTGCTGCCAGAATATATGTGGCCATCAATTGAAACAAAGAAACCCAAATTAAGCCTACAATTAAAAAAGAATAAATAGAGAAATTTCAAATATAACTGAACTTTTGAGCAATTAGAGGAAACAACTACTTCGAGGGCAAATACCCCTACCGACATTGAATTACACCCCTAACTTCTCTCACCTGAACTCAGTTTAACATCTCAGTGATTTTTTATAAAGAATATATATTTCGGGATTAAAGGTGCATTTTTCTTTATAATAAATAGAGAAGTATGGAGGTCGGTACTGACATTGTTGTGAAAACTATAAGTATAGAGCCAAAAATATTAAGGAATACAGTAGAAAATAGAAGAAAACAAATAACATTAATAGATGACAAATCCAAAACAGAAAAGAAATATTTACACCTATGAAAATGAAATGGAAACACTGCTCTGAAGATAAGCTACAAACTACAAGTGTGATATAATAACTGATCTGCAACATTTGGATCAAGAAAGTGTACACTAAATTGGCAGGTGTAATTGGATCGAGGAGCGTAGAGACATTGTAGGGAGGTGCATGTCCAACGGCCTAGAATCTGGAATTCAAGCAGAATATTGTAGTTATGAAAGTCGCGGAAAGAAACACACCCCGGTCAACCCGTCGAAAGTGCTGTCTCTTATCAACTCTCTATTGGCAGCTTTACATGTGTCCATCGAGCCTTCATTTTATGTTTACCTAAAAAAAGTTTTACTATATAAATATTCATGCACTACAGTTACAATATAATAATATTCTAATAATACATTATGTGCACATACCTAGAGTAAGATGTATTTACTTTAGTCTGAATCTGATATAGGTAAAAGTGCGATACCAGACATATCAGGCTCGATTTTAGATTCACAGTCACTACAGATGACATGTTCGTGTAGATGTTAAATATTTCCTAAAAATCACTATCACTCTCTGAGTCACTGTTCAAGTCAATCACTAAGTTGTTAACTTCCATTCTATCAAACATTCGTTCACGATTCCACCATTTCTCAATTACTTGTTCTGTATGCTTGATGGAGTTCATCCAGACCACAGGTGTAATGGTAGACAATGCTTCTTTCCACATGTCCAAACAGTTATCGTTTGCATTTCCATCTCGACCTACGTGTTGGTTATAATAATTTTTCGCCACGCCCCATATCAACTCGATTGGATTGAATATACAATGATAGGGAGGAAGACGTAACACTCTATGGCCATATTGTTCAGCCATCTGATCCGTTAGGTATATCTTTTCTGGTTTATTTCTAGAAAAAAAAAATAAACAAACACAAATGTTTATATTTCATTTCTACTTACTGATTAACAATTTGAAGTAGTTCACTCTTTAACATTGTATGTTCAAATTGAAAGTTATGTTTTGTAAGCCAATCCTTTATAACAGGCTTTGTCGATCCACTTGTCGGAGCCTTATTTGCCAATGTACTGTGGTACGGTGCGTTGTCCATAATAATAACTGACGGTTCCTCCAAGTTTTTCAAAAGTTGATTCTCAAACCACAGCAAAAAGTTGTTTTGGTTCATTTCCCCATGATAGTCACCTTTGGATTTAGAGGAAAACACTAATTCAGCCCCAGGAATAAAACCATTCTTGTTACCAGCATGAAGAATGATATGTCTGCAATAATAAATCACTATTAATTAATACTTAAATCTTTCATAGCAATTCTGCGATGAGTTACTAACAAATAATATGACTTTAACAAAACCTAATCAAATGGCATTCTAACGTTTACCTTTTCCCATCAACTTTTGTGGTCTTTACACTCTTTCTGTTATCATCTTGCCACGAGTGAGCCAATGTTCCATTTTGGAATATCCAAGTTTCATCCAAATAAACAAAATTGAATGTGGATTCCTCTTTAATTTGTTGATACATTCTCAAAAATTGTATTCTTTTAAATGTAATATCTGGAAGTTCCATTAGCCCCCTCCGTGGATTATCCTTACTCCATTTGAAACCAATATCTCTTAAAAGGATACGAAGTGATGATTTACATCCCTCAAAGAGCTTCATATTCTCAAGTTTTTGATGAATACTTTCAAGAGTAACAGTTTTCTCTGAAATAATTACATTAAATTATCACTCATTTTAGTATATTGTATATGGTGAATACAATCAAGGATACAATGTAAAAAAACTTTCTTACTTCTTTTATACAGTTCGTAAATTTGATTGCGAATAGAACCAATATCAAGGTGATCTTGATTCGTGACTCCCTTCACATGTGGACGGTTTTTCTTCGGCGACTTTAAGACCACATCACTCTTCACTTTTTGCGAGATTCTACTCACAGTACACACACTGATCTTCAGTGCAGCTGAAACACGCTAAAAATATTTCCAATAAGGGCCATAGAAGCTTAATAACCAATAGTATCAATACTTTACCTCTCTAACGCAGTTTAACGGGAGTAAGGGGCCCCCATTATTTCGTTCCAGTTCAAAGTAACTGATTAGAGACGAGACCAGCTGCTGACATCGACTGTTCAATGGTTTAGGCATCTTATTGCAATTCCTTACACTCGAAAACACCCAAACACGTATTTAATTTACAATTTACCGAAGCGAGCAAATATTTCGAAGTATAACCTCAAAATCATAACAAAAGTTTCGTGCCAATACGTGAATCGTTCGGCAACAGTGTACACGGCTACCAACTTATATTTTATCGGCTAACATCCGACAGTGTGCTATCTCTTTTTAACTGGGATAACAGTGCGCTCTGTTTAAAGCAAATTTTTATCTTACACCAACGGCAATTGGCAATAAATGTGACGTCATTGATGACGGCACCGCAAGTTTTACTAATTTCTCTATAGCTGTCGAATATGAGGGGGAAAGAAAAATATTCACTGCACAAATATTCGGATCTACTCCAAGTGACATGAAATGTTGCACCCAAATCGTGTAATGCCAATGGTGAAGAGTCAATAGCGAATGGCTCTTGTGGAATATTCCAATGAAATCACATATTCACGAGTTCATTGTGTCCGACAAATCGACTTCCGGCATGTAGGGGATCAAACACATGTGTAGGTACGGAAGTTCATGAGTCTTCTGTGTACGGCAAAATGATGTGGTGCAGCAATTTGCATTGTAGCACCGGACAGTAGATATCTGGCACTGTGTACGGCAAAATGATGTGGTGCAGCAATTTGCATTGTAGCACCGGACAGTAGATATCTGGCATGTTTGATATTTTGCCTCATTCATTGCCTCACCGACCAGAACGAGAGAGATCATGTGACTGTCTACCAATCATTGATGGCACCAATGCCATATTCCGGCTGTCAGCTGTTGTATTTTGTGGCAAGTGACTTTCGACTTATTAATAGACGTGCAACAAAGTGACATTAAATACAGCACAATGATACTTTTTTCCGCCCACAAATGTTTGCCATCCACATCACTTTGCCGCAGGTCAATAAACTCATGAATCTGGCCTTAGGGAATGTTTATATAAAATGGTTAAAGGTGATGTTCTCACTTTTAATTACTAGGATAGATAGACCCTGCTTTTCATGTTGACATTTTGCATTTTGAAATTAAGTTTTTAGGGAAAGTAGGTTTCCTTCAAAAATGATATTGGTGGGGGTGACAGGTAACATTAGAGGTGTATTTTGGTACAGATATTATTACCAAAGTCGAAAAGGACCTAAAGTAAAAAAGACCTTTACTTCTTTACATGATATGATAATTGTGAGCAAACTTTTTTATTGTAATAAGGGTGCATTTTTCACACTAAATAGTTTAATACAGATAACAGTTAAAAAATGACATATTTGTTGTTTTTCCTAGGGATATTACAATCATAACAGACTGTAAAAGCATTGGTTTAAAACATGTTACAAAGCAATACTTTATTTACATGAAGGGATTATATTACTGCAGACCTGTGGTGACTTATTATAATGCAGGGATTAAAGAATGTTGAACGAGAATTTTAAAACAGATTGAAAACTACTAAGAACTGTTACCTTACTCTGTTTAGCAATAATTGTACCAAAATTTTCAAGGTGTAGTATTACAGACCACACAAAAATTGTTGATCTGCTCTAAATTACGAGGGTTCTTAGGTTTTAATCTAAAGATTACTGCGCTTTTTTCAAAACTTTAATATTTCGAAAATGACCAATTTTAATTAAAAGTTAGAAAATCAAAAATTTGTTAATAAACAAATTAAATGATTTGCGAGAATTTTCATCGCAAAGATTTCTGATTTTCGGGATTAGGTAGCACTCTAATCAGGGCTCATTTTGAAAACAAGTGTACTTCAAAGCTCGTTCACAATCACTTAACATACGTAACATAACGTAAAAAATTATGAAAACGCAAAGTTGAAAAGCATTATGTCAAATGTGTCTGTTCACAATAGTCCGTAAATTAACAAACGTAACGTCCCACAACGCTAAGTTCGTTCAACTTTAACTTAACAGCACGTTAAATTTATGGATTCTTAATTCAACCAATCACGTCTCTCACATTTTTGAAGCTTGACAGAAAACTATCACTCGGTGACAGTTTCAACAAAGTTGAAAATAAGGTTTTACCTTCTTTTTTGCGTCTAACTGGGTTCACTTCGGTTTGGTTTGTAATTTCGTAATAAGCACCTAAACAGCAAATATCTGCGCTAATTGCAAAAATACCAAAAAGAATTTCTTTGTCTCTTTCCATTTTGACAATTTGAAGTAAAACAAAAAGTGATGTTAGGTGAAGTTCTCAGTTTGACCCAACGCGCATGATCATAGTTTTAAATTTTAGTAGTACGTTAAGTGGTTGTGAACAAGTTATTACTTTCTATGGTCTGTTAATTTAATTTTTTATGTTAAGTTAGGTACGTTAAGTGGTTGTGAACGAGCTTTAAAAGTGCTTATTACAGCCGAAGCCACATGTTCTTAGAATTTGTAAACAATTGACATTAAACCAATTTATTTATCAATAGTGTATGAGCATTACCCTTTGGAGCGCAGGTTAGGCAGTTTTTTTTACATAAACGCATACTTCTATGTACAATAATATTGATTTAAAATTCGAAAATTGATCAAACAATTAAATACAGTGAGAGCTCATGAAAACCATAGACTATACATAGAGTGTCAAAAATGAGAAGTGTGTATGAGCTTTCAGCTACTACCGTCATTACATTTGTCTTGCAGTTTACGAGTTATTAAACTTGTAGTTCCAGCCGCAGTAAACACTTTAGAACTAGAAATCTCTCATGATGAAAATTCTTTGAGTTATTAACTGTTTCCACATCTACTAACACAACACCCACGAAGATGCTAGTGGAGACAACATTGCATATAAATAGACAAATAATCGAATGACATATTGTTGGATGTAAAAGCAGTTTGTCTATTTATGTGAAATATTGCCTCCTGGGCATCCCCAACTTAATTATCGCCAAAGTTACTAGAAAATTTTGTTTGTGAACAGCACAAATATGGTGGCAAAAAACTGAGACCTACTGACTTCTCAAACGAATTGGATATGGTTGATGACAATGTACTAATTAAAAAACTTGAATCGTTTGGCTTTTTTGAACAGTCTATGGCTAATCAATGGTGTAGCAGCAAGTAAAATTAAGGAGTTTTATATCTCATTAAAGTGTCCTGTGGAGTCCAAGAATCTTACTTAGAGAAGAAACACAGTCATCAAATTCGCGTAGGTATACGTCACACCATACAGCCAGCTCTCTTTACCAGCATCAGTGGCGTATGTTTGAATTAAAGGTTAGGGATCTAATAAATTTAAATAAATATACTTGGGGCTATACATACCTTTAATAGTTCGGTGTGTTCTTCTTTAAATAAAGGTTTAAGCATAACTAAGCATAACACAATCCAAAATCGCCAACAATAATAACACCAGCAAATAAAACGAAAAATAACACTCTAAAATAATTCCGCTACGCCACTTTGACAAACCGAATTATTAAAGGAGCTTGAAGGCCAAGTGGTGACATTACTACAGTTGCTAGACAACCTCGATAAACAAACTAAAATTCGTCCCTGCGCACCTATGACGGTGTTTCTTCTCTAAGTAACCGACCTCTAATCTTTGAAAGATTTCAGTGTGATTTTTGACAAACCTGTTCGGTTTAACAAACGTAAATATTAAGGCGATAAAAGTACAGAAATCTCTGATTGGAGATTGTACTTTTCCATGTGAAATGTTAAAGAGTGTACCTGTGCTCATATGGTCTCTCAGTTGGAATATTGCCGAAGTATATGGTCTTCACTTTATGATAAATGTTGTGTTACGCTAGTTAGGATCTAAAATAATTATTTGAGATTTTGAGGCTTCAAGTGGGATGAAAGTGTATCAGAAATTATCATAACATAAGTATTTGTAAGACACATTATGTTACCCTTGAAATATAGTGGTCATATTTCTGATTTGAGCTCTGTATTTATTTTCATGAGTGGTTTAATTGTATGTCCTTAGTTACTTTGGTGTGTCATTTTACATGTAATAGACAAATGAGACATCCACAATTATTTCATGTGTACACCACTAATGATTGTAACTATATACTATACCCGGGTGTCGATTCAATTCGGAGTAAATTCCTGGAATCAATTAGTCTTCCGCGGGATGAAGAAGTGAGGGGAAAGTAGAAACAGGGGCGTGTATGTTTCATTTTGTCTTCGAAATATAAATTATCGAAGTTATATCATTTAATGGAATGAAACAATGTAAGTTTGCAACTATAATATTTAAATAATTATAGCGCTATTACAGAAATCAGATGACTGGAAGAAATATTGCCTAATGAAAAATAAAAACGAATATCACACGTGTACTGACTAGCGCGTATTTCGCCGGGCACCGACACTGTGCCCCGACCACGTGTTCACTGTGTAAACAAGTTTCACGATATTGCCATTTTACTAATTTACTAAAGCGGCAAATCGCGCTAACTAGGTATGTGACTTTATGAGTTTTGCGTGTGCCACTCGCAACTTGGTGTGACGATGAGTCACTCGTGAAGAAAAACGGATTTTGGTATAGTTGAAAGAGGTCTAAGGTTTATTGATAAAAATAAAGCATTAGGAATATTGTTAAAGGTTAAATGGTACTTAGAAGCATTTTTATCTTTATCCTAGTAAACAAATTACAGTAGCCGCCCGGTTATCCGAAATAATGTGCACCCAGGCCATTTCAGATGACTGAAAGTTACGACAATACGGAGGTTAATTACTATTATATTCCTGAATTGATCATATTAAAATAAATAACTCTTTTTTACTTATAGTTTATTGGTTATTTATTGGTGTATTACTTATATTTATCTTTTATGGTTTATCTTTACGGCCAAATCGTTCCGTTACAATATGATAGAATCAAGTTGACACTGGCAAAATCTCGACTATGTTCGGAGATCAAAACAAAACCAATTTTTATTTTTTCTAAGAAAGCATAGGAAAGAAACACATGCAATTTCGGAAATTTCGTATAAATACAACGAAATAGATTTTTAACTCCGTTTCGGATAACCCGATTCCGGATAACCAGGCGGCTACTGTACCTATGAAATGATTTACTACAACACAATTACACACAGTATCATCAGTGATAGTCGCTCAGATTAGTCCTTTAATTATTTTTGATTACTGGGACATATTTTATTTTTGCTTTATTTTTATTCTTTGTCTTTCATGTTAGAGGCAAATATCTGGTTTTATTAACTTTTTTTGTAATGTAAAAAATATTTTTTTGTTCTTAGATTTTGAACAAAATTAGATGTGAATAAAATCATATACATATTTAAATTTCACAACCTGTTCACATTGAAAAACTACACCTTGTAAATCGAAAAAAATAGTATAAATCTTAAATACATTTTTTTAATAATTGCTTCACTAATCTCACAGAAATATACTGATACTTAAATTTAGAAAAATGCCACAACGTGGTAACAGTATGATACCACTCGTAATTTATATATTGGTGGACTACTGTGCATGTGCATCTTTCATTTTCCATTTTCTGATAAAAACTTAAAAATTCCGCATTTTTGCTTTTGAGTTGAACCACACAATTAGCCAATCACAAAAATTCTTTTCAATTTTTTTATTAATTAATGAATTGTTCAGGTGATTCAGTGGGCGACGTACCACAAAGACGACCCACCACCGCCCGAGGATGATGAGAACAAAGAGAAACGTACTGATGATATATCATCGTGGGATGCGGATTTCCTCAAAGTAGACCAAGGTACTCTATTCGAGCTCATTCTGGCTGCTAACTACCTGGACATAAAGGGTCTTCTTGACGTAACCTGCAAGACTGTCGCTAATATGATAAAGGGTAAAGCCCCAGAGGAGATCCGCAAGACATTTAACATTAAAAATGACTTCACTGCTTCCGAGGAGGAGCAGGTTCGTAAGGAGAATGAATGGTGTGAAGAGAAGTAGAATTATGATGGTTGTGCTGGAAATTATCTGTGCAGTATAACCAAATGTTCATGAAAATTTTAAGTATATAGCTTTCAATGTAAGCTTTTTCAATCAAGAGTTACTCTTTAAAGCATAATTATAGCGTAAATGTATATTTTTTTTTGTTATGAACACAAAAGGGGAAATGATGAATTTCTTACTTACTAAATTAGCATACCTTTGATTTTTTTCCCTTTAAATTGTCACTGATAAATTATTAATTAAAATAATATTTATATTAGACGTTTTTCCAATTATTTCACCATTATTTTTATTTTATTTCTTTCAACATTATTTTAAGTAATCATCTACTTCACATATTAAAATCTAAACCAACCTACAAAAGCAATGACCCTAGATCTATTCATTCATAGATCTATTCATTGGACTTGTATTAAGAAGTGTAAATACATATTTTATGAACAAATTTATTATCCCATAACAGACATTAATAAAACATCAATTAGAATAAATATCACTGTCAATACCTGAAATAATCTTAAAGTATACAAGGGTCTCAAAAAGTCAAAATTGTTAGGTAACCAATAATATATAATATTAAATATCTAATTGATGAATAAGTAAATAAATTTCATTGCATTGAATATATTTCGTTTTAAATAATCTAAATGCTAAATACCCAAAATTAAACACAAAATCCGTTTTAGGGCCAGATATTGTTAAATACATTACAAATTATGTATGAAATATATGCATTATTGTTTATAGTCTACCAGAATTTGAAAACACAATCTCTAAATCTTTGCAGTATAATATTGACTGTTATAAAAGCACTATTATCTTATGTGATAATAACATCATTAGGATTAATCACCAATGCTAAATTCTCCATTATATTTAATTTTGATTCTGTAGAATATTTTACTGGCACTCTTACTATGAACATTTTTGGTAAACAGGCATCTTCCGTGCAAGTCACAATATCAAACACTATATCTACTTTGTTATTGCTTCCTTTGGCATTGTTTTTGATTGGTACATTAATAACTATATCAGTATTAGATAGGTTAGCACCATTTTTGGGAACAGCGGACCAGGTCAGATCTGGTAAATCTATGAACCAAGATTGGGGGGCATCTTCCGTCAGCTTCAGACCATTTTGAAATGATATACTCATAGACAATATCACTTTGCCACCTGTGGAACTCACAATAAAGGGTTTTCTGGTTATCACTTGATATCTGTCTTTATTCAAAACGCAGTCTCCTTCATCTAATCTCTTCAAATCCATTGTTTCCATTTTTGCGATTTCTTCCAGCAGGTTCAAATGTAAAATCTTTATTGAGTGGTTATTAGTGTCTGCTACATACAGTTTTTTAGCATCAGCACTCAAGCACAAACCTGCTGGTTCCTTGAATTGGGTTGAATTACTGTCATTTAAGTCAGCGGATGGTATGCTAAGAGACATAACTTTATTCTGGGAGATATCAACTTTTTTTATTTTGTGGTTGTATGTATCTGCTATGTAGAGTGAACTCTCATCTTTGCTTATTGCCAAACCGAGCACATGCTGCAGTTTCGCATCAAAGAGGGAACCGTCTTTGTCTCCAAACGCAAAAAGATTCTGAAACAATTCATTTCAATAATCGAAAGCATAGAAGACTAAACTGGGCGTATTTTCGTATTTAAATTGAGTTCTTACCTGAGGGTTTCGATCTCCTCCAACCACAGGTGTCACTTTCCCATCGACCAATGACAATCTCCTGACACTTGAACTTTCGCTGTCTGCGATGTAAACTTCTTTATTTTTTGCACACAAAGCAAGACCAGAAGGTTGGGCAAAAGCTGCCGCATGTGGATAACTATTGTTCTTGTTCTCTTCCCTGCCAGATCCGGCTATGTTAATACAAGTACCAGCAAGGTGTTTCTTACACTTCCACCAAACTGTATCTTCCAGGAAGAGCGCCCATATCTGATGGGTGCCTATATTTATGTGTATGGATTATACAATTTGTTTCAAGAAAGTTATTTTACTGTCCCATACCTGACATAGCAATAATCAGTACATCCCTAATAGGTGGATTCCCATCAGGATGAAAAGTGAGATCCATATCGGCAGTTTTGTAGATGCAAATGTCCCACGGTGACGATATTGGCTGTTCCTTCCACAGTTTACCTCCATGCCTGTCATGTCCCTGACTTCCGTTGCCTAAAAAATTTGATCAAAACCCGTGAAAAGTTTTACAAACCATCTGGTTACCAGCTACAGTTTCCACTCTTTTATTTTTCAAGTCGATTTTTCTAATTGCATGATTTTCAGTATCAGCAACAAATAAAATGTCTTTATTTTGAAAGACTAGTCCTTGCGGATTGTTAAACTCTACATTTTCTAGGCTGCCATCTTTGAATCCTAATTTTTTTCCACCTATCTGTTGCAGTATAGTACCATCTTCTTTAACTAATAAAATCCTATTATTTCCCGTATCTGATATGGCAATGATTTCATGATTGTTCTCATCGAGTGTACTAGTGATTTTCCCTGGAAACAAGAGGGGTCCCTTCAGATCAGGAAGAAGGTGATAAGCAGATTTAAAAGGTATCTTGTGGTCTGATATTTGGTTATTTTGCCTATAAAACTTTAAAGCATTCCGGATTAAAAGCCTGAGGGAGTCCCTGTGGCCTTCTCCAGTTAGCATCACTATCGGATTCGCCGAAGGCCCCAGTAAGAGCAACGTCGGCCAACAGTGGACGTCGCAATTTTTCCACATTTCGGAATTTGCATCATTTACTACAGGATGTCCGATATTGTAACGTTGGACCGCTGACAGAATGTTCGTAGAGATTTTTTCATTTTCGAATTTGGCACTATGTACACCTATCTGAAAAATATCAGATTTGTGATTAAAAAAAAATTCTTATCTCGTCTTTTGAGGGATGTGTTTGTATGTTAATTAAACTTTGGTTTTTACCTATGTATGAAACTCGGTGAACTCAGTATTTACCATTTCCTAAATTTAAAGTATATGGAGTAGAGTTTCGATTACTATAGATCTTTTAAATTTAAAAATACAAATACTTGTTTGTTTCTTTAGTGGATGAAAAAATCTGAAAACTTAATTTTTCTAAGTTTTACTTACAACCACCAAGCCGTCTTCAACAGAAAATTCATTTTCAATCACTCTAAGGTCCGGAATAATGTGCATGCAATTAATACAACAGTAAGTGAAAAAGTCCAGGACTACTATCTTGCCTTTGAGGTGAGTTTGGAATGATAATGGCTCTGATACGTTGAACCACTCCAGACCTAAAAACACAACATAATTCATTCAAATATGCTCAGATATAATCTTTTTAGTCAGAACATAAAACAAATTTTACATGAGAAATTCATGAGTAGGGGAGATCTTACATCTTTCACTGATTGATGACCAAAGGTGTTATACTTGAGGTGGTCTTGTCAAACAAACCATATATCTAATTACCTTTACGGAAATCATCGATGGGCGCGTACTTCACGTTCTTAAGATACTCTTGTACGCCCATGTCGGCCTCCCCCTGCTGCTGGATAAAATTTACGAGTTTCTGATGGGAGTGGTAAAGGTAGTCTTCCGCAGTATCTAAGCTCATATTTGGACGTTTGAGGTTCCGGAACAGACGATGCAGAATATTCATGCGATGTCGTAATGTTGGCCAAGCAATTTTGCTTTCGATAATTTTATATTCCAAACGGAATGGAAAAGGGGACAATGAAATAACAAAGCTATTCAAAACAACACTTAGACCTAACCTTAAAATCACGGGAGGTCAACCGTCAAGTTTGTTCGCTGTTCGAAACGTCGCTGTCTAGTGTCTATTAGTGTTCCGTGTCTTGTGTTTTATGGCCGTGTTTTTAAAGTGTTCGAACACCGGTTCGAGTAATCGAACAGGAAAATCGCGTTTTAAAATGCGGTTCGAGCAAACAGTCAAGCGTTTTAAAATCAACAAACTTGCTCGAACACAATTTTCATGCACCGGGTCGTAAGACGGTGCATTGGTATTGGTGTATGAAACGACAGAATAAGGAATAAACAGAAAATGGGAGAACGAATTGAATGTTTTGTAATTTAAGTTAAAAAGTATAGGTCAAAAGAAATTGAAATTATGGAAGTGACCAAAATATGGAAATGTGTTCCTAAATAGTAAGTGTAAAACTTGAGTACTTAAGTAAAAAATTCATATTAATCAAATCCAACTCCATAATAACTATAAGAGTAATTAAATAAGGATTCAACATTTTGTTTTGTATGTTTTTGAGATGTCTACAAATCGTTAGAAGTCAAAACATTACAACTTGTACTTTAGACTTGCATAGATGCCGTTTTTAAATGTCACTGATCGAGCAAGTGCTTTAGTGTTCAGTTGACTGTTCGAACGCATTGTGTTCGAGCAGCTGGTATACTTTAAAAACACGGCCTATTTCTGCAATGTGTTTCAAAATGATCGTCGTTGTCATCTATACCCCGTTTGGAAATAATAGGAGTGACTGACAGTTCGATTTTGCTGTTTCGTGGGTACTTATATGGATTCCATAGGCGTGCGTAAAAATTAGATTCGTGACTAAAGGAGTTTAAAAAAAAATTGCTAAAACATTTTTACAAATAAGAAGATACAAATACAGATCAATAAGAATAATACATATTCATGTTTTGTCGAGGTTTCGACGCCACCGTGAGGTACTTGACCAGCTCGTTACCTTTTTGGTTGATTATTAATATTATTATTGACTTATAGCATCTACGTTCATGGAACGAACCTTGGCGAAGGATTGGTGCATTGTTGCCGTTGTAAGCGATCTTCAGCAATATACTTGCATGGTGTATTTCTGGTTGCCGCCATCACTAACAATACTCTTTTCGTGGCTCGCTTGAAACCACACGTTGAACCATTATAGTTTTTCTTTAGTTTTATTAAAGTTTAAAGTGTAAAGCTCAGATAACCGACTGGAAAATACATTTAAAAAGATGATTTTTAAATATTTCGAACCAACTTTATGATTCAAGAAAACTAAAGGTTGGTATTTGACAACGCCGGATGGCTTGTGCGATAAGTTCACGATCTGTATGTGCGGCACATGAATTTATGCGTTTGTTCCACACAAAACGCTCTACAGTTTCTTCAAAAAAGGGATCCATCGCCAAATGTCATTACTCCTATTATTTCCAAACGTGGTGTATAGCTGGCGTTGGAATTTCTGTGCATGTAAAGTAACTATATATCCAAAGTAGCGCAATTCGGCCGCCATTTTGATTCCAAAATTACGCGGTAAATTCAAATGTTGGACAAATGTTGCTATTTGGTTGCATATCTTTGAAAAAAAAAATGACATGTTTGACATGACATGACAAATAACCAAAATGTTTTGCATTCGACTGTATGTGGAGTAGTTTGTGAAATTTGTAGGAGAAATCAAAACGAAAACTTGTAATGGCAACGTTTTATTTATTACGATTGAACTTGAACTTCCTCCCGTGACAACTTAAAATGGCAATTGCCAAGCGTTTGACAACTGTAACTCCGCCATTTTGATTCCAAATAGTGTTTTCTCTGTCTAACACATTGTCCTTACCAATTGCGCTACTTTATATACTGTTTGTCCGTAAATGATTGTACCCATTCAAGGTCATGGATAGTGATTTTAACTTTCAACGTTAATTAATTATTGCCAACATAATTTCAAAGAAATTCATTGGCCTGAAAATCAAATTCTGGCTGAAATGTCAATCAAAAAGCGACATGGAGCGTTTGTTGCCAACTAAAGTTTGGTTTCACCCACGCGTGCCAACATAATTTGGGTACAGACATTTACGGACACACAGTATCTTGTGACTTTATGTGCATGTAATTTTTAATGTGTCGCGCTCTATCGATTTGAACCTATCAAATTCTGACAACAATTGACACTAAAAAATATTTATTGTGAAACTGGCAATCAGTACTGCTGGTAATTAACGGCCCTTTTCAGGGCCAAAACAAATAGTACTACAAATAGGCAAATACTCAGAATTCGTTTTTTTTTTGACAGAGAAAAACCAGAAGTCGAAAGAAGTTAAGTAGGTTATTTTGAGGTTATGTACCTATAGTTAGTCATAGACATAATACTCTGTATAGACTACGGATCTGTATAAGGCGCAATGTGCCGAGTGGGAGCGAGAGGCAAATAAATAAGGCGACTTGTCTCTCACTCTAAATGAGCGGAGTTGACAACTCCGTAACCATGACGATCTAACCTCTTGCCTTGTCAGTTACGTCAAGTCCTTTTATTTTGGAGGTCGTGGGTTCTAAACTCCAAGAAAACGAACTATTTCTGCTCAATTTCACTTTTTTTCCGCTATATTTACAGTTTTATTTCATTTCTTATATTTCCTCAATAGTTCTCGAAGATAAGTGATAACAAATTCTTTATAATGTTGACATATGATTGACATGAGGCTGTAGAGGTTAGAGCGTCATGGTTACGGAGTTGTTAGCTCCGCCCACTTAGAGTGAGAGACAAGTCGCCTTATTTATTTGCCTCTCACTCCCACTCGGCACATCGCGCCTTATACCTATCCGTAGTCTATATAGTATTATGTCTATTAGTACGAGAGCTAGCAACGTCGGGAAAACACGAATTTTAAGAAAGCTGATTCTTTAATATATCTTTCCTTATGCTCTCACAAACAGCGTGTGGGGCATCTGGCTGCCGGCAGACGTTGCGTTCACTACTGCGCAGCTCACCTGTGCAGGTAAAAATATAGATTTGAAACTGATTTTAAGAAGATTATTATTTTTTCCACTAACTTGTAAACACTATGCAAAACAAAAATATATTATTGCCAGACATATTCAATGTTGCTAACATCGTGCCAGACTTAATTTTTTATAACAAAAAAAAATAATTTCAACTCATTTTAGTATGGCTGAAATTTTAATATTACTTTATTTACATAGAAAGAAGTACAAAATTAATTTGCCAGACATTAATTCGGTTGTTAAGTTACTGCCAGACTGATTTAATGTTGTAGGGTACCGCGGTATTATGCCGACTGTTAAAGAGAGATGGCTGCCAAGTAGATGGGCGCAAAAGACACAAGAATACATTACACAGTGTGAAGCATTAAAAGTAAAGTTTTTTAACTTGAACTCTTCGATTATTATCTGCGAAAAATAGCCGAATGCAATATTTTTAAGAGACATAGTCCAGGACGCATCTATTTTGACGGAGATGTAAGAGGTAACCGCAATGTTTTTACATGAATACCTCTGGATAATGCCTAGAAGAAGGATTGACATATCCTCCAAAGCGCAGATGTCGGGAACATTGTTTAAAATGCAACAATTTAAATAAAAATAAAAAAACGCGTTTTTTCCGAATTGTCTTGCTTCTAACTTTTGAAGTATTGAATTTAGAAGAAAGTTGAACAGAGAAAAAAGTTGCAGAATCGCTTTTTACATAATATGGCATAGGTTAGAAATTGAAAAATTTATTAGCGATTTTGCAAAATAGCAATAAAAAAAGAATCGGCCCAAAAAAGTGTTTTTCTTAATTTATTATTTTAGGTACTTTAAAATGTAGTTAGGACTTCCATATCACAGGTAGAAAATCTTGAAGTTATAGTAAAAGAATCCTGTAAATTTCGTTTCGATCGGTTTATTAGATTTTGCACAATAATTTTGCAATCCAGAAAAATAAATGGAAGAATATTGAAAATTTTCAAAATTGGTTAATTTTTTTCTTCATTATTCGATTATAACAAAACTGGCTGAGCATATATAAGAGGGAACAGGCTTTCATGTGCTTTTTTCAGAATTAAAAAATATTGATTAGTACGGTCACAGCAATTGTGTAAATTTGGTGTCGTTTTTTTGCTTATAAACAAATAGATTATCTCGGCGAATTTTTTGTTAAATGAAATTCTGAAAATATAACCGGAAAGTACTCCGAACAGACGCTTCTCTTCATATGATAAGTTACTATTTTGTTAATTAGCTTCTGAGATATAACTCGTTAAAGTTGATTAGTGTTTAAATCACAGGTTAATAAAATTAATATTTTTTCTCACCTCTTAAGAAATAATTGTTTCTCACAGGAACCACTATAATATGTTTGTTAAAATTTACATTAAAAAGATTGAAATATACCTTAAAAAAATTTTTTCGTAGCGAGAATTTTTCTTGTTTAAATAATCATCGTTTAATCAATATTAGCGTATAATAATAAACATATTCGCCTTTACATGACCACAGTATGAAAGTAAACGAAGTATGAGATAAATAAATCGAATAGTATAATGTATAATATGCACTGAATATTATGCATAAACAAACTAATTTGTTTGTATCAAAATGTATGCATATTACATCTTTGGCATAGTGACATTAGTTTTTAGCTCGAGTTACCCCAGTTAAAAAAACAAACATAACGATTGCTCCATTAGAAGCTGAGATAATTAAATTTTTTTCGCGCTCCACCGTTTTGAAGTTCCGGTCTCGGTTTCGTAATGTTGATTCGCCCCACCCTTTTTTAACTTTTCGCTGTATCTTTACGCGCGAGGATCACTATTTTTATTATTTTTACCTATCTTGCCGATAACTTACGCATTTGCAACTATTACCTCGCAAAGAACTCGGAACAACAAATGCAATGGTGAAAAAAAAACTCGAAATTCTTTAAACATTTGCCGGAAACACTAATCAACTTTAACGAGTTATATCTCGGAAGCTAATGAACAAAACAATAACTTATCATATGAAGAGAAGCGTGTGTTCGAAGTACTTTCCGGCTATGTTTTCATAATTTCATTTAACGAAAAATTCGCTTATTTGTTTATAAGCAAAAAAACGACACCAAATTTACACAATTGCTGTGACCGTACTAATCAATATTTTTTAATTCTGAAAAAAGCACATGAAAGCCTGTTCCCTCTTATATATGCTCAGCCAGTTTTGTTATAATCGAATAATGAAGAAAAAAATTAACCAATTTTGAAAATTTTCAATATTCTTCCATTTATTTTTCTGGATTGCAAAATTATTGTGCAAAATCTAATAAACCGATCGAAACGAAATTTACAGGATTCTTTTACTATAACTTCAAGATTTTCTACCTGTGATATGGAAGTCCTAACTACATTTTAAAGTACCTAAAATAATAAATTAAGAAAAACACTTTTTTGGGCCGATTCTTTTTTTTATTGCTATTTTGCAAAATCGCTAATAAATTTTTCAATTTCTAACCTATGCCATATTATGTAAAAAGCGATTCTGCAACTTTTTTCTCTGTTCAACTTTCTTCTAAATTCAATACTTCAAAAGTTAGAAGCAAGACAATTCGGAAAAAAACGCGTTTTTTTATTTTTATTTAAATTGTTGCATTTTAAACAATGTTCCCGACATCTGCGCTTTGGAGGATATGTCAATCCTTCTTCTAGGCATTATCCAGAGGTATTCATGTAAAAACATTGCGGTTACCTCTTACATCTCCGTCAAAATAGATGCGTCCTGGACTATGTCTCTTAAAAATATTGCATTCGGCTATTTTTCGCAGATAATAATCGAAGAGTTCAAGTTAAAAAACTTTACTTTTAATGCTTCACACTGTGTAATGTATTCTTGTGTCTTTTGCGCCCATCTACTTGGCAGCCATCTCTCTTTAACAGTCGGCATAATACCGCGGTACCCTACAACATTAAATCAGTCTGGCAGTAACTTAACAACCGAATTAATGTCTGGCAAATTAATTTTGTACTTCTTTCTATGTAAATAAAGTAATATTAAAATTTCAGCCATACTAAAATGAGTTGAAATTATTTTTTTTTGTTATAAAAAATTAAGTCTGGCACGATGTTAGCAACATTGAATATGTCTGGCAATAATATATTTTTGTTTTGCATAGTGTTTACAAGTTAGTGGAAAAAATAATAATCTTCTTAAAATCAGTTTCAAATCTATATTTTTACCTGCACAGGTGAGCTGCGCAGTAGTGAACGCAACGTCTGCCGGCAGCCAGATGCCCCACACGCTGTTTGTGAGAGCATAAGGAAAGATATATTAAAGAATCAGCTTTCTTAAAATTCGTGTTTTCCCGACGTTGCTAGCTCTCGTACTATATGAGCTGACGCGAATCTGTCATGCCCGCCACGGCTACCCTGATTGTGTATTGTGTATAGTACACGGATTTTACGCCAGATGGCGCAGTAGATTGCCCGACTATAAAGTCACTAGATGAGGAAAGTACCGCAATTCAATGTCCCAACGTGTTTGAGAGAGAATTACATTTTCGGACACAATGTGGCAGATTACATCTACAATCTGTTTGTTCCATGCCTATTGTTGTGTTTTGTGGGTTGTAGGTTATGTGTCATATTTGTTATGTACATTATTTTCTCATGAAATTTAGTTTTTACTTTTTGGGAATAAAAATGCCAAGTTGTTGAATCCTATGTTGTAAAAATGGAAGCAAAAATAGGTTATTTCGATTGCCTACAGGTAAAGGTTTCATATCTTTTTTCAATTAGGTGAGATATATAAAAATTTTAGGTAAAGACAACATTAATAAAACGAGTCTCTGGATAAATCTTATAGGTAGGAAATATATTCGTTTTATTTTGATTATGAAGATTGTCGAAATGTAGAATTCGAGACGAGCAAATTTTTGTTTTCTATTTTGAATTTGGCGCGGCGTGGCTGGACACAATATGGCCGCCCACTGCGATACTTTCCTCATTTAGTGACTTTACCCGACTATAACCCGACTATGACTTTACCTGACTAATATTAAAGTCACTATATTATATACTGGGTGATCAAGAATGACTGTTTAAGTTGGCAATCCTACCTGGAGGATTTTTTTGCCTAAGGGTTTGCAACGCTACAACCAGATATGTTTATTTGATAAAAATTTTACATATCAATCAGCGATAAGATTGTAGGTTATGTGAATAAAAATTAACGCTTAAAAAATGAAACTCGAAATACAGAACAATGATTTAATTAAACAGCTAAAGGTAATGCTCAAAATGCCCCCCATTTTGGTCCAGACATAAATTAACTCTTCTTTTTAGGCTCTCGAAGATATTCACCAGCATATTGGGGGTAATGTTTGCCACTTCTTGAACTATTGCCTCTCGCAGCTCTTCTTCACTATGCAATATGTTCCTAAAGGCATTGCCTTTCAAGAGCCCAAATAACGAAAAATCTAATGGAGTGAGATCTTGATCTGCTTGGCCAAATGCCCTGACTAATTACTCTGTCGCCAAAATTCTCTCTTAAATATCGCATTGTAGCACGAGCCGTATGTGCCCTTGCAGAGTCTTGTTGGAAATATCCAATTTGACGTTCTTCGTCTGTTAATTGGTTTATAAAAGGCCTCAAAAGGTGTTGGATATATCTCTCCGAATTGACGGTAAAATTAAAAAATATCGGTCCATACACCTGCGTCCTTGAGACTGCCAACCAAACACCAACTTTAACCGGCTGCAAATGTGTCTCTCTGATAGCATAAGGATTTTAACCTGACCAAATTCTGTAATTTTGTTTATTCACATAGCCGTTGAGATGAAACCAGGCTTCGTCGGAAAACAAGGTATTGTTAAGGATATCATTATTATTTAATATGTAATTGAACCAATTGCAAAATAAAACTCTGCGGGTGATCAGGAGGGGTTAATGACTGAACAATGGAAATTTTGATGGTGGTACTTTAATTTCTTTTTAAGCACAGTGGAGCAACTTCCATATGATAAACCTGTAAAACCGTGAATTAGAACAACATGGAAAAGTGGAAGTCTTATTTAGATTAACAGTTTATAGCGATCGAAAGTATAATATTTTATTTACGTAGTTTTATATACGTCCATGAAACGTTGAAATATAGGTAAAATATCATAAGCAGTTAAAAACGCTACGCCGTCGGTGCTCGAAAACTTGCGCATGTTTGAAAGAGCTCAATATCCACTCATAGTTTAATATACCATATTATCCTTGTTTCACATGTACGTTCATTTTCCTATATTGGTGACACGTGACAACAAGCGGATTCGTCGTCAATAGGTGTGTAATAACCTCGCTTCAAGATGCTTCATGACGACCAACTTCTCAATCTACGCGAAGAAGACTAAGAACTTCTACGCCAAATCGAGGCTCTCCGAAAACAGAACGAGCAGCTACAACAACAACAGCAGCAGGCTTCGGTCGTCTACGCCGTTCAGAATCGTCCCGTAGTGCAACGGGGTCGCTGTAAAATTGTCGCTGTAAAATTTGGGTTGACAAAGCAAATTTATGGTTCGCACAAGCTGATTCTCAGTTTACGTTGTCTAACATCACAAATGAGGTAACCAAGTTCTATTACATTGTTTCTCAGTTAGACGCACGTTTTGCGCTGGAAGTAGAGGATATCATAATCAATCCTCCCGCTCAAAGTCCATACACATTTTTACGCACCAATTTAATTGAACTTTTGTCTGCGTCTGAGGAACGAGTGCGTCAATTGATTGGCGAGGCAGAACTCGGAGATCGGAATCCGTCGCAGTTTCTTCGTCACCTTCGTTCCCTCGCTGGTACCACCATTGTTCAAGATAACCTTTTGTGTCAACTTTGGCTACAACGACTTCCACCCAACGTCAGTGCTATTCTTACGACGCAGTCTGAGCTGGCGCTTGATAAACTGAACTTGCTGATAAAATCGCCGAAGTCTCTCCGAGCAATACAATTTTCTCCGTAAATGCAGTACTTAATGATAAAGGTACCGAAAATAACTTTTTAAACGCTATTGCTGATTTACAAAAGAAAGTTGCTGAGCTGTCTGTATCTCGCTCACCTCTACGCAGTTCTAACCGCAATTTTGGACAAATGGGTAAATACTTACACTCGAGACAATCCTAACCAACAATCACGCCAAATTTGTTGGTATCACAAAAAGTTTCAGCAAAATGCTAAAAAATGTCTCAAACCTTGCAATTTCTCGGGAAACGACCAAGGCAGTCTGTAAAGACGGCATCTGGCTGCACTTTATCCTGTAGACGTCTTGTTGTAGTTGATAAAAATTCAAAACACAGATTTTTAGTTGATACTGGGTCTGACTTATGTTGTTTTCCTCGTTGCCTCCTTCGTGATCATCGTTCTCCTATCAAGTATGACGTATGGGACGCACCGGAATTCGGTCCCGCTACCTGCGGAAGGGACTACCTGTAACGGATTAAATTCGAAGTGTGGTCCCACCAGCGAAAATGCGATTTCGGAATTGGGTCCCATGTACCTACTATTTGTTTAATTTGACTTTTATTTTCCTTCACATTTTTTTGGGCTTAGGACCAACAGTACACACTTATTGTTGTTGTACTGGCATGTTTAAAAATTTACGCTAAATGCGTATCGTCAAAAATAAAAACAGTACGTGAAATAGTAATTAAATGGCATATTTACAAATGTACGCTAAACGCGTATCGTCGTATATTATGTACATATATATATTTAAAAATCTTAAAACAAAATGGAGCCGAATTTTTTCGAAACATGTCGAATGAACGTATAACGGTCAATTATACCATTTTGAAATAAAAAATTTTGTTCAGAAAGAAAGGCCTCTTTTTCTTGCGAAATTTTGGTTTTTGACGCAGTGCTACGCATTTTTACGTAAATTTCACATTGAACATCTGTAAGTGCTTTTATAAATACGTGGATGTTGGGATGGGGAGCATTAAACATTGCATTAAATTTTGCGTGGAATGATTCGCAGTTATTGGTGGTTCGCGTTACAGATGACGAAAATTCAGCCCAAACGTGCGGAGGAAATAAAGAATCAGACTTAATATAAGTATTCAGACAAAGTCACAAAACTTCTCAACATTAATATTATTTGGTTGAATTGACATTAAATCATCGGTAAAGCAATCATCTACGTCAGTTGGATTTAAAAACGGTAAACCGAAAAATTTTTTTAAAAAATTATCAACTTCAGAGTGATTATCTCTATATTCTCCACTTAGTCCTAACTCTTGAATTTTTTTCCACCAGCTTTGCGCCAAATGAAATCGACAACCCACCATTTTAGTGGTGAGTAAAGTTGTCTTAACCGCAGAGTGTATAGCCATTTCAAAATCTGCGCGAATGGTTGAAGGAGAAAAATTTAAGTGGAATTCACTGCTCTTACTAATTAAATGTCGAAATGCATGTTCGTACGTGATTTGTGATTTATCGGGTAAAAGAAAAAAGCTAGTGGAATATACACATTCTCGTGTAAGCTATGAAAACAAAAGACTTGAGTAAATGGCTTTGGGCAACTATAAAACGTACCATCAACGAAAACCATTTCAACAGAACATAAAAACTTCAAATTAGAAACCGTTGAGAAGCAAACTATTTTATTTTCTTGGTCATTAATTAATAGAAAATTTTCATTTGCGTTAGTCTTTATGTCGATGCTATTAAGTGTATTGTAAATACCATCAAATGTTTTTGTCACTTTTGGAAAAGTTTTCAACCTATTGTGGCTAATGTTTTTTCTTACTAACAGTAAGTCCCTACTTGTTACTGGAATGTCCCCTTTCTGTAAGAATTAGCTTAGATGGTCGACTTGAAATGTCGTCTATCGCCTTTCTTTTCAAGTTATTATTCATTTTTTGTCTCTCTAACTGATTTGGTAAGTCTACTTCATGTGTATGATTAATTACAGAACCTACGATTATATCAGATTCATTTAATTTGATGTAGCTTTTACATTTTGTTTTGTTAATGCAAATGTATCGCTTGACATTATGAGATAATGATTTTTGAAAACAAAATTTAAACCCATCTATTATTAATAAACGCTTACCCTTTTCACTCGTCATAGAGGTGAAATTAATATTTTCCATGTCAAACAAACAAACAAAATCACAATAACGGACACAAATAAACACGTCTTACACTCTGCACTTCAGAAGAACAATTGCTAAAAATAATCCTTAATACCCACATGAAATCTACCTGCTTCGACAGCGGACCGAATTACGAAATCACCCTTTCGGATTTGGACAAGGTCCCTGTGAGCAGGTAGTCCCTTCCGCAGGTAGCGGGACCGAATTCCGAAACACCGGACGTATGTGCCGCAAACGGAAGCAGCCTAAAAACTTATGGTTTCATAACCTTAAATCTCAACTTAGGCCTGCGACGTAGTTTTTTGTGGAGATTCATCGTTGCTGATGTTGATTTACCGATCATTGGGTCTGATTTTCTCGCTCATTATCATATTTTACCTGATTGCCGTACCAAACACATAATTGATGTTTCCACTGGTCCAAAAGCTCACGGTTTTTCTAAACCTTTTCCGCAAGGCAGCGTTAAAGTTGTCCAAAATTCTTCAACTTAGTCTGATCTTGTTCTGAGTTTTCTGAAATTACTCGTCCACCATGTTTACCGCGAAATGTTAAGGTCCTGGTCCTCTCCTTTACACTTAGCACCGAAAAAGATCCTCCAATCAGGGGAACGGGAATATCCATTTCAAGTAATGAACTCCACATCACTCACGGCGTAAGAAGAGAATTACGGGTGTTAACTACGACCGCTAAAGTTCAATTGGACGATCGACAGTTCCCAACAACCTTCGTTGTGCTGGGTGTATCCCATCTCGGCACATTTTATTGCGGTCAATTTTACGACACCTTGTCGGTGCATTTCCAATATACCCATCTCAGCACAACGGATCGAACAGGTACACACTACAATAATCTCTCAATAACTCGGCATAAATCTAGGGAGGTACCTTCTTGATAATATGGTATTGTCGAAAATAATGGTACTTGACTGTTGCGCAAAATTCATAATATTTGAGAAATCTAGTATACGCAGCACACCATATACGAGTGAACATCATGTGATACGCTCGAAAGTACGTTGGAAACGCAAGAGGGCAAAGATCACCATATGCCGAGATGGGCACTATTGAATTGAGTACCTGCCAAGATGTATGTACCCCAGTTGGGGTATAATTTTATCGTTTACCTGCTTCTTGTGTCGAGATGGGAATCGCCGGTTGTGCTTCCCGAAGCCGAAAATAACAAAACGTTACTGGGCATCGATTTCACCCAGACCGCGGACCTAAACGTGTCCCTCCGTCAGAGGACCTGGCACTTCGGAGTTGCTGCCCGTCAAACGAGGCCATTCTTTGCGGAATCGATGCATCCAGTTGAAGAAACAAGGGTAGAGAAAGTCCGGGACTCCGAATAAGACAACTCATCCAAGCTGAGTACGCCCGGCCGACCAGACTCTCACCACTCGATCCTGTTCATCGAGATGCTCCAATGCAACTAGATGTACCATCTTATGGAGACACTCCGAATTATGGACTTCCCATCTTTAATAGAGAAGCCCCCGTTTCACATGAACCACTCATTAGCAGATAAAACTCAGAGATGCTAGAATGGATGTTTAAATCCGCCGACGCTGACTTCGCCGCGTACCAGGAGTCACCGTCCACCAAGCACCTAGTCACCCTCTAAGAAC
This sequence comes from Cryptocephalus moraei, assembly GCA_946251905.1. Taxonomy (NCBI): domain Eukaryota; kingdom Metazoa; phylum Arthropoda; class Insecta; order Coleoptera; family Chrysomelidae; genus Cryptocephalus; species Cryptocephalus moraei. The sequence continues at coordinate 35,549,778 of OX276455.1, forward strand.
GCCGCCGAGCACGCCTACCACGTATAACCTCGCAACCATCAACGCTCACCTCCGCGACGACGAAGCCACGCATCTGAACGAAACACAACGTAACCAGATGAATACCATTCTACAACAATCAGCGGACGTTTTTGCAGAAATTGGACGAGCAACTACCGTAACAGAACACGCCATATGGACAGAAGAGCATGTTCCCATCTCCAGTCCCCCTTATCTTCTATCGTAACCCAAGAAGGAAGTCCTCAGAAAGGAAATAGATAGGATGCTTGAGGTCGAAATTATCGATGAATGTGGGGCCCCCCACGGATTAAAACGGAATTTTGGCGATGTGAACAAAAACGGCAATGTAATGCGCGAGTGCATGTGATTGGTAGAAAAATTATAAAAACTAGAAAGTGCATAATCATGATGCATGTGCTGCTAAAATAGAAGCTGATAAGGTGGTTGCAGAAATTAAACAGCGAGCCCAACAAACTTAAGATGCTACTTGTCAGGTAATTAACGAATGTTCGTAAAATATTGATTTGGCATGTCAAGGAGCACTTCACAGCCAGGGGACTTTAATGAAACTGGTAAGTTGTAATATTGTAACGAGGCAAATCCGTGGCTAGGCAACCAAACCTGCTTTCTCATAATTAACTTAGGAGTCTCTCACTCGGAGCGTTAGCTTCGCTGTCCGTTATTTAAAATTAAACGAATTTTCCTAAGATGACGAGAGATATAACCCGCCAAGGGGTGTTCGTTTAGTAGCGCGAAGTACAGGCCGATTGGGAAACTCAAATCAGCTCTCGCCAGACGAGTCCTCGAATGGTAAGAACTCAATTCCTCACTGGCGTTTCGTCATTAAGGAAACCGTTTATTTCCCGATTTCGCATTGGCGTTCCGTCATTGTGAGATCTGTAAGTGAAATCCGTGTAGGGTTCCTAGTTACTGCAGGTTTGCGTCATTGGCGTCCCGTCATTGACGTATCAGTCTAGGTATACCTGTCATAGACCGCTCTATTCCCGTTCTCTTGCCTCTGTTTAACTAAACCGCTCTGCCGAAACTAGAGCTGCACGTTTTTCTCGGTTTTCCGAACCCAACTATTTTTATTGTTAATTGCCTTGTAGATTATTCTCCGTACTTTTACCAGCTGTAAATTTTATTGTTTCCTTAGTTTCAACCACTAGAGTTTCCCTATTTTTGATACTTAGGATAATTTGACATTCTCCGTAATTCAGTATTTTCCGCATTTTACAACAATTATAATATTTTATATTTTTCATATTTTGTAAATTTTTGTTAGACTGTTTCATTCTCAAATGTTTCATCCGAAAATAATCCGTAAATCTATCTTTGATTGTAGAGTGTTGCCGATACGATATTAAAATAAATTAATCTTAGTATTTCCCGTTTATTCGTTTTATTATGACGGACAGCCCTGTCTTTCTCCTGAGTTTAAATTCACCAGTGGCTTTACGAAGTAAACCCTTATCAATCTGGCGCCCGAGATAAACCGACTTTAAAACCGTTTGCCGAAATCCTGAACTCCGTCTCAGCGCCAAGTTCTACACGTAACCCTTTTCCTCTCATCGTAGTCGTGTTGCCGATTACGACTAACGAGAGGAAACACAAACCGCGTTACAATATTAATTTATAATATTAAATTAAATTAAAGGGTATCAAACGAACATGATTCTGCAAAAAAATCGAATGCGAAAATTTTTCCCGCGAATGTTGAGTGTTTTTTTTAAAATTTCAGCTCATTAGGCTGTGGAAACTGTTTGTGAATGCACCTTACTAAAAAAATGTCAGTATCAAAAGTCAAAACGTTCCAAGCACTTTGAAGACTATTGTTCCATGGGAGAGTTAAGGGTTGTCAAGTTTGTTTTCACCGAGGTTTTCTCATTTAGATTTTTATATTCTTTAGTCTCACTATTCTAACGCCAAATTAATAGAGCTAAGCTGTCTTTTTCAACACACTAGTAACTGATTGTAGAAGTTTCAATTTTTATTAAAAAAGTGAGGTTATGTCAACCTACTTCAATATTGACATTTTTTAGTAAAGTGCATTCACCAACACACAGACCATTAATATAACTAGACCCGGTGTTCCCATTAGAAACTGATCTTTGTTTACATGCCAACATAGCCGATAGGCGCGGTGTAAAGGGGGAAGAAAATATGGCCGCCTTTGACGAATTTTGACAGCATACAAAGTAGCTATCCATAGGCGTATCAATAATAAGGGACAAAAAGGAAACAAAATTAAGAAAATAATTTATTTATTATTTAGATCAACGGGCAATGAAGCCCTTTGCATGCTAGGTAACAAAGGTGCCTAATAAGTGACAAATGATAAAGAAGGACATAGATTATCAAAATCATCATGACAGTAATAATGCATACAATAAGTATAGTCCAAGACCCATCTGTCAGAAATTTGCTTTAGATTGGCATAAGAGGTAACCGCAATGTTTTTACATGAATACCTCGGGAATAACGTCTAGAATAAGGATTGACTTATCCTCCGAAGCGCATCGGTCGGGAACATTGTTAAAAATTCAACAATTTAAAAAAATAATTAAAAAACGCGTTTTTTCCCGAATTGTTTTGCTTCTAACTTCTTAATTATTGAATTTAGAAGAAAGTTGAAGAGAGGAAAAAGTTGTAGAATCTATTTTTACATAAAACGGCATAGGTTATAAATTCAAAAATTTATTAGCGGTTTTGCCAAATAGTAATTAACAACAAAAAATCGGCTCAAAAAAGTGTTTTTTTAACTTATTATTTTAGGCACTTTAAAATGTAGTTAGGACTTCCATATCACAGGTACAAAATCCTCAAGTTATAATAAAAGAATCGAGTAAATTTCGTTTCGATCGGATTATTAGAGTTTGCACAATAATTTTGCAATCCAGAAAAATCGGAAAATATTGAAAATTTTCAAAATTGTTTAAATTTTTTTCCACTATTCGATTTTAATAAAACTAGGGGTCATATATAAGAGGGAACAAGCTTTCATGTACTTTTGTCAGAATTAAAAAATATTTATTATAACGGATACAGTCATTGTTTAAAGTTGGTGACTTTTTTTTTGCTTATAAACAAATAGATTATCTCGGCGAATTTTTTGTTAAATGAAATTCTGAAAACACAGCAGGAAAGTACTCGGAAAGACGCTTCTTTTTATTCATAATAAGTTGCTATTTTGCTCCTTAGCTTCTGAGATATAACTCCTCAAAGTTGTTTAGTGTTTAATAAAATGGTTAATAATGGTTAATAAAATTACTATGTTTTCTCATATCTTAAGAAATAATTGTTTCTCACGGCAACCAGTATAATGTTTTTGTTGAAATTTACATTGAAAAGATTGAAATTTAAATTCAAAAAATGTCTCGCTTCGAATTTTGATAAATTCATAAATTTGACATTTCTATTAAACACAGTTACAGGGTAGAAATTAATTAACTTGTAGTACTTTTAGGTACTACAAGTAGTATCTATTAGGATACCTAATAGAGAAATACGGCGAAGGACAGGAGTTACAGATGCAGTAAAGAAAATAACTTCTTTAAAATGGAACTGGGCGGGGCACGTTGCGAGAATTAAAGATGAACGATGGACTAAGAAGATTATCGAGTGGAGGCCAAGACAAGAGGCATATCGAAGCAGAGGGCGACCCCCAACAAGATGGACGGATGACATTAAGAAAATTAGGATGAACTGGATGCAGGCTGCACAAAATAGGGAGGAGTGGCAAAATTTGCGGGAGGCCTATGTTCAGCAGTGGACGTTACAATAGGCTTATTGATGATGATGATGATGATGACTTTTAGGTTCAAAAACTTGATGCATCGGCAATGAAACAGCATCTCTCTTTAAATATCTAGCATTGTCGGTTGCACCTATTTTAGACACAAAATCATCTTTACTGAAATGTTTTTAGCAAATATAGGACGATTTTGTTATGTTATCATTTTCGCTAAGTCCCAAAACAGAAATCTAAATATTTTTTTTAATCGGATCTACTGGAAACCTAAAATAATAACACTGATAGAACGCCACTGAGATAATACATAACCTCAAAAAAATTCATTAATAAATCTCCTTATTTACCTATGAAAAGACAATCCCGAGGCTTTCCCTGCATCGCTATAAACGTTGCATATCTTACACCTATTAACCATTGTTAAATGTTTCCTATTTTAATCAAAATTACTCCCGGTTAGTTTTGGTTTGGTTAGGTTAGCGTGTGACAGACTATGACGCGATGTTGCCACGTTGCCTCTCATAACGAAAGTCTATTTTATTTTAGATTCACGTACAACTGACCAACCGCAGGCGAAGTAGGCTGGATGTATAAGCAAATCGTAAGCGAGAATTCTTCATTTGCATTCATGCAACAGCGCAAAAAACCACTTAGAATGTGCTAAGATCTTGTCAATACATTATTTTGTAAACAAACGGGTCTGGTTATATTATTGGTCTGTGCACCAACACTATCCACAGCTTACTATAAGGTGAAATTAAAAAAAAACACCCGTTACTACATATTATTATTTAAAAAGAAAATTATCTTTTTAGTTTGTATTAGATCTCTTTTGAACCCAATGAACGTCGGATGACGACATTAACGCAACTTTAACGGAGCTTTCCTAAAAATGAATACAATTCACTAAACTTCTAAATTGACATTAAACAATAACAAAAACTAGTACAGGGCAGGACACTCCCGACTGTCCACCGATGTCGGCGCCGCACAACTATTATAGACTAACCAGGATTGCTCACTTACATTTGAGCAATGTTGGACAGTTTTGTGACGTCACCACCGGTGCTGAAGTACGTTTACGTGTTGATCTGTAGAAGGCGTGATGTGGATATCGTACGTAAATATGGATTACGTAGAGTACGTACGTAAACCGTACAGTTTGCAATGATAAATCGCACTGTTTACTACAGTAAAATGAATAAATCTCTATCTTCTGTCCAGCACCGGTGGTGACGTCACACAGTTTTTGGCAGGCAGATTTGGCGAACTGAGCAATCCTGGTAGTAGTTCATAATCGTTGGGCGCCGCACGGTCGTGGTTTTTTAAATAATTCGCTGACGATAACAGTTTGATTAACTATTAAAGTGTTTTGTTTTTGTTTTTCCTAACCATAATTTATCTTTACCTTTTTAGTTGGATAGGGGTAGGGTAGTAGGGTTGGATAGGGAACTTTCTTGTACAATAATTTTATACTAGCCATATTGATGAAATAATTTTAGCAGCACATATATTCAATATTTTTTCTACTTTCCTCCTTTAAAAATAGCCCATTCAAAGTCTAAAAAAAAGTTGTTCGAATGTTCCACTGACGATAATGGGATTCATTTCATACTTTTCATAATATAGGCAAAAAACTAAAAAGAAAATCACTTTTTTGGTTATTTTTCTTTGTAACAAATTAGTACCTAAAACGAAATTTTCGCTGTAATTCGAGTTATAAACGTTTATAGAATATTTAAAAGAAACGTGGCGCAAGTGGATTGAGGTACAACTTTAGAGCACGAAATTCTAACCCGGGCTACTACGAATGAAAACGCGACTTTTTAAACAGTTTATGTCAAACTAGTAACGGCCATTTACCACAGATATTTCATATCTGCGAATTCGCCATAAAAACGAATTGAGACACTCTGGGAATGACCGAGAGGGGAAGCATAGCTTTGTATAATATATATATATATATATATATATATATATATATATATATATATATATATATTATAGCGCATGCGCCGCGCTAGTCACTCTCCGATTTAGCTCACAATCGCCACCCCCTAGAGCAGGCAACCGACAATACAAACAATTGTAACACGAGTTGCCACTAAACAATTAGCGCGGCTCTGAAATAAATCACTTTTTTTCTTTCTTCCTCCATAACGTATCATCTATCCTTTTATATACAAGAAAACTACATATGTACCTACTTCAATGTTTCTTATTTTTCACAGCTGATAGTTAAGAAATTTCTTTTACGTAGTACTTGAAAATTTTCCCATGTTATTCTCTTATAAGAAAAAAATTGTGTAGAAACAGTTGCCATGGTTACCAAATTCTGACGTCACACTTTTCTCGCGTATTGTGAACGGTCCTCCGGAGCTTTTAGGGAGTTACAAGCAGAGTTGCGAGATTTATACGGAAGTAGTGAATGCGCAGTGACTGACAAGTGACAGTCGCCTTCGATTGTTTGGACCGCGGTAGGAATGATTGGTAGTTAGCGTCACCACGGAGCAGGCAACCGACAATACAAAAACAATTATAACACGAGTTGCCAGTAAACAGCTAGCGCGGAGCGATAATTGGCCGTTCGGGTCGATCGGTTTTTCGGCGATCAAACCTCTCACCGATTTAGCGCTTCGAGCGAAACCCGCCATAAGAGAAAGCTATGCTTCCAATATGATGGCGCTTCTCTTGCAATATGTGAGCCTAGCATTGTGTTTAAAAAAGTACAGGCATAATAATGATTTGGTTATTAAATTATTGTACTGACATTAGTTCTTAGTATGAATGCGAAGTTTCGAATTAATCTAACGTTTGAAAGTGAGTAAAAATACAGTTTAGAAGAGTCGGTTACAAACAAACAAACAAACATACAAGTGAAGCTAATATAAAACGTGTAATAAGTTTAATGTATTTTATTGGAACCACCTTATTCAAATAATGTATTGAATTTATTTTTCTAAATTTATTTTTAAGTGCCAATTTATATTCGACCAACAGTAATATTTTTGCTTTTAATAATAATTTATAAAATGCTTGGCGGGCCGGAGTGTTTACCGCGGACCGCTATTTGGCCAGGCCTGTTATACAAACATATTGTACTAGGCCATTTTACTGACACGATTGAGGCGTTTATAAATTTCTAGAGATTGGATAACAAAATGAAACCAGTTCGAGAAATAAATATATTTACAGTCAAACTTAAGAACTAACAATACTATTTACACAAGTATAAAACAATACATCTTAACAGAGCCATTCAACGAATGCAGATAGTAAACTTTGTCAAAATTGAAACGCAATTTGCGATTAATATCATTACATTAGTCCCTTCGTTGTGACAATTCATTAGATGCGAAACCGACTAACTGATTGGAAAATTTTACTAATAATCTTGATGGATTTGTCAACCGACGTAGTTAGAAAATCCGTAGAAGTAGTTCCGGCTGGTGGTTGTAGGTTTGACTGAAAAAGAAGAAAAAGAAGAAAGGTCATAGTATGGGACGTATTTTGTAATAACATCTTCAGAACATATAAATATTTGAGATTTGTTTTCCACTTGAACTGTTGCCCTTTCAACATTTCGAAATCTACAAAACAGGTTGTATTTACTTACTACATAATCCAGCAAATCGACCAGACTCCATAAGACCATTTTGTGAACATTGAGGATATCCCTTTTCGTACGGACGTTCTCCCAGAACATTTCCCCTGAGGACAACATTTTAATAAGAACGTAACGTCAGTAAATGTTTCTCGTTATCTATCGGAATGTGAATGGAAAAACATTTGCACCTCTTTGTATAATGTATGCAATAGCTGTATATGGAATTAGTTACTTTTTAATTAAAGCCAGGAGCGTTCTTGACAATCCCCAATATAAAAAAATAATTCCTGATATATTAAATTGACGACGTTTCGTTCACTATTGTGAACATAATCATGGCTATGTCATCAATCAATCAATGTCAATTTTTTTTATCTTGATGACATAGCCATGATTATGTTCACAATAGTGAACGAAACGTCGGCAATTTAATATATCAAGAATTATTTTTTACATTGGGGATTATCAAGAACGCTCCTGATTTTCATCTCAGTTCCCCGAGAACATTCTCCCATTCTTTACTTTTTAATTACTTACCCTGGTCCGTAATTGCAGACATAATTTTTAGTGTATCCCTTCGCAGGATCATAATAGAAGGAGTAACCACATCCTACTAGGTTAGTTTCTGCCCATATTAACTGAAAATGGAAATTATTATTTTCAAGATACTACATATACAAAGTCTTTAAGAATGGTTTTCAAGCTCTAGAACGTTATAAGGTATTGTTAATGTTATGGAAACTTGGTTGCCTATCCTGTACGATTAGATGTAGAGAATAATATTATGAGGTTAAGAGTTGCTTGTAAGAAGAAGAGAAAGAGACGCTAAGATGGAGCGTGCATTGTGAACGGAAACTAGAGAATAAACGTGTGAAAAGAGTTATTGTGCCCCTCTCTCGACTATCATCCTTATTCCTTTAACATTAATGCAACCCCAGATAATTAATGAGAAAATTTTCGTTTCACCATTCTGCGATATAAAGGGTAAACTTGGAAATTCAAGAAATCTTTACACCCGTAATGGTTCAAGTTAAAGCCTACCTTAATAAGAAAACCGCAAAACTTGTCTATTCGCATCTACTACGAATTTTAATTTTGTAACCTGGTCATTACCGTAAAGTGAAATTAAACGTAAAGGAAGCGATACTTATATCAGACATTGATTTTTGAAATTTACTGCAGTCAGTGATAGTCCTGGTCATAAGAAAGTATAAAAATAAAAATAATATAAAACAGCAATAACTAATAAATAATAATAATAATAATGATGAAAAAACCTATGTACCTACTCCTTGAGTAAACTGATTTTGGGAGAATGTAGACGCAGTGTTGCTTGCAACATTGCAAATTTTGCAATATGATATCTAGTAGTAGTATATATGTAAATTTAACTGAATTTATCAGCTCCTCATGCTTTACTGTTGCGGACTTGACTCGACTGAAAGTATGGATCTTGCTGGATAGGAGTAGTTAAAATAACGTTTGTGAAGTCCAAGGTGTAAAGAATAGTCTGTTTTCACAAAACTCTCAAGACAAAGACAAATATATATATAAATATCCCTCTTCTAGGAAATAAATAAAAATGATTTGTATAGAGGTTGTAACCTCTACTCAGTAATTTAGATTTACAATTCAGTTCTGCCGATGTATTTTTTAAAGCTATTAATCTAAAACGTCTTTAAAATTGAATTGAAACATATGCATATCAGGATAAAAATTTGAATCGTAATGAAAAGGTTTGTTTCGTCTAGCTTGAATAGCTCTTCAACCATTAGCCTCGGAGTTGAAAGCGTTGGGTCGTTTTTTATTATATATTTTTACCACGTGGTAAAAATAGTTTTTACGTTATAGCCGAAAAATCTAAAAGTGGACAAACTTACTCCGTTCTCAAAAACGCATCGCTAAATTTAGTAGCACTTTTGGATTTTATTTCTTTAGAGGTCAATTGACCGTATGAAAAAATACAATACCTTGCACGTGTTAGTTTCTCTTACCCCTGTTATTTTTGACATAGTCAATTGCCTATAATAACCGAAAAATATCAGGCTTATGTAATTATGTAGATTAATTCTTTACTGCACTGCATATGCAACTCTATGACAATGAAATACGACGTCCCGTCGGCTACGTGGACAGGGGCAGGGTGGATTTGGGCCATTACACCCGGTTACCGTTTGAGGATACCAAGGAATACTTTAATCCTCTGATTAATCCCTGAGTTGGGCCACCCTAATGCAGTGGGAGGCTGATTGTAATTATTTGATCGATAACTGATCTTGTCGGAATTTAAAATATTAGTTATTTGTTATTTTACCAATAAGCAATATTACAAAACCAATTATTATAAAAAATTTGACAAAATGTATTTGTTTGTTACATGTATTTCGTTTGTATATACATAATTGTTGCAAATGTATTAAGATATTATTTGTGTATATTATTTGCACATGTTATAGGAGGACACTAATAGCTACACATTTTATGAGTGTGTAGATTTTAACAATAATTTTGAATTTATTTATTTATTTTATTATTTATATAATTTTATTTGACAGTAGCATCACACCTTGTCACGTTATTGAACTTACTGGCCGATTTAACTTTAACATACATTTCTCTTTGACAATTTAATAATCGTTCGCCAAAAAGAAACATATTGGGACCAGATGCATAGAAAATATACTTAAATTTTGCATGGAAGAATTCACACGTATCGGTAGTTCTACATAGTGAGAATGTCGGGCATGCCCAAATATCAGACAGAAGTGATGAATTTTCACTTACAATTTTTGACTAAACAATTACAACATTTTTGAAGTTTAATATTCGAAGGTACATCATTAATTAACTCGAATGTAAATAAGTTTTCCCGTCAGCTTCCACGTCACAAGAACTTTCTTGTTAATAAATCGATCCTAGGTTATTTCAAACGTATATATTCTACTTTACATGTTTGATTACTTGGGTTGTTCGGTATAAATATTGATAAACAATATAATAATTTTCTTTATTGCTTTAATCACTATGATCGTACCGGTGGACAATGTTGGGACTTCAAATATTCAATTGAATTTGTGCCATCCGACACAAACAGATATGATGCGCTTTGTGTTTTACATCTTGCCTTCAACATTTATACACACATAGCATGCTCTGCCTTTTTGATATCATCGATTTTAGTCGATTTGTTACTGTTATAATTTGCAAATGTATTTTTCGCTGTGCCGAATCGTAGTTCTATTTTAGCGGTTTAAGCTTATTGGGCTTTGGTTAGGTAAAATTGTAAAACATGTAGGATGGATCCACGTGTATAGGTAAATTAAGAGTAGAGGTTGCTTCGGTGGGTTTCTTGATATTGTTAAATGATACAAACCAAGTTGATAAAAGGTCAACTTATTGGGATTGTTAAAATATGAAAAAGTTGGTCGAACCGAATTGCTTTTTAAAAGTAATGGGTAATCTACGAAAATTCTATTTAGCCTGTGGCATGAAAAGTAAGAGATATATTGCATACCCAATATTAACATCGATGTCCTATCTGGTATCATATACCTCCAATAATTTGTAGTATCGGCACAGCTGAACACGACAACCAGCTTGGGAAATTTGTGGCCTTCCCTTCGGTCTCGTGGTTTTCTATTAACCTTCATCATCTCTTTTAAACTGAGAAGAGAGTTCATAGTATGTTTTCGTAAATAGTTCTGTTATGTGGATAACATCAATGTGTAGATAGGTAATTTAGATAGATAGGTCAATGTGAAATAGGTAATTTTGTCGATTGTGCCACTATTTATATGTGGCCATTTCTCCATAGTACGTGATTGCGTTGCAGAGTTTCGAGATTTACACAGAAGTGGTGCATGCGCAGTAGCGGACGAGTAACGGTCGGCTTCGATGGGTCGGATCGTTGTATAAATCTGAAAAGTTTAAGTTCGCGCCACAGTTTTCGTCAATCGTAAACCGGCCCCTTCTCTGCAAGTACTGCGCATACACCACTTCCGTGTAAATCTCGCAACTCTGCCACTGTTGTTCGGTTTTAAAGGCGGGGCTCTGGAAATGTCATTGACAGATTTGTGAATGTTGTTTTTATCCACTGCGGTCAATGTGCTGGTACAGCAATGGTAAAAGTGCTCGTTTTATCCTCACCTGCTACTTTGCGATGCTCCCGAATCCCCATTGATCGCTCACGCCGAATATTGGAATATCTGATATGCGAGATATGCGCTTTATACTTTCGATTGGCTTTTGAACAAACTGTGATCGACAAAGTAAAATTTGAAATAACACCCGAACTACTAATCTAGGTTAAAGCGCTTTCTGTGACTAAACGCCCGTTACCCACTGTGCTTTGCCGGCGACACATTCTCAAGGCTACATAAGAAATTTATCATAAAAAGAAAAAGGACACCACTCTTAAATCCTAGGCCAATAGTTAGGGAGCTGTTAGGTACGACGATATACACCCAATTTTTACAGTCCAAATTTCTATCCTGGTACCTGTAGCACTCGCTGACTGATTTTAAATACGTTTAACGACAAAAATATGTCCGTGATTCAACTAATCGTCCATTACATAAAGTAGATATTTACCATTCTGATATTATTTATCCAAAATAATTTTACGAAGTTCTTTAAAGCTGTAATATAAAGCAATCACAATCTATCACTAATCGTGAAGGGAGGATTAGTTGAATTTGCTGTCTTCCTATACATTATATTTAAACGTATTTTCTGATCTTTAGTTACTTGTGTGTAATGTCCAGTTTTTCCTCGACCGATCCCACCGAAGTTAAAATATTTGAACTCATCAAACCACTTTGAAATAGCATCTGCAAAATCTGGTTCCGTGTCTCTGTAATTAGAGGGCGGTTTTGTGGTCCACATGGTAGCGATGTTCTGCCCAACTGGAAACCTAGCTGAATATTTCGAGATGTTAGAAATATAACAATAGAAACCTCTCGGAAGTAGTTCAAAAGTTTTAGTTTATAATATCTGTCGTAACTTTATACAACTTTGGGAGAATGTTCTCGGGGAGCTGAGATAATATTGTAAATAAATTGAACATATGAAAACTATCACATTTTCAAAACAAATATTACAGATTTTATCCTTCATCTTTTCATTTTTTGACATTTTTTGACACTAGTTTAGCACTCACAAGTTTTGAAGGTTTCTATTATTTATAATGGCCTTCTAATAAATTTTTTAAACAATTGATATACAGTTATGAAATGTAAAACATGTCAAATTTTTTATCTTGATGACATGTAAGTAATACTTTTTTAGTTATATAAGAGATACTTTACATATTTGTTATAGTTTTAGAGCCATGATTATGTTCATAATAATGAACGAAACGTCGCGTCGGCAGTTTGATATATCAAGAATTAGTTGTTTTTGTATTTGGGGATTATCAAGAACGTTCCTGACTATCTATATAACTTTGTTACAGTCAGTATGTGTGGACACGGTAATAGAAACCAATCATTTCGATACTCTTCATCTCCATGGTATTTCCCAAAAAATTACAATTTTTGTATACAAATTGCATCTGGCACACTAAAACAGCCTGAATATTACAGTGGTTTGAATATTTCAGAAATCTTTTAGATTATAAAAATCCAGATCTGTGATTTGAACATCATGAATCATGGTCTTCTATCGACAGATATGTGCGATTAAAAACAAATTCAATATAATCTCTAGGAGAAAAGGGATATTAAGAAAATAAGTGTTTCTTGGGCCCCACAGGTTCGATATGACATACCGAATGGTCATAACAAATGTTTTTAGGCGTTATTAAAAAAAGGTAAGTTCGGGCCAAATAGTTAAAATTCTCTTATAAGAGAAGGCGATTGATTTGCTTTATGTTTTTTGTGGTAGGGTAATCTGTTCTGTAACCACGTCCGTTTTACATAAAATTCGAAATAACTAATCTAATACTTTTCACAGTTATCTTTTTGATATCAGTGTTATTTGTTCATATATACAACCAATTAAATAACATGGTCGTACTTGCCCTCTTACTCCCAAGCGACGCCAATGTCCCCATATTTGAATGTAGCTAACCAGACTTAACTTACCGACGTCTCTTTCCTTATCATGCACCTCTGAATTGCAGCTCGACGACCACATCTGAGCCCTATTGGCCAACTCGTCGTCCCATTTCTGGAACGGTAAGATCGGTTAAAGCAGTTTAATTTTTCGTTGTTGGGTAGTGCTCCACGTGCGAAATTTTATTTTTTTGATTTCGAAGGTTTAGCAAATATTAGGATAACTTATGTATTTCTGGTAAATATTTCTGACTCTACTCACCATTTCCATCATATTCGCGGCCGGAGGCTGATTGCCGATTTGACCGAGGGCTATTTGCTGTCTCATGGCGTTGTGAAGGTCGAGTATTAGTTGTTTGTCGAATTGAGAGACTCCACTCGATCCTGTATTGTGTAATAGAGTCAAAACACGTATGCATAAAGTCAAAATAAGTTACCAATTTATTGAATTAAAGTTTTACTTTGAAATAATGATCTACTGGATGTTATAATAAAAGAAACACAAAAGTTCTCATTAATATCTCTAAAAAAAAAAAAGAAAAACGGTTTAGGTAGGAAACTGATGTGTAGGTACAAATTGTTCAGAATATCTATATGTAAAAAAATCGATTTCATCTGGTTTTTCAGTTAATTGGCATAATTATATTTTATAATGTTTTTGTTATATGAAACGCATTATTCGCCAAACGTTCCCTAACAATGTTATCCCGATGATTTCGTTAGGGGGTAACAATAGTATCAAAAATCATTTATCAAAATTAATACTCACTTAGCAGTGTTCTTCCACATGAGGCCGTGTATCCAATCAGTGTCAGGCGGATAATTGCTATTAATGGCCCGGCAGCTACGTTTTTGTGCATTGTTTCTGGAAAACAAAAGACCTCGTAATTTTTTACCAAATTGTGGCGATTGTTTCCATTGTGGAAGCAGAAGAGAAATAACGGGTTAAAATTCGACTGAAAGGATTTACACCGGCTTCAAACGGACCGTTGTTTTTTAACAGATATTTCTTAGGACATTTCTTTAAGATAACTGATATTTTAACAAAAAACGATGCAATTCGTTAATCCATCATCCCCAAATTTAACTTGCCTCTTTCTTGAAATGAAAATACTGCATGCCAATTAGATACTTTTGGTAAATTTCGTTTGGTCGACTTCGTTTTTATAGTAGTAAAGCGAATATTATTACGAAACCAGCGTGCATGAATATGCCCTAGTAAGGATTGTACGGAATATTTGCTTGCTAATTACGTTCCAGTTTACCGATTCCCGATGTTCAATTTTATGCATCTAATATATAGACTTGTCTAGTGGGTAACGAACATGCTGTTGACAGTGAAAAACGTTTTAAATTCGTTTCACAACGTACACATACCGTTAATTAATATTAACTGCACAGCTTCCCATGGCATTGCATTATAAACAGAGTTTATCCAATATTTATTTAGTACGCTCTTCTCGGAAATTAATGTAAATGTCAAAAGATCTTTCGATTAAATTTTAGTTCCAACATCACTTTTGACCTTTAGCTAGAGTTTCGGTTGGGAGTTTTTCCTTGCCGAAGAATTTTATAGGACATGTATTTCATTATTTACGGATATTAAAACGACAACATAGAACAGTTCAATAGAACTTTTTTTCAAGTATTAAAATTTTAACGGCTCAAACCAGAATTTATCCTTGGTATTCAAATCTTTGTCAAGCATTTAACCACGTTCCCTACTGCCGTAGGATTTGTTTAAAATTTTATTTGGAACAGCTTCTATTTAAAGTTATCGTTTGCAAAATTTTAAATTTGACTGAATTCATTTTTTTCCAACGCTACCAACTACGCTGTACCCTCGGGTAAACCTCGGGATTAAATTTGGCTAAAGTTTTACTTGAACTTCACAAGTATCTTAATAATTTCACATAAAATCACTTTAGGAGATTGCCGTTATTTTTTGGTCAGCTCCTGAACCAATTCACATATAATACCTAGATTAATTAATTACCGCATCTAACTAGGCTCTCTCTATGTATTTTAATAAGACGTTTCGATATTATACAAAAGAAAATATTCATTCATTGCGGTAAGAAGGTAAATGACAATAAAATAATTGCGAATTTTTTCTTTTCGACGACAGCTTGAGTTGTGAAGATACCGAAAATCGACTATATTTCTCAGCATTTAACAAAAATATATAATGATTGTAAAATTATTATTATATTATATATATTACAATATTACAGTCAACTCCGTTTATAACGTACCTCAAGGGAACTTAAAAAAAGTACGATAAATGCGAAGTACGTTAAAGGCATATATATTCATACAAAAAATGTACTTACCTCATAAATATGTATATAGTATATACATATATATACCTAATGTGATATGTGGCAGTCCTATATAGCGATTGAATAAATACCTGAGGTATTATTGGGGATTATAAAAATTCAACACATGGTGTAATGTATTTATTACATAATAAGAGACTACATTAAACAAAATACATATGTATTACTATACTACATATGTAAATAGTGATACAAGATAATATATGTACGTACTTTCATTCATTTAGATTTTTATTCGGCATTTTTATAATAGTCCGTAATTTTTTTTTGGATATTTGGATTGGTCCATGTCATTTTTTCAATATGTATTTGTAGAGACATGCAGCAATCCAAAATATCTTGTGGTACATTATTCGACTGTATAAAACGAGTAATCTGATACATTTTATCTCGTGCCTCTCGTAAATTAATTACAGGTTCTGGTTCACAAATTGGTTCACAAAATTCATCATTAGTTTCTACAACTTGCATGTTAATTTTTTCCTGAACCTCCCTTACAATATCATCGTCAGACATTTCCTCTACGACAATTAAATTATCATCTACATCAACGTAACATTGAAAATCTGCTTGATTTGAACAGAAGTTTGATACAAAGGTACTTAGTGGTAGATCATCCTCTGGTTCAAAATCATCAAAAGATTCATGTTCATTTGGTAGTGTTAATTTAGCATGTGTGAAACAGTTTTTTATTGTACGCTCCGTTACACACCCCCAGGCTTTATGCAACAAATTTATAGCAGATAAAACATCAACAGAAAAATTTATATTCCTGTCTATTGCATTAACCATTTCACTTAGTAGAAAATGTCTGTAATGAGTCTTAAGGTTTTTTATAATGCCTTGGTCAAGTGGCTGTAATTTAGCTGTTGTATTTGCTGGAAGAAATTGCATTTTAATGTTTTTTAATTCCAATCGTGGATGTGCCGTACAATTATCTAACAATAATAAAATTTTTCTTTTTTTCCGGTCAAGTTCTTTATCCCATGCGCGCAAATAGTCACTAAATATTGAAGACGTCATCCACGATTTTTTATTTGCTGTATAAGTTACAGGAAGCGATTTCACAGTTTTAAAACATCGGGGTTTTGAAGATTTACCAATAACTAAAAGCTTGCGCTTCTCTGTACCACACATGTTAGTTGTCACTAAAACTGTTAATCGATCTTTAGAGAGTTTACCTCCAAAACACTTTTCACCTTTGAATTTTAATGTCTGATTCGGTGTTAATTTATAAAACAAACCCGTTTCGTCCGCATTAAAAATGTCTTCTTCCTTGTATCCACGTCGAATTTCAGGCCATTTACTCAGCAACCATTCTTTTACATTTTCCTCACTAACTGCACCGGATTCACCAATCACGCTCCCGGAAGATATGTTGTGCCTTTTCTTAAATCTCTCGACCCATGTTGCGCTGCACTGGAAATTATCGCCTTCCAATTTCTTTCCGAATTCTTCCGCTTTTGCATGTAAAACTGGTCCATTGATGAGTGCGCCCTTTTCTCTTACGTTGCTAAACCACTTCAGCAAAGCTTGGTCCGTTGTGTGGTGAGCACTTTTCTTGACCCGCTTCGATTTTCCGTTTGCATTTTCTTCGAAAGTCTTTATTATGGTCTCGCGGTTTTTCCATATCGTATTCACTGTCGATTTGGATAATTGATATTCGCGACACATATCACTTTGTTTCCGTCCGGCTTCTATTTCGCGGATAATTTTATATTTTTCCTCTACAGAGAACGCTAACCGTTGTTTTTTATTGGGATTGTCCGTCATGTTGGGGTGTTTCAGTTAAACTAAGGATAATAAACAAATGAGTCGGGTTCCGATCTATTCATAATTTACGCAGCAGGTACCTACACAGATATAACGGATATATTTTTGGGGAAATCCGTGTTTCGCTAATCCTGTTAATTCCTTAGTCCTAAACCGTTCTAACGGTTTGGGATTTGTCATGCTAACGCTGACAATTTCTTCGAAATTCGTGGTAATAACGTACTTTCTAAGAGATTTTCGTCCGCTAAATCCGACAATCCGTTAAAAGCAAGTACGGTAAATACGATGCTTATTTTTAATAAAGTAAAGGGCATCAGTTCGGGACTTCCTAAAAAGTTCGCTAAATCCGATAGTCCGCTAAATGCGAGAGCGTTGTAAACGGAGTTGACTGTATAATAATATAAAATAATTCTTAACAAACAAAAACATGCAAATGCAGCCATTAGTCATCTGGACGTCACGGCTTAGTAAACATGCTATTTAATGCATGAATTTAGTAATAATCTATTATTCTTCAGTATTAAATTATGAAAGAATGTTGCCTTTTTCGGACTCGGATAAATTCAGCTCAATCGCATATCCAGTTGGATAGAGAATAATGGTTGGTCTTTCAAAGTTTCCAACTTATTTTATAAATTTTTTTTATTGAACAATTCTGAAAATATCAGATTGAAGTTGTCAAATTAGAATTTGCATAGTGTGGGGGTGTCTGACATGCTACATGACCTAACATTTTTGTTGGGCAATTTTTTTGCCTCTGTTAGTCGACTATCCCTGATTTGTTTAAAATAACGGGTATTCACTAATTTTACACTTGATGCCAAATTAATGACATTCCGGGGACCTTGAAAAAAATTGTCCCATTTCTGGGAATATTACAATATGAATGTGACAGATTAGTCATAGTGAAGCCATACACGAAGTTACAGTCGGATATTTTATAAATTTAAGAATGTGACGCGGGCCCGAGATAACAAATATCTTTGCCAATATTCAGTTGAGGCGCTAAATCCCCCAGTTTCATACTTGGATTCGCTTGATTTGCAGTTAAGAGCCTTCATTAATTAATATTTTAATAACACTGTCACTTTCATTGGAATAGAATTTACGGTAGTTCCGTGGTTAACAGTGGCCCATAAAGAATATCTTCGGTTAAATTCTGCGGCTACTTCTTTGTAACTGTGAACACCAACACCAAATAACCTTTTATTTGGATTTTTGCTTTTAAATATATACGTATTCTACGATTGTAAACTAGAACGTATATATATATATATATATATATATATATATATATATATATATATATATATATGGTACGTTCCACGCCGAATTTAGATTTTTTTTTTAGATTTGGCCCAAAATCAACTTAAACGTTCCTTTTTGGCCCCCGAAACTCCCCTTAAATTTTTAGGGCCACAAGTGGAATAGAACTCAAGTTATGGATAATTGAAAATTGAAATTTTCAGGTCCGGCTCCAAAACAAAAGATTTTCAACCATCCATAACTTGTAAAAATACCCATTTTTGTGAAAAAAGTTTCAAACAAAAGTTGTTTGCAATGCTTTAAACTTTCGGAAACTGCTAAAAAAAAGTTCATCCGACATGGTTCACTATTGACGAGTCTTGGCGCCATTAGTCGTCAGGCCGCCAAAAAAAAAAACATTATCAGCTTTCCTGACCAAAAAAATCAGGAGCGTAGCTGGATTCGATACAAAACTTTTCAGCCCAAACAGAAGTTAGCCAGACCAAAGAGCTCCGAGAAAAAAAATGGTGAAATCCGGCAAAAATCCCTTGATATCAACAAAATTCCATTGAGCCCCCAGAAATCCACTGTTTGCCAGTTAATCTCAAACCATGAGCGACATTTTTTCTAGAAGTTGACTGGGGATAAACATCACTAAGGTTGGCATGCTATTTTCATATAAATAGAGCACTTTCCCAGTCCCCGGCGGCTCAAAAACTCAAAATTCCTCAAAATACTTGAATTTTGATCCCAGATGACTTCGCTTGACGCACATTTTTTATCCAAGAAGCGACTCTCACCCAAATTGTTGCTCTTGTTGATGTTTTTGAAGGTCCACAACGGTTGACGACAACGCTGAAGCAACCTTCCACAAGAATTGTTCTGGAAATTTGAATTTTCAACACAAATTTTCAAATTTGGGACCAGCCCTTAGGTCTGGCGAACTTCTGTGTGGGCTCAAACGTTTTATATCGGATCCACCTACGTTCCTGATTTTTTTGGTCAGGAAAGCTGATAATGTTTTTTTTTTGGCGGCCTGACGAATAATGGCGCCCAGACCCGTCAACAGTGAACCGTGCTGGATGAACTTTTTTTTAGCAGTTTCCAAAAGTATAAAGCACTACAAACAACTTTTGTTTAAAACTGTTTTCATAAAAATGGGTATTTTTACAAATTATGGATGGTTGAAAATTTTTGGTTTTCAAGCTGAACCTGAAAACCATTTTTTTTCTCTAAGCCCTTAGGTCTGGCTAACTTTTGTTTGGGCTGAAAAGTTTTATATCGAATCCAGCTACGCTCCTGATTTTTTTGGTCAGGAAAGCTGATAATGTTTTTTTTTTGGCGGCCTGACGAGTAATGGCGCCAAGACTCGTCAATAGTGAACCATGTCGGATGAACTTTTTTTTAGCAGTTTCCGAAAGTTTAAAGCATTGCAAACAACTTTTGTTTAAAACTTTTTTCATAAAAATGGGTATTTTTACAAGTTATGGATGGTTGAAAATTTTTGGTTTTGGAGCCGAACCTGAAAATTTCAACTTTCAATTATCCTTAACTTGAGTTCAATTCCACTTGGGGCCCTAAAAATTTAGGGAGAGTTTCAGGGACCCAAAAGGACCGTTTTAGTTGATTTTGGGCCAAATCTAAAAAAAAAATCTAAATTCGGCGTGGAACGTACCATATATATATATAATGTACCTTAAATTTCGTCAGATTGATAATTAATTGATTTAATTTAATAATATAATAGTAACAGTATTTGGGCTTTACGAAAAAAATATTTACAATACTAAAATGTGAGTGTCGTAATGATTTGGTGTTGGTGTACTAAACAAGATTGTAGACAACGTCCTCAAGTATTTTTTACGATATCTTCAGCGCGATATAAAATCTCCGAAATTGTGTCTCAGTTTCATACTTAAATTAAATTGGTTGATTTGTCCGAAAAGGTATAAGTGTATAATAATACATAATAATAACACAGTATAATTTTTGGTTGGGATATCTGAATATTCTTAATAAAATTAGAGCGTTTCATTAAAGTTTTGTTAAATAACGGTTTAACAGTTTCAGCTCTATTCTTTGTGATCATTATTATTTTTGTTTTTGCTTAAGGTTGTACGATACTTTACTTACTCATATGCCACACAATTCAGTTTTATGGCAACGTTAGAAGACAAACCGTTCGATAAATTTTCAAATTTCTGCCACTGTTCGATTGTGACTTTGTATTGAAACGGAACCTTGAAAGACGTTTTTTCAAAATTTTTTTAGTTTTCTTTAAATCTATAGTCACTAATGAAAAAAAAGGTAATCACATTATAAGTTTCAAGTGATCATCAAATCTCAATTTTTGGCTTTAAAGGGTAATGAGGAATTTGATTGTCTATCGTACTGTATAAATGATAACTATATTTAGTTTTAATTAATAATTTCATCTACCGGAATTCAGTTGTCCCTACAAGGTATCGGATAGCCTTAAACTCTTGAATTTATTCCTACACCGATTGAGATTTAAGTATGTCTCCGTCCAATGTAGAGTCCTGTTTCACAACTTGTTAAAAAAATATTAACTTTGTTTTTTAATAATCCTGTAATAAAAACGTCGCATTTCTGGTCCTATCACCTTCCACAATCTCTAATCCAGAATTATGCAACAGTGTGTAGGTGTTTTTAATGTAGTGGTGGTTCATAGTATTATTGTCATGTTGAAATACTGAACTCGTCGTCCTTGAACCCGTCGTTATCAAATTTAATGTAATGCAGACGGTAAGTACCTACTATGGAATTATATGAATATTAATAAGTATAGATTACAATATATAATGAAAACGAGTGGTTATGAATTATAATTTTCGGGTAATAAATGGCACCACGGCTGATTTTTGTGCTTTTTTAATTCACCCAAGTGATTTAAACGAATGTATGGTAGTTTCTCCGAGTCCCCTTTATTTTGTAAGTTGGGGCGACAATGTTTTATTCTTCGGAAATGGTTACAATCCAAACTTTTATCGGAATTGCCCAAGTTTTTCGCGCCGTAGAAGTCCGGATAGTGGATGGTAGGACGTCCAAGGAATTACCCACTTTTCCGTTCGTGAAAATTAATATAAAGTTGACATTAGAATTCAGGTTGAGCACCGAAAAAGGAAATTTATTTATCGCCGAGCTAAGCCGGTGACACAACGAGAAGCCCTTATTTATTTCAGAGCTTTCGCGCTTTTCAGGGAACGTCCAGAAATATGGCTTTTTTATCTCTGATGGCAGTCGCTGTGTAAATAATTTATATTGTTTCTCGTTTGCGATATCTGTTCGTACAGTCAACGGTCGAGTAGCCAGACACTAGTCAGCCAGTGTCAGTCTGTAGAGTTTCCGTTCCCCGGGAAACCTCCCTCTCTATCTCTCTCTCTCTCTCTCTCTCTCTCTTTCTCCCGATCCCTTGTTTCTCCACGTGCGCGTCCTCTTCCTAAAACGAGCCTTTCCCCGGCGATGCTATCGTTACAAGATTCAATTTTCACAGTGTAACATGGTTAAGAGACAGAATCGTGTCTGGAATATTGACTTTAGTAGTCATAAAGTTTGGATTTCGAAACGGTTCTACGTTCCTCCAAGCATTTTTGGTTTATTGTGGAATCGTTCGCCATAATGTCCTACCAACCACCCCTCACTAGGATCGATACGCCGGTATTAGTTTAATGGCACGTCGAAGTATGAACTACCGGGCGGATGAGAGATGTACGGGTCGTTTTAGAAATTTGTGGTGCTTCTGCATTAGTTGTGTTGAATAGTTTTATTGTCACAGAAAAATTTAACCTTCGTTTAACCCCATTTGCCAAAATACCCCATATTCTTCGTTTTCAGCGCATAGGCTGGCGATGATTCATTAAGATGGGGTTCTCTCTAGAAAAAGTTAAGTGAAAGTTTGCGATGATCTAACTATCTCTGTACAGAGAAAGTAAAAACAACCTTATGTGAGGGTAGATCGTAGTTACACGGTATAAGCGTGTGAGGGCTTATTAGAAGGCGATTTTCAGAAATTAGACCATAGCATAAGTTGCTAGGGTGTCATTCAAGGTCTAACCACTCCTGCTAGGAGGTTCAACTATGTCTTAAGAGGGTAGGTTCGTTTATTTCGCATACAGGCGTGAGAGACCTTAAAATAGGATTTTAGAAAAAGAAGACCTTATACCCTTCTAGTTTCATTGCTGGATGGACACCCTCGGAGTTAATCTCATAGTATAATTCCTGAAAACCTCGTTCCACAAAGCCCCCATTCGCCTGTACTCCAGAAAAGCATCCTACCCTTTGAAATGTCTTTTCATTTCCACTATGTAGAAGTAGTTGGATCACTGTAAACTCCCTCATAACCTCATAATTTTTCGTATAATTTTTCGCTCACTGAAAAAGCACAAAATGGCGGTTTTTTAAACATAGGGCCCTCGGGCATTCGCGTGAAGGACCCTCGAAAATGATTACGTGTATAATTTTTTTTCTGCTATCCCCATTTTAGGTGTTGATAGTTAAAAAAAAGAGTAAAAAGCAAATAATAGATTTGGTTCAGGATTCAATTTTCAAATGATTAACCAGTAATGATTTAAGGGTCATTAATACGAATTGTCTTCTCTGTAACTAACGCAACCAAGTCTTCTCAAGCCGAGTAATCGTCTTTTAAAGGAGTCGTTCCACCAAAGGGCATACTATCACCGTTTGGCGATATGGTGATAGACACTGGTGATAGACACTGGTGATAGACGATGATCGAGGAAAGTATACCCTTTGGTGGAACGACTCCTTTCGACCCATTAACCATATTCCGACATTTGCATATGATTCCGGAGAGGGCATCTCGATTTATGCCAGCATCAACAAGAAGTGGAGGTCATAACAGGTGCTAGGACTGGTCACAGTCGCTCGGAGTTACTTTTTCCCGGTTTCCCGGGCTGTCTGAGTATGTCCCTAAAAGGGCATACGAACATAGATTATCGACACTGTTGGTGTTATAGACGGAGAGCTGGCTACAGGTCGAGCGACATGCCTCTGTGTACAAACTTTCTTACCTGGAGAAGGTTCGATTGGATGGCGCAAAGCAATCGCACGAACTTCAGAAGGCCACCTGGAAGATCAAAGCGGTGAGAGGAGGGGGAAGGTGTAAATTTTCTTTGCCAAAAAACTGACGATTGGCACGGCTGAAAAGTTGGATAGGTATCGAAGAGAGGGTGAGGATTCAGGACACAAACTGTCAGAAGGGCAACCAGAAGCTAAAGGGTTGTCAGAAGCCGCCAAAGTGGGGAAAATTTCGGAAAATTTACATTTCGAGGAAAACTTCTGACAATTTGCATTTACCTTCTATACGATTGAAAGAATGAACCTGCAAAGTGTCAGAAGGCAGGGTGGAAGATAAGTCCGAAAATTAATTGGTTTCCGTTAACCCAAGCACGGCAGCGTGCCTAGGTAATCTACTTCTTTTATATGTCGATTTCGACAACGCATCTGTTCAATTACCCTTCTGACAATTTATTAGAATACTGATTGGATACTATGGGACCTTAATGGGACCTTGCAGAGGGTATGAGGGGGTGAAATTGTCACTCGAATATCTTCGCGTAACGTTATGTCGCGCATTTATTCGATAATTCAATAATTATTTTGAATTCAGGCGTCGGCGCCTGCCACTCTTTTACCTTGGCGTCAATGGCGTCCCAAGCCAAAATGAATACAGCCGAGACTACAGCCTCTCTCCCTCTCTAGTCTCATTCAAAGAACTACAGTCATTTTGGAGCGAGAGAGAGAGAGAGAGAAAGAGACAAAAGACGAACAAGCGGATGTTCGGTAGTAGCGCGCGCTCCAAACTATTTCTCTTCTACGATTCTTTATTTGGACTTTTTTTCAGACTTGTTGATAGCTAAGCAAGACAATTTATTTGTTCATTTTTCATTTCATTAATACTATAAGTTTAATTTACTAATAGAGAATGAAAAAATTACGCGAAATGTTAGCTCCGTTCCGTTATATGATAATGAATTTTGTTTGTTAATTCTTCGTAATTATGTTCTGATATTTGGTATTAAGGTCCCATAGTATCCAATCAGTATTCTAATAAATTGTCAGAAGGGTAATTGAACAGATGCGTTGTCGAAATCGACATATAAAAGTAGTAGATTACCTAGGCACGCTGCCGTGCTTGGGTTAACAGAAACCAATTAATTTTCGGACTTATCTTCCACCCTGCCTTCTGACACTTTGCAGGTTCATTCTTTCAATCGTATAGAAGGTAAATGCAAATTGTCAGAAGTTTTCCTCGAAATGTAAATTTTCCGAAATTTTCCCCACTTTGGCGGCTTCTGACAACCCTTTAGCTTCCGGTTGCCCTTCTGACAGTTTGTATTCCGAATCCTCACCCTCTCTCGATACCTATCCAACTTTTCAGCCGTGCCAATCGTCAGTTTTTTGGCAAAGAAAATTTACACCTTCCCCCTCCTCTCACCGCTTTGATCTTCCAGGTGGCCTTCTGACGTTCGTGCGATTGCTTTGCGTCATCCAATCGAACCTTCTCCAGGTAAGAAAGTTTGTACACAGAGGCATGTCGCTTGACCTGTAGCCAGCTCTTAGACTATTATGGGCCCACGGTCTAATAGGGACGCTTTGTTTTGTATATTCTGTAATGTGTTTCGTGGGTTCAAATAACACAAGCGGTGCTCACTTCACTAACTTATTTAAACACGTACATTTAACACATTCCATTCTAATTATCCCTAAACCTTGTTGGTCCAGGAGCTGGGTATTTATTTAGAGTAGTTTACAGTCTTTCCCATAGATTTGTCTTCGCATAGACCCAGATGTAAAATTGACCGCTGCTTAGCATCCCATTGTACAGAAGCGGCAAAGAGAATGCGCTTGTAACTGCAGGATCTTCTCCCAGATATTAGAGAAATTGTTCAAACCGAGATTGCTTTTTCATCACTTCCAGTAGCATAAAATTCAACGCTCAGTATGGCATTTTATCAAACCTAAACACCACAGATGCCATGTTTTCTGTCTGTCTGATTATTTCTGATATTTATTGAAGATGGTGCTATTCCTAACATCCAAAGGAAAGTTGACTTTTTTGCTGATGATATTACTTAGAGCAGTCTCAATGCTATTGCTCTGAGTATACGGTGTCGTATGAATTTAGCCTTGATTAAGATCTGGTGTGAATCAAACATGCTCTGCCTAAATGTTGGTAAATCCAAATTCATGTGCTTCAGGGGCAACGTATCCTCTGTCTCGTTTGACGCCTCCTTGATTTCTTGTATTGAGGCTACCAAATTTCTAGGTCTTATCATTGATCATGATCTCATGTGTTCTAATCATATAAATTCCTTAGCGTAAAAGCTTTCTTCTGCATGGTATGCTCTAACGAAAATTTCAAAGAAAATGAACATCACAACCACAATCAACTGCGTACCTGCCTATTTCGTACTACCCGAGTCGCACATTCGCTATGCTCTTTCAAGCTGGGAAACTTTTTGTTTATTTGAATTCGATCGTTTCTCAAAGCTAGAAAAATGCCAATAGGGTATTTGACTACTTCCGAGAAATCGCATTTAAAGTTTTTTTGTTGTATATTATAATACCGCCTACATGGATATAAATATTTTAAGTAACTGTTTTTCGATAAAAATGAACATTAAAATTTGAACAAAATAAACGACCGTCAAAACGCTACCTTGTGTCAAACGAGTCACATGTTAGTAAACTTGTACACTATCTTTAGACTCAGATCGACACACAGTCTTATTAAGTCAGTTCTTCTTATGAGATGCCGTGTATTGAAAACTGCCGTTTCGAATAATTTTTTTTATTCAATTTTGCCATATGAACTGACGTTTATTGACGTCAAATCGAACCTATAAAGTCATTGTTTATTTTGTTTATTTAGGCAGCGGATTAATAGGTATTTATTCAATTTTGCGATATAAAGTGACGTTTTATATATTTAAAATTGTTTTCGTCGTCGTCAAGGTTGCTGCACTGAAGTTGTCATCTTGTCAAATTTTCTCTTCAAAATTGGACTTACTCCGCTAAACGTCAGTTTATATATGGCAAAATTGAATAAAACGTTGTAATACACTCGTGGATACAATGAATGTCTAACTCGCGATATGATACCTATCACTCGTTAAACGTTCATTTTATCCTCTTGTATAATAAATAACTATTAAAAGAAAATGATACAACTGGGATTTTTCATGTATTCTACACAGCATCTATTTTAAGTCGGTTTCTATTGTGTTCTTTCACAAACGACTCTCCATTACATATTCCTTTGATTATATATAATCAATTTTATAATGACTCATTGATCATCACTAAAAACCCTAAATCGGGTGTTATTTGTCATAAAACTCCTAACCACGATATGAAACCCGCCCATTGTTTACAAGCATGTGATGTCACCAGAGACGTAACCACTTTCAGAGCGTCTTCATTCTGGTAACCAAACTTCAAATGCAGGCAAATTTCAATCAAGTTTTATATACAAATAATCGACATATTTTCGAAAAATTGACGAAAGATGGCATTTAAATGCTCTAACCTTTTAGAACAGCTACATTTGGCACCATATTTTTAATACAATCAAATTTGCTACGTTTTTCACTTCAGTTTATCGTTACCAGTGCAGCACTTTAACACACCACAATATCGAATATGCCAGGTTTGTTCGTATTAACATACAACAAAGACATTATTTATTGTCCTTGTCAATAATTATACGGTTGGCGAGGGACCACATTCAACATAATATGCATTAGTATATCACTTGAGACGCTGTCGACATATAAGCATAATGCCGACATACCGAACGTATCTAAAAAGTGTTTTTTGCTCCATATCAAAACCCATTATTTATTTAAAATACTTCGTACCACCAACCTTCGTATAACCTTTGCAGTCGCTTACACAAATAAGTCGTAAAAACGATAAGTAGTGAGTAGCGAAAATCATGAAGGTGTAAGGCGTCATCGTTCACAGGCTATTAACGTTTTTCTGTTTAGGTATCTCAACTGGGTTTGGAATAAGTACTGATAGTTCTTGCCCTCTTTGCCCTAAAAACAGCTTGTTTTGTTCAAAAACATAAAATAGGCTTATCATCGATCTCCACTTATCACGAGTAGGACACTAGACTGAAGAAACGTAATTATATTTCTCTTTCTATTTCAAGCTCTCAGCGCACTAAGGGTAAGGTACCATGAGCGGTATACCCAATTTTTTCGCAATATTTGAATTATTGGCTGTTCTCGCCAGAACTATTCAACTTGTTGCGAATATTCAAAAATAGTTAACTTGTCACCAACTTCTTAGGATTTTCAAGTTCTCTTCCTTTATTTTGTTCTGTGGTTGAAGTTGAAGTGGAAGAACGTAAAGCAGGTTCTAATTAATTTTTTGATTTGGATAAAAAATATTTACATACTAACAAAATTGTTTATTTAAAGATAATGTTACGACTGTGATATTATATTAACATGACATCATAGAAAAGGGCAATATAAAGAATATGAACCTTTTTTTCTTCTACGATGTACCAGAAACAGCACTTAAACATAACCGTATTCTCAATATGAATCAATTGATGAAGATATGGTCTCCTGGATTTCTACCATTGTCACCATAGAGAAAAGAATGTGCAGATAAACCACAAAATAAATAAAAACGAAATGAGGCACTCTGGGAATGACCGGGAGGGGAAGCATAGCTCTATATAATACTATATGTATACGTTATGTACAGAAACGCTTGGTAGCTAGCGCGGCGCTATCGCGCGGCTCTAGCCACTCTCAGATTCTGCCCACAATCGCCACCCATAGAGCAGGTAACCGACAATACGAACAATTGTAACACGAGTTGCCACCAAACTGTTAGCGCGACTCCGAAATAAATCACTTTTATCTACGTATACGAAAATTTGAACTGCCAAAATTTCATGAATTAATAAAGCAAAGTAGATAAAATAGTATATTACACTCGTTTAATGAGACGTATACACTCGTACTATTAAAGTACTCCTCGCTTCGCTCGTCGTGCTTTAAAACTCTCGTGAGGCAATACTCCGTCTTATTAAACTAGTATAATATAATGTACTATTTATTCTTCTTTATACTTTTATCCAAGCCAAATCAAACAAACCTAAGCTTTCGGACCGTAGTCGTAGGGCCAGAAACGTTTCCGTGAGGGATTTTCTCGTTCCGTGTAGACCTTAATCCAAGATGTCTACTATCTGTTTACGTTTAAGCAAAAGCAAATTTTATAATGAAATATCTTGGTTGATAGACGGAATAAAGTAATTGCCACACTCAGGTAGGTTCTTCTTTAGACGCTGATTCTGTTGATATAATTTTTGTTATTTAGGCGCGGAATTGAAGCACTGAACGGCCGAAATTTTTGCAGTAAGATGGATCGAGATGCGTTTTTTTGCATTCGGTTCGTGGAAGCGTCTACAAATTTTGTGAACATTTGTTATGAACGAGAAATGCAAAATGCAGAGGTGCAGAATAAAAATGCTTTTTTATACGTGCATGTGAATGTGTCCGTTGTTAAAAAATTTACAACTCAGTAAATAATGACGGAAATGAGTTCAATTTTGTTACTCGGCGGATTTTGGGGTCGCTGAAAACGAATATGGCATCGCCAGTGGTCTCCGAAGTACCTGGTGCTCAGAGCCGCTGGAACCAACGTCGTCTCCGGGAGTTTTAAAGGAATTTATTCTATAATTAGCCGAAAGGTCTAAAATCGGGGGTGTTTGGGGTCGCTGAAAACGAATATGACATCGCCAGTGGTCACTGAGGTACCTGATTCTCAAGGCCGCTCGAACCAACGTCGTTTCCGGCAGTTTTAGGGGAATTAACTCCCTAATTGAATCCCAAGGACGACGTTGGTTCGAGCAACCCTGAGCACGAGGTACTTCAAGGACCTCTGGCGTTGTCATCTTCGATTTCAGCGGCCCCAAAACCCCCGGGTATTGACCTTTCGGCGAATTATATAATCAATTCCCCTAAAACTCCCGGAGGACGTTGATTCGAGCGGCCCTGAGCACCAGGTACTTCGGAGACCACTGTCGATGTCATATTCGTTTTCAGCGGCCCCAAAAACCCCCGAGTAACAAAATTGAACTTATTGACGCTAGCGTTACCATGGAGCAAGCAACCAATACAAAAAAAACATTTGTAACACGGTTGCTACTAAATAGTTAACGCGGCGCGATAATTGGCCGTTGCATCGTGACGGTTTTTCGGCGTTGACACCTCTCACCGATTTCAGCGCTTCGAGCGAAACCCGCCATAAGAAAGCTATGCTTCCAAAAAAGAATTGTTGAATAATTGACGGACCCAGAGATAACACCGTTAAAACAAAAAACGGCTTATTGGGTTATGAAACTTCAGAAGAACCAAACACCCCTAGTACCACCTAAACAAAACAACAGTAAACAGCAAAACCAACTATTTGCGGTATATCTCTCATGGGGCCTCACCTTAAAGGCTTCATTAATTTATATTGTGATTAAAATATACAACCACTTTTTATCTTTACTAGTCCCATCCTGGTCCCTTCTAAATTCAGCTTAAATCACATCAGGTGGTCTTCAACAATCAATCGCATCAATCGCATCAACAACAAACATTCGTTTGTTGTTGATGGATGGTTTGTATCTTAAATATTAATCTTACTTCTACTTCTGTTAATGTTCCTTTCTATTTCAATCGTTTTGAATATGGAAATTATTTAACGGTGGCCAACTTCGTCTGGTATGTTTTTGTATTCTTCTCCATTGGCTTTGTCCACAAAACTGTTTTGCTGGCAATTAAGTGTCTTTATTTATTTATTTATTCACTTATTTATTTATTTATGTATTTATTTATTTATTCATATGAGAGGGCGAAAGATATCAAAGCGTTAGAAGTTTCGATTCGACGGCGATAAATAAGAACTTTTAGCTTCATTTAACCGCGGTGAATCTACGAGAAGCCTAAATACACAGGGACGGCGCGCGTGGAGCAATTCATTATAATATATCATGAATTCATGATTATAATGCATACTCTACTCGCATAGTTACACACGCCGTCCTATCCTTGGGAGAGTGAGTGAACTTACATCACATCAGAATAGATACGATAAACTCGATAATATTTAAAGTAAATCGTCAAATCGTCGTACGTTTTAGTGGTCTGGCCTGGACAATTTTCCTATGGTGATATTTAAAGTCGTTGTTAACGTTTCCGATTTAAAAGGGGCACTCTAATCTGAGGTATCTAATAGATTGAAAAAAATTCACAAAACAAATAGCTTAATAAAGTTTTTACGATCCGCTAATT
The DNA here is from genome assembly GCA_946251905.1 of Cryptocephalus moraei. Taxonomy (NCBI): domain Eukaryota; kingdom Metazoa; phylum Arthropoda; class Insecta; order Coleoptera; family Chrysomelidae; genus Cryptocephalus; species Cryptocephalus moraei. The sequence continues at coordinate 35,580,896 of OX276455.1, forward strand.
GGCGATAATGGTAAAAAATGTCCCAACCAGACAATTATTAGTGTTATCTCATTTTATTCACGGTGCATTTGTACGGGTTATTAGTGTCTTTATCGCTAATACCGATTGAAATTCAATAATCGTAGTGCGGATAATGGACTACCAGTTACGAAGCGCAAATGGTATTATTGAATAAAGTAGAGATCATACCCAATACCTTTCATTGGGGATCAACTTTTCGCTATTTGTTTTTTCTTCTTCGTTTTTGTTTTTTCTTGCGGATAGATTAAATCCATTCGTATTCCGTACCCAGACCCAGTACCCAGTCCGTATATAAATTTGAGGAGGTCGAACTATAAAATCTAAACAAATTTGCAATTCATATTAGTGTTAGCTTAGATCATGAATTAACTTGATTTTGCGAAATATCAGCGCGGTTCTCCCGGTGAAGCCGATTTGACGTGTAAATTTATTTTAGGTGTCGGATTCGGTTTGGGGCCCATATTAATTTCACAAGAATTTACTGCCGGACAATTAAATACGAAAATTAGGCGATTAGCATTTTTATGTAACAACGATGGGACAGATGTGCGTATAGACGTCGAGTAAAAATCGCCGCGAGTTGTGATGAACTGTAAAACAAAACGAAAAGTGAATATATGTTTTGATTTGGGCCTATTTGAATTTGCAATCTTGGTATATATATCACTGCTAATTTTTGCTTTAGTATCTCCGGAATATCATGAAAAATTAGTGTTTCGTTATGCGCCAATTAAAAAGTGTGTGCTTATGATATTAAATTGTACCATTTAAGTGGTATTAAACCCATGTGAAGAAATCATAATATCCATTTGGTTTCCTCTTAATTTTCTTTGATGACTCGATTTTACATCATTTTAGAGAGATGATGAAAAAACAAGTTAAATTTACAGATAATCTCAAAGCGAAGAATACGTAATTTATGCATAAGTACAGTAGTAATACCAATTTATTGTCATAAAAATGAAAAACAGTTTTTTCATTACTTGTGAATTCTTATGGATCTGTTGATTTGGTGTTGTATAACTTTTCGATATGATAAAGCGACACGCCAAATTTCAACAAAATTGGTTAGATAGTTTTGGCAAAATAATTTTGTAATCAAGATTTGATCAGAGTAATACAGTTTGTCGAAATGTAGAGGATGCAGTGTAGCCTCTAGGTAGGTGCTTGAAAATTTAGTCACGTATAAAAAAAAATCAAATTGCACAGTACGTTCTGAAATATTTAATTCTCTACATTAGAAGATACTAGGGGCATATTTAAATACACTAACAATAATTGTCCCTTTAAAAAAATTGAATATCTTAATGAATTGTTACATAAATTAATTTTAAAAAACATCGCTCACATAGAGAGACGCTTCTTTGCAAAACAAGTTTCCGCTAAAAAGATATTTCTCGAAACAGCTCATTTAGAGTTACGTTGTAAGTGGTGGTGAACTTTGATAGGTTATATCTACACAGATAATTAACGAACTCAGACTGTTTTTGTTGAAATTTTGCGTATTGCTTATGTTATTTGTTTTATTTATTTTTTAACTTACTGCTACTATTGCATTACTATTGACGTATTTTTTCGATTCATACAACCCATGATAATTTTGATTTACTGATTTAAATGATGATATTTGACATTTAATAACAAAATGTTTTTCTTCTTAGATCTTTTCCATTAAATGAACAATTATCGAGTTATCTAGCAAAATAAGAGAAAAACATGGATAATTTTCTGAAAGTTAGTTCTGAAAATTAGTACTGAAATTTTAATTATGAAATATTGAATTACGGTTATCAACTCTTCAACGACAATTTTATTTATCATTTACGGATGATATTAGGGAGATATTAGAGAAAAAAATCCCTATACATATATTTGTAATACGTCTATATACAGTATAATGAATAAATGAAGCTCAATAATGCAATTACTCGTAATGTCTGAAGTTTTTCGTCTTTTGAACTGTAGGCTTTTTTCTTGTTCAATTGATCGAAACGCTTCCATTTGAAAAGTTCATTGCCGGCGAGACGTTCATATTTACTGGATGAAGTAAAACGTACCTACCTATAGAGAAGAAGTTAAATTCACCCAAAGTAGCTAATTTAATAAACTTAAACAAAAGCTCTGAATATTGAATCAGGCAGTTTAAAGTTTGAGTTGAATAGGAGTTTCGGATTAATTAGGAGTTGTGTCATTATTATTTGACGATATTTAAACTTAATTTTTAGCCGGGTTCTTCCTGCATTAGAAAAATGATTTGTGAACGTGTAAGAAATTTTTTGGAAACTTTGCAACCGGAGTACGTTGAATAATTTATACATATATTACTATCATTATTTATATAATATTTAAGGTATACTTAATTACTTAGTAGTGCCTATTTAAAAGATTGGATTTAATAAATAATAAGCTTGTAAATGCATCGTAAAGTGATTAGTCCAATAATAGCCAATTTTCTTTTCATGGATACAATTTATTAATTTTGTAAAATAATTTAAAAACCTCACCTGTTGTTCACTGTCCTTATCACTTTTCACAAAAACCACATATATTCACTTTGAAGATAAAAGTGGCTACGATTCCTAAGATTTTAATCACTTTGAGTAATGTGTTACCTGTTAATCAAAGAAAGTGAAAACTAGTCGCCAATCTGTCTGGCATTCAGGTTCAATCTCTTTGGTCCGCCACCACGAATCTGATTATATATCCTGCACACTCGTCGCCGGTGTCAAGGACAATATCCTCCTGCAAAAGTCGAAGCTGTGAGGGGGGCAGAGGAGTAAATGCATTTTCCGAGATCGAGGAAATGTTAATTGTTTTGTTTCGCTGAACAGTTTTGGGAAGTGTTTTGAACATTGTTTATTTGTTTTCTAAATGGTAATGCTAACAGACATGAGCGTCAAGGTATGTTAATATGAATGTCGATATATTGTACATATCTAGTTTTTCACGGTTGAGGTACGCAGTTTACATGAATTATTTTCAATTTGCAGTTTTAATTAATGTGACATAGAGCAGGCTATGCTTTTGTCGAATAAACTTTTGTAAATAACTATTGTAACTTTTGTAATAAACCCAAAATTTGGTTGATATAATATGCCCATGGTTGTGTAACTTGAAAATATTATAATATACTGATTACGGCATATAACAACGCATCTATATTATAAGAAAACAGGACGATTAATTAAGTGTTCCAGTAGCGTAATTCAAATTTAAATAACTTTGGAACATTCGCGCTTCAAACATTAAAATGCAATGAATCTAAATCGGATATTCCCATTGAAATATTCATGGGATCGGGCGCCGCCGAAGCCTTTCTGCACATACGACCGGTGAAAAATGACTTTTCAGTTCATTTAAATAAAAATGACAAAATCTATTTCGACCACATAAATCCGACGAAAAGACAATCCGTCTATTTCGAATTCGAATACAATCGCCTCGTACTTCATGCATTTTATGTGACAACGTGCCCGTACATTTGCATTTTAAAATAGTCTCTATTCAGATTCCCACAGTTGGCAAGCTATTTCTCTGTAATTCAATTCATATGTTTGAAAACTGGAATTGTGTGCACCAGAATAATAACAAGCAAGGAGTTGCAATATCCCTATCCTATTAACAAATTGTTGTTAAGCCGTCGACGGAATTAACAGTAAATTTCCATTACTGCACTTGTTAATTAATTGCCAATGTATTTGATTCCAAAAAGGTTTATTATAAATTCCATGATATGTAACTCTGAACTATCGTGGATTTATTTTAAAAATTACGAATTTTCTAAATACTATGTCAATTGTAGTCTCCTTCCCTCGTTTGACAATTTTAAAGGTGCTTGATACCAATGCAAATTTTCTTCTACGACTGGAGGAAAACAGAATGATCAATTTTCAAACTTCTTTTACTTTTTAGTTCTTATCCTGTAGTATAAAGCAATGCCGTTCCGCCTTTTTCGACAATGTATGTACATTGTTTAACATGTTAATATTAATATGGTGTTTAGCGGAAATTGTAATAGTTGGGGGTGGTCGATTCAGCCCCGCGGTCACCTTCCGACAGCGAGGGTAAAATTTTGAAAAGGTCGTACGACAACTCAGCCCCAACGAGGGGATTAAGATTTTTGGTGATTACTTAATGACTACACGGATATGATTGCGCTTTAATTTCATTTTTCAATAAAAATATTATACTCCATAGGTAAAGTTAAAGGTAAAAGTACATATTCCACTTAATTCATTCGTGATTTTGATTGGGTTCGGATACGCTCGGTTCGGTTACACTCTGTTCGGTTTAATACTGTTCTAAACATGGAAACCATGATACCATGAACCAAATATGAAGTGTTGATAGTACTAAAATTTCAACAAAACATTAATATAATACTAAAATTAGCTGACAGTAGTCAAGTGACCCGTTGTAGTCTGGTGACTATTCACGTGGATTCAACCTCGGCAGCCGTGCGGCTAATCCTTGATAGGTCAGCCCTCAGGGCCTGGAGGCCCATCTTCGTCGGTTCAGACCTCTGTTGTCTGGTGATTATCCTCCACTGATGAAGGTTTGAGAGTGAGTTATCAGAACAACTTGCTCTGTCTGGTGACTATCATCTTCAGTCCAACCTTCTGGGCCTGGTGCTGGGTGCATCGGATCAACCTTCCTCAGTGGTGACTACCGCAGATGGTGATTTCGCAAGTGTCGTGAACTCGTATGGTATCATGTATTTATATAGAGGCCTCTTATCTTTAATTGAATCGATGGATGAAACTATTTTTCATATTTGTTGTTTGTTGATTATTTTCGGATTATATATTTGTTGGATTGTTTAATAGTGAATTTTAGAATACATGTTTATACAGTAGTTAAGCATTTCTTGTGTGTTGACATCTTTTCATTTCATTGGTTTTTTATTTGTATATTTCGGACTCGCTTTATGAAGCCGCTTAAAATGTATTTTTTAGTTTTTTTTTCGACCACGACCAATTAGATTTTTTTGAAGCTACCCGGCTTAACAGTCGGCCGCTGTCTGAATTCGGTGTTCCCCTTATATGTATAGCATACGGTTTTCTCGAATACACCGATGGTTTCTCGAAGATTCTCGGTTTTCGAGGAACCCTTTATCGCTTCGAAGCGTCTCGTGCCTTCTCGGCGTTTCGAATCTCGTCTGTTCGACCGGTCTAATATTTTCTCGATTTCCACGAATAATAAGTCGTTCGTCGAACACGGGTAGCACCAGACCGATGTTTAATTACCATTTTTGTTACACTGCCCCCGCTTTGAAGGTGTTTCGTCCCGAAACGTGTCCTTGGTAAGCTCATGTAGGAACCTACAGTTGGTTTTCTGCCTGTAACATGCTACGGTCTTCTTGTGGGGATTAACCTCAGGGTTTTAACAACACACCAAAATGTCTACTCCAGTGAAGGGAAATAAGACAGAGCATATTCCTGACAACCCTCCAGTAAGAAGTGTACAATCTACACGGAATAGCCACTTCGGAATAGCTAACTTAGTTAGGTTTTCGGTAACTAGGGTATCCATAAGGTCACATAGTGTCCCCACAGTCCAAATAAGCGGGCTTGTGAAAGGACCTCCTCTTGATAAGGTCCTACACCATTCGCGAACAGCCACGGAGCAGCCTACCCAATAGAAACGCTCGCGCACTTTCTGCAAGGTTTTATTCATTCCTAGGTGACCACCCGACGTTCCTTCATGGAGGTGACGTTCCACTTCCGCCACCTTGGTCTTGGGTACGATTAGTTGAAGTCGTCTTTCTGCATTGTTATCGAATTCATGCACACTCTTGAGCAGACCATCCTGTAACACCAGGGACTCCCACTTTGCCCAGTAAAATTTCAGGATCCTAGAGGATGGGTAGAGGATGGGGCCAATTTCTGCCATTTCGGCCGACGTCCTCCTTCCTTTAACTTCAGGATGTGTTACATATCGGGGTGGCCTTCCTGCACTCGGCGGCCTGGTGACAAGTTATCGTCAGTAACCGTCGAGCGGCAGGTTCCTCATTTACTTCTGCACGACTGCAATGGGGGCACTAGTTTAGACACGCTCTTCTCTTAAGAGCGTCAGCATTACGGTGGCTAGTTCCTCTTCTGTGTTCGATGTCTAAGTCATATTCTTGAAGACGCTCAGTCCGCCGAGCAACCTGGCCTTCCGGATTTTCAAATTACAGGAGCCGTCTGATCGCCGCGTGGTCCCTTATCAACAGGAATCTTGCTCTTTGTATAAGTATATGTAGAAATATTCTACTGACTTCACGGCGGTTAACAACTCCCTCCTGGTGACACAGTATTTCCTTTCGGGCTTCGACTGGACTTTACTGAAGTAACCAAGAACCCGTTGCTGCCCATCTTGCAGTTGGGACAAGACCTCTACCATTTTATTGTTGCTTGCATCTGTATCGAAGACGAAGCGTCCTTCTTGGGTCGGGAACCCGAGAACGGTGGCCGACGTCAAGAGCCTTTTCACTCCGTCGAAGGCTGATTGGCTTTCTTCATACCAAAGAAAGGCTTGCTTTTCTTAGGTAAGTCGTTTCAGCGGCTTTTTGATGTCAGAGAACATTCGTACCATCGTCCGCGCTACCTGCGAAGGGAAAAATCCATGCCGGGGTGATATACCGCGCCAACTCCGACGCTTCGAACCAAAAGATTTACCGGAATTTTAGGGGTACAAATAGACCGCCCTTCGGAACAGAAATCAGACTTCGCCCTCGAATCTGCCGGTTAGCTGCCTTTAAGTAACACTGAGTCGAGGAGCATTACGACGAGTTGACCTCTTAAAGAACATCTCCATTGGATGTCTTTACGGAACACCAATCGGGCTCTCACGGAGAAAGACTCTCGTACGGAGCGAAAACCAACCGCCGTCACGTCGAGTCGGGACTTTTCAGTAACTTTGTTAACAATTCCTGTAAATATTTGTGATACAAACAAAGTGAATAAAGTGACTTAACAATATTAATTTTAATAAAAGAACCATTTCAACACAGCCAGTAGGGAAGTGATCGCTAAGACCACGTGGCATCACTGATCAACACTCACCACTGTTATACGTCTGCGCTCTACTGTAATTCAATATTTGACTACAGAAGAGCAGATACCGTATAGTGGCCAATTGTAGCATGAGTGTACAAGTGAATCAAGAGCTGTCATTAGAACGGTGCCAAGCATTGAACAGGCACCATCTGGAATTAGTAAGTTATTGGAAGTATAGCTTTCTTATGGCGGGCTTCGCTCGAAGCGTGAATCGGTGAGAGGTGTGATCGCCGAAAAACCGTCACGATCGTCACGGCCAATTATCGCGCCCCGCTAACTGTTTAGTAGCAACTCGGCCAACTCGTGTTACAATTGTTTTTGTATTGTTGGTTGCCTGCTCCGTGGTGACGGTAACTACCAATCGTTTCTACCGCGATCGAAACAATCGAAGGCGACCGTCACTTGTTAGTCACTTCACATTCACTACTTCCGTATAAACCTCGCAACTCTGCTTGTAACTACCCTACCATTATTTTATCCTGTGCTGTGTCAAATTTGAAGATTTTACGGCGCGGTTTCATCCCGGGAAAACGCAAACAACGGACTTGTACATGTAAAGTGCTGCTATGGAAATAATAGTAATTCTAATTAATCATCACAATGACAATTATTTCTTTCGGATAAATGGCTAAACTGAGTTTGATACTGTAACGAGGCAAAATCGTGGCTAGGCAACCAATCCTCCTTCCGTATAATTAAATTAGGAGTCTCTCACTAGATGCGGTAGCTTCGCTGCCCTGTTTCTAAGATTAGACGAATATTCTTAAGATGGCGAGATTGTCAGGTAGAAAGAAGTACAGGTCGATTGGAAAATCAATGCAGCTCTGGCCAGACGAGTCTTCGAATGGTAAGAACTCAATTTCTCACTGGCGTTCCGTCGTTGAGGAAACTGTTTTATTTCCCGATTGTGCATTGGCGTTCCGTCGTTGTAAGATCCGTAGGGGAAATTTGTTTAGGGGTACCTAATTACTGCAGGATTGCGTCATTGGCGTCCCGTCATTGGCGTATCAGTCTAGGTATACATGACATAGACCGCTCTATTTCCCTTTTCTTGCCTCCGCTTAACTAATATTAACTTGTCGATTGGAGAAAGTCTTGAAGGGGGGGAACCTGGAGGTCCCTTGCGATGCTGGTGTTCCTTACGAACCAAGGAGCGCCGGAGATGATCCTTGGGGCCTTGCTTTCGACACTTTGTAGGGGTGTGAGGTGTTTTTGAGATATGTTGGCCCTGAAATGTTCCTTCTTCTTTTGGGGTTGACAGGAATTAAATTAATTTCCGAAACTTGGTAAAAGTAATTAGTTTTATTTTATGTATCGTTCGTTAACATCGTTTTGTGAATACTACTTACATATTGTTATAATTCAATTCAAAGTGTTCCCAGTCAATATCTGCTGATTTGCAATATTGAATCGGTCGTTGCTATGCGCGAAGTGCATAAGTTTAATTAAGTCAACGAACCGATTTTCGCTGATACATTACATTACAGCCCAGGTGGGAGCGCCGAAGGAAATGATGGGTCGGACATAGGTTTGGTATATACGGGTTTTGGTATTGCGGGAGAGCTTGCTTCGGGCATTGAGCAGGGGGTAGAGAGAATTGAGCTGAGCCTTGGCTTTGCCGGCTTGCAGTTTGGCGTGCTGGCGCCAGGAGAGTTTCGTGTCGAAAGTCAGGCCCAGGTATTTCGCCGTTGTGGTCCAGCGGAGAGGGTTGTTCTTCCACCTGAATTGGATGTTTGGTGCTTTTCTATTCTTGGAGAAGAAGACCACCTGGGTCTTCTTGGGGTTCATCTCCAGTCTCCACCTATCCATCCACTTGGAGGTGTTGTCGACGTTGCAGACGAGATGCTACTCACTTCTTGGAGGAAGCGGTGGCGGATTTTGCGGTATCGTCGGCGTAACAGTATTTGACCGTACGCGGGTGGTTAGGGAGGTCATTCGTGTAGATCTTGAACATGAGCGGAGCCAGTGGGGAGCCTTGAGGAACGCCGGCAGCGATGGGGCGGTGGGTGGAGAGCTGTCGGTCCGCCAGTATCCGGAAGGAGCGGTTATGAAGGTAGAAACGTACCATGGAGGTCATCCAGTGTGGCGCGTGGGCGACGATTAGCTTATAAAGCAGATCCTCGTGCCACATTCTGTCGAAGGCCCCCTTGATGTCCAAGAAGGTGACGCCGGTGTGGAGGCCACGGTTTGCTCCTTGAAGTATGTGATATGCCAGCTGGGTGGTTTGGCGGACGCACGAGTGGTTCTTGGCGAAGCCGAACTGGTCCTGGGGGATGAGGTGAAGTTGTTCAGTTTCAGCGTTGAGTTGGGACAATATAGCCGACTCGACGACTTTTCCCATGCAGGAGAGCAGGCTGATGGGCCGGTAACTGGTGGGGAGGTTGGCGGAGGCTCCCTTCTTGAGTACGAGGACAACTTCGGCTTTCTTCTACTGGAAGGGAAAGTGTTGGAGGCGGAGGACGTTGTTGATGATGAAGGTCATGTCTGAGATCTGCTGTTCAGGGAGGTGCTTCAGAGCAGGGTTGGGGATGCGATCGGGGCCGGGCGCTTTACGGTTGCGGGTGGCTTTGATGAACTGCTTGATTGTTTCTGGCTGGAACTGTGGGGCGTCGTTGTTATTCGGAGTGTTGAGGAAGTAGTCCTGGGTTCGCCTGGGGTTCGATGATCTTGGTGTTGTTAACTCGTAGGTAGGGTAGGGGCTTCCTGCCTCCTTTGATGAGTTTGCGGGCCAGCCTGAGGTCACCCGGGCAGTCGTCCTGGTTTAGTTGCTCCACTTCGTCGAGCTTGCGGTCCCAGAGTTCGGTGTTAAACTCTTTGAGCAGGTGTCGGACACGGGATTGTGCCTGTTAGAACCGCCGCTTGACGAAGGGGTCCCCGGATCTGATGGCGAGCTTGCGGAGGCGGTTACGGCGTAAGATCTCTTCTCGGATGTAGCTGGGGAGGTTCGCTTTGGAGGGGCGAGGAGGGAGGAGCGTCTTGGCTACCTCCATGGCGGTCGTGATGTCCTGGGTGAGTTTGGTTACTGCTGCTTCTAGGGTCGCGGGGTCCGTGATCTCCGGGGCCGGGACAGTCGACGAGGTGGTTCTGGAAGATCGTCCAGTTGTAGAAAGACCTGGGAGGATGTGTGTCGGGGTCGGTAGGGGGTGCCCACTTCCATGTAGATGGGGAGGTGGTCGGAGGTCAGCTCGTGGAGGACTTGGGTTGGGGTGGGTTGGGTGATGTTCTTGAACAGAAAGAGGTCAAGGATGTCCGGCCTTCCGTTGGAGGGGATGTGGGTGGGTTCCGAGGGGTCCCAGACGTTGAAGGGAATTACGTCCGCCATCTCCTGGAGGGTGACGCCTTTATGGTGGGAGAGAAGGCAGCCCCAGTCCTCGTGCTTGGCGTTGAAGTCGCCTCTTACTAATATGGTAGAGTCGGCTCCGAAGAGGTTGGCCAGTTGCACATTGGTGAGTGTGCGGTTGGGGCTGGAGTAGGCCGAGCCGATGGTGAGTGGGCCGTTGGACATCTCGATTAGTGCGAACGTGGATTCCAGGGTGGGGTCGAGGTTAGGTATGTGGTAGTGGGCGATGGACTTCTTGATGGCGATGAGAGTGCCTCCTCTTCGTTCGTCGAGCTGGTCTGATCTGAAGATGATGTAATTGGCCATAGTGAAGCAGTGTTTGGGCTTCAAAAATGTCTCTTGGATGAGGAGGGAGTCCAGGTTTTGGCGTTCGGCGAACTGCTGGATGATGGCGTCCTGGTTGATGTTGACGGAGGCGACTTTTAGGAAGGAAGGTTTCCTGGGGGGGGTCTATCCATGAGCCGGATGGGAGACGGGTGCTTGATGGCTGGGCGCTATGGCATTGAGTTGAAGCTGCATGGCTTTTATGAGCCTGCAATTGCTGGAGTTGCTGGTGGAGGGCGGCGTAGTCCGGCGGGGCGGGAGGTGCGGCTGCCAAGTTGTTGGGTTGGCTGAGCTTCTGGTTGTTCTGTTGCCCCCAACGAAACGTGGGGGCGGGTTGAGAGGCAGAGGCGGCGGAGCGAGCTTTTGCCAACTGCTTGGGGTGGCGAGGGCAGCCGGCGTACGAGGCGGGATAGGGTCCACTGCAGTTGGCGCAGGTGGCTGGGGTGTCCGGGGTTTTGGTGCATTCGATGGTGTGGTGTTCCTGCCCACACTTAACGCATTTGGGAGTGGCGGTGCAGCAGTATTGGGCGTGGCCGTGAAGCTGGCAACGGTGGCATTGGGACAAAATATGCGTATGAGCATTAACTCCATCTGTGGAGTTAATCCACATTATTATCCATCCATTAAACATTTTAATCCGCTGCATAAATAAACAAAATAAACAATGACTATATATTGACGATTTGGCGTCAATAAACGTCGGTTTATATGGCAAAATTGAATAAATATATTTTAAGTAGTACTTAGTGTTATTATTAAAAAAAAAGATACCATTACAATGTCCTATATATATTTAATTTTCCCTCATTTGTTATGTACCTACTTCAATATTTCGCCATAATACTCATATTCATAGAAATTAAATGTCATTCTGTATTATTTTTAGTCGATCAAACGACCGCTTGATGTAGGCATAGTTCAAAATATCGAATATCCACAGCTAGGATCACCGAATTAGGAAGAAATTCTCCGCAAAAAAGTTTTGGAGAGAGTTATTTCTTTCAAAGATATCCAATTGGAACAAATCTAAAAGGATTAAAATTCTAAATCAAAAAATTAAAGAAATAGAAAAAAACCTTTTATAACCAATCATTTCGGAACAGGAAAGAAATAATTTTATTTCAGTATTTTTAAGTTGTATGTCAGAATTTAAGAACGAAGTGCTACAAAAAAACCTAAATCTAAAAACAAATATAGCCCTGAGTTAAAAAAATTTGCCGGTGCTATAAATCTTTGATTTTGTTCGTTGTGTTTCAAAATGTTCAGTTCGAAGATATCATTCTTATAAAACGTGTTCCGCCCCGTCGATATGTTTCTGCCACCGTGCTGATAGAGGAAGAATATATCTCCCTCTAGTAGGCTGCTGTCATTCCACTGCTATGATGTGAGTTCATTTACTTTAAAATCTCATTCTGTTTCAGTATTTTTGATTCTTTGAAAGCCTTGTCCTGCAAAGGGGAGAAGTCAACATAATGGTTGAGGGAAATAAAAATGGTACATAAAGTTTAATGTCAGCTGAATGAAATGGTAAATAATAACGGAAGTGTTTTTTTCGTTTATTCAAATTCGGTAGTCCACTAGGCTTGCGATATCTTGTGAGACCATCTCTGCGTGATGTAGGGGTCTATTGTAAACATTAGTGAACATTGCTGAGTTGATAGACCAGCCGGTTTTAAAGCCATTTTGATTTTACTCTGCACGAACGGAACCGTATCCTTTTTCACACCACATTTACAGTGAAGTTAGGAAAACAAATCCAGAAATCATCGGAGTCCAAAAATCTAGAACTGCGGCCCTAGCCCGAGTGCTCCTGTTGAGTCGAATTAAAAAAAAACTTGTTACGTGTATAAACAAATGTTACGTTATAAAAATATTACGTTGTTGGTACAGGTGCCGAAATACCATCACCATGGCTTATAGGTTATGGTGTTTAATTTCAACATTGCTGGTGCAATGCACTGTGGTATGGTTCCTATGGCCTTCTCCGGGACTCCTTTTCCCAAGTAGGCGTGTCGTATAATCGGGCTACACCAAAGTAAGTGTTTCGCTCATGGATGAAGAGACTTCAAGGGAGAAGACGACATGTCATCCGATGGTGCTTGTTGGACTCAAGTTAAAACTGTAAGTTTCTTAAAGATCGGTACCATGGTTTAGTATCCCAAAGAGGTATCACAAGTCCCTCCGCCTTATGATCGGTCTTCTTTTAGAGAATCTGCAAGAATTAAACAGAAGGGAAAGTAGATAAAAAATTCTGGTGTGATCAGGGGAAAGGAAATGCTTCTACTCCATAAGTGTTAAGGTCACTCTTTCACAAGGTATGCTGACTATCGTCCTCAAAATTATCTAGAGATGTGATATGAGAAACGATAAAATACAAGAGCTTGTGTTTCATATACCATTGCCACATCTTTTGCCTATGTATTGCAATGAAAGATACTTATTGTCATCTTGTTGATGTAAGCAAGAGCGGTGGTGTTGACACATCTTATCGAAATGTTCGAGCCTCTCAGGTGATATGAAAAATATTTCTGGCCGTAAATTATGGCCTGTAGTTGAAGGAAATCTCTTTGTTTTGTTTCTTAAACATTTCAAAGCATAAGTCTCCAGTAGCAGATGTCCCAACACCTAAGAGACACGTCTGTGAATATGACGATTTTATTTGTTTCTCGTAGAGGGTCCTTTCTGTGCATAATTGCGTCACACCAACAGATAAGATTTTCCTTAATACATTGGGAGAAGGACATTACTGCACTTTTATCATCGTAACTATCACTTGAATTACTTGTCTGTATCGCTAGAAGCTTTACCTTTGCCAGTCAGTCTTAATGAGTTGCCGGGTATCAACAAAGTTCTGATCGTATATGTCACTTTGGTATGCAAAAACGTGATCCATTTAACCAGCGATCTTGCTCTTTTGTCAGTTGGCAATTCCACAGTCAGCCGAACGCATTCGTAAATAAAGCCTAGAAATTAAATTGTAGTCGACGGTGTAGTCACTTTTGTCACAGTTCGTGACAAAATATGAAGATGTTATGAGGTTTAATGCGTATGATATTCTAGCACACACGGTATGGGACTCACATACATTCCGCAGCAATTTACGCGTGTCTTCACTCATAGGAACAAAAAATAAGGCTTAATTAAATCTATGTGGGTCAAAAAATTTGAATGTTGAATGATAGTATAAACGACCCTGTGATTTTCCATTTCAAAAGGTAAATTACCACACAATGGTGAACTACTTTAAGTTTAAAATAATTTTTTTTTGCCATTGGATTTGTGGGCTGGAGTGTGTAGCGCTTATTGAGGATAACGTTTGTTGTTAAGACTTCCCAGTTCATTGTGAAAGGTTGAGCCTTCCAGCAACAATTACGTTTATTGTCTGTAACTTTATGAATAATCTCTCCTGTGCGTCCTGAAGAACTGGCTCTTGTGTGTTGACTCTCTTCCGATAGTGAGTCAGGTTTCAGCCAGGCGTCAGGTTTAAAGCGTTGGTTTCTGTGCTAGGCGGTAGTTAGATCCGAATACTGGTTATTTCTCGCCTGGAACGGTCTATGCGCTGCCCGCCTTCTACTGCCTTTGGAAAAACAGATGTGGCGACACTCGGCGTAGACCGACCAGATGTAGAAACGACATCCATAGGCCGAGAATATCTTTAGCTTCTTCTTTTGTCTAGCTTTTTCACCCAGTTTACCATTTCATTAAAGTTGGCGGTGAAATAAAGCTTGCCAGGAAAGGTTTTGCTGCCGATTTCCATCAGTCTTATTCCTAAGGAGAATAATGAAATAACGGCAAACATGCAAAATATTATTAAAGAGATCGCACTGGTTGCGTCCAGAATCGATGAAATCGGTTAACGAATTGTATCATATAGAGGGAGTAATGTTTTTCCTCCCTTCGAGTACTGCATTTATGGCTTCACTGCTAGGGAAGAGTGCCTGCAAGTTGCCCTAGTAACCATAATGTGTCGTGTCTTGTAATCCGTGAGGAAGATTCATAACTACCTTGAGTTCAGGATTGATGGGGGAAGCAAAAAGGGACGGGCAGTTCGTCAAGAGATTGTATGTTAATAACAGAGATGTTTTGCCATCTTTGGCGAGGATGAAATGTATGATATAACAGCAACCATTTTAGAGTGGAGTACATATGATGAAATGTTAGGCTTGCATGAATTTGGCCGAGAATCTTCAGATAACGCCTCATCCTTGTATTTAAAGGGGGGGGGGGCAGGAGTGCCTCTGCCTCTGCGCATTTCTCCCGGGGGAGCACTTCGAAAGTCTCCTACCTACGCAAGGTTTCTCCGTCATTTTCGGTATTACAAGCCACAGTGGGAGAATTCAGCCCACGCGGGGGCCGACATTCGATCGTAGGGCTTGGTGAGTTCGATTTACACGGATTATAAATGGAAATGTGCTAATTCAATGTACTCGCAGATAATAGTGTATATCGCTGGCTTCACAGTGAGGCACATACAAAAAATTTGAAGTTTAAAATTGCGTGGATGCCTTAGTCGAAAATATGAAAATTTTCTAGAAAAAATCACGTGGTGGTTAGATACACCCTTTTGATGATAGAATAAAGATTTTTTATGAAGGGCGAAAAACTTTTACGCTTAGAAGAGCAAAGTGGAAATTTGATAAAAATTGAAATACCACATGCTTTAGTGAATAGTTTTGTTACGCAACTTATTATTATATCAAAATATTTTGCAAATATTAAATAATCATGTTCTGCACAATGATTGCAGTCACATTTATTTTCTAACTCAATCCATTGCTGAAAGGTATGTTATTATCAAGATTCACGATTTTACGGAGAGATACTCAGAAAAGGTGAATTAGTAAGAAATTTTTGCAGTAAAATGGTTCTATATAAAGGGCAGTAAGCTTCTTAGTATGTTCTATAAATAGTTATGATTTTTAATTTTTAAATTTCTTTTCATTATGATTAATTGCTATTAAGACTTTGGCTTATAAATTTTATCAATTGGTATTATGTACCGCAGTATGGCCTTTATGGCTCAATTTTGTGTATAAATATTTCATTGCAGTCTTCAGTGTTTCAAATGGAGACAACTTTGAGAATATCTACGAAACAATTATGAGGCAGCTGGAGCCAACTTCATAACAATTTGCTGCACCTCTGAACGCTTGTACGAAAGTGAGGTTTTATTCATTTTTCGGTGCCCGAAACAGGTTTGTGATACTACTTGATGTATTGATGATTTTTTTTCCCGACTTTAGACCAATGAGGCCACGCACTACCTCGGAAGCGGGCAATAAACACCGCCCCGGATAATTTCACCTGGGGGAAGCAGAGAACCCTACGAGCTCCCCCTAGGCTCGGACGGTGTTAGGTCTGGATCAAGTCAAGGTTGGTTGGGTAAATAGCGGCGGCCTGGTGAGATTTACCCCAGGTGGGGTAAATCTCTAACTTCTCCAGGCATCATCAGAGTGCAGGGATCAGTGGAGAGAACCTCCGATGTTATTGGAGGTCCCTGAAAAGAAAAAAAAAAGATACTCCTGCGTGGGGGTCATCCTACGTCCTCCTTCCCGGGAAACCCGGTTTAGGGGTTCGGGTACCCTCTGGTACTACTTGAACTAAGGAAGAAAGAAAATCAAACAAAAGAAAGGGAGCAGGCCCGTAGGGAAACAGGATATCACACTGTCAGAAAGAGAAAGGGCTCTAAATAATTAGGGGGGTTTAGGGTCTCCCCCCTCCCATGAGGTGTTCCGCTGTCATTCTATTAAGCCTCACCGTAAGCACCATAGGGGTAATCTCCCTTTGGAATTTGGCCCTCATGACAGTTGTGAATGCCCTCGCCCCCACATTCCACACGTCCTTATCCTCCACCATTCGGTCCATCAAATCGACCGGGTTCCATTTCCGTCCCATCATGTCCCTCAGAGGGGCCGAGAGTTCCCTCCAAAGGGGGCAGAAGAAGAGCGTGTGCTCTGGGTTATCCGTCGCTCCACACGTACATCTGTCATCATCTGACTTGCCAATGCGAAACTTATACGTACCGAAGGACCCATGCCCCGTGAGGTACTGCGTGATCCAATGGTTGTGTTCGCGGTGTTTGCAATGGATCCACTTATCCAAGTTAGGTATTATTCTCTTGGTCCATTGGGCAGTGCTAACGTTCTCCCCCCCCATCTCCCCTGCCAGTCGCGGAGCGTTCTCTTCTCCGCCATCCTACGTTTGCCCGGGAGGACTCCACCGCCCTTAGTTATGGTCGAACGCCCTTTGCGGAACCCATGTTGGGACGGGGAGATCCCGCCCAGCTCCTCAATTTCCTCTTCGAGCCGGTCACGTACAACCGTCTCGAACGCCTTGCCCATAGCCGAGACAAGGCAAATAGGTCTATACGAATTTGGGAGATCAGGGTCCTTTCCCTCTTTTGGGATGAGCACGACCCTGGTCTCCTTCCATGCTGCCGGAAACAACTGGGATCCGATGAGTTCATTAAAAACGTCCAAGAGTTTATCCGGGATAGCAGTGTATATGGCTTTGAGGGCGCGGGGAGTGAGGCCATCCGGACCGGCTGCCGAGGCGTTTCTGATTCCAGAGATGGCACGCTCCAACTCTTTCGCCGTGACGGTGGGGGCATCAGGATATGGAGGACTTCTGTCCCACTCTTCCCCATCTTGTGGGAAGAGGGCCACTATTATAGCTCTCTTCTTCTTAGCGTCCAGGTAGAGTCTTGGGCTGGTCGTCTTTGCTAGCCGGGTTGCGATTTTGTAGCCCGAGCCCCAGATATCCCGGTCAAGGTCGTCGAGAAGTTCCCTCCAGCACTTTTTTTTTGTTGCTAGTAATGGCGCGCTTGAGATCTTTTCTGGCTGTTTTAAGTGCTGAAATTGCATTCTCAATAGCATCAGGAGGCATGTCTCTTCGCCTTCTGTATCTCACAAGTGTGCGCTGTTTGCTGATTACCGCTTTCTTTTTGACCGGGATGTCCGAAAACCACCAGTATGGGTCCCGGATAGGCTCTCCAGAGGGGACCCTGACCTCGGATTCTTTGATACTTTTAGCTATCTCGATGGGGATATCGCTCGGGGATAGTTCCGCAAGCCTCGTGCGTGCAATCTCCGAAAGCTTCTCTAAGTCCAGACGGACTTCGCTTCTCTCAGCGATCCTGCTCTGACCTCCCACTTTGATGTATATCGAGGCATGCAAGGTCAGGGGGTTGTCGAATCTACCAGTCCAGTCCCATCCCCCTCTGGTCGCCGATCTGGAGCCCAGGCTGACGTCAATGTGCGATCGTGATTTGTTACGGCGAAAAGTGCATCCACCATCGTTCAGCACCGTGAGATTTGCCAGCTGCAGCCATTCCATGAGTGATTCGCCTCGAGGGTCCGACGCAGGTGCCCCCCATGCCGGCGATTTGGCGTTAAAATCGCACAATAAGAGGAACTGGGGGGTCTTAGTGGTAATTAGTGCCATGATCTCCTCAAGATCCTCCTTGTACCTCTGCAGGGTTTTGTTCGGTGACAAATAGACGCCCCAGACCCAGGTTCTCCCTACGCGGACCCCCACGCATCCCGGGCATCCGGCAGTCTCCGAGGGACGCAGGATAGGAGTAGAGGTAGCGGTATTTATTCCAATCGCAACATCATTACGCGAGTCCAGTAACCACCCGGCTCGTTGAGAGAGTGCTGCATTAGGTTCCGACACGACAACCAGGTGGCAGCCGGTCCTCAGCATACTCGCGACTGTGAGATCGTGCGCAGCCCTAGACCTACCGATGTTAATTTGAAGTACCTTCATTGCGATTCTGACCTATGGACAAGTTACTCCTACCCATATGGGCAAGAGCCCGTCCACCTGGGATTGCCTCCACCATGATATGAGACAACATGAATCTGTAGGCTGCCGAGCTTTCCAAGAATAGTCCGATTAGCCGTGAATAGTTATCCAGATACAGAAACGGATTTAATGGTGAAATGGAGTACAGGCTCACCCTCGGAATCCGCATAGTAATATTCGGATATTGCGCAAAAACGAGTAGCAGGTTGCCAGGCACCCACAGTGGGAAGATGTTATCATTCGTTACCTGCGGGCCCATTTCTCCGATCTTCAAGGGGATGTCTGCCACGAATCTGTCCCCGACCTCCTGTGGAACGTGCACCTTGCGTTTGCTCGCGATATTTGGGACAGCCTGCGCTATCCGCTATATGGCCAGGTGTACTACACACAACGCATGCCGGAGGATTTGTGCAAGACGCCGCCAAGTGACCTTCCTCTCCGCATCTAAGGCACAGGGAGGATCTATCCTTCCCCTAGCAGTCTTGTCGCCTGTGTCCATACTCCAGGCAGCGATAGCATCGTTGTGCCACAGTCCTTTTGGTCACACGACAGCTTATCCATCCGACCCTCATTTGCTGCGCCAGAACCAACGCTGCGGCCGTCTGTGCAGAGGCTCTCACAAACGCCCTCGTAGTGCCAACTTGGCATGGACTGAGCGTGATTTGTCGCACATCGCCTTCAGGTATTTGCTTTTTGATTGCTAGAATTATCTCTTCCTCGGTGTTGGAGTTCTCTAGGCCATGAACTAGGACCGTATCCCCGCCCGTAGAGGTCGTGCTAATCATAAGGGAGCCTAAATGGCTTGATATCGCATCCTTTAGTTTGACAGCTTTGTCATGCGTCCCGGACACCTCTATGGCCACATCTCCCCCAGTTGTCTTCTTGATTGCACTAACGGTAACCCCAATTGAGGCTGGGTGAATGGTCCCTTTCATGCGGGATATGATATCGGCGTATGTCATCTCCCCGTTCTTAATGATAATCCTCTCCGAGGGAGGTCTGGAGGGTGCTTGCGTCGGCCTCTTCATACCGGCTGACATCTTAGCCGTAGGGTCTTCCCTAAGTATAAATTCAATACTATCCTTACAGAAAACGTGTTCTAAGCACTTCCTAAAGGGGATTATACAAGCATCACCAGTGATCATAGATACGTCGGATGGGTGTTCCTCCATCTGCAGTCGGAGGTGGAGCGCCATAAGATGGAATTGTTTGATATTATCCATTTCCGTTACGCGCCCATCATAGGGGAGCAGGTACGTTGTTCTCTCTCTTCCAGTTGACGTCCCCCTACTTGAGTCATTGCGCGAGTATGTACGGATGTATTCCAACCTACCCGGGGTGAGCCCCTCCCGGATCATTTCTAGCGCAGTGTCAGAGGACAGGCCGAGCTCCCTGCTCCTATCTTCAGCGAGTCCCTTAGACATATCTATAAGGATACATTTGGCCTTCGCCTCGCTGGTGTTGCCCCCCGTCTTTGTGACCTTATAGGCATCTTCTGGCCAGGTTGTCTCGACCACCGCGAGGAGGTTCTCGATCCCCTCCCCCCTCTCCAGGGATTCGTGGATCATCGCGGCCGTGAGAGCCCGGCCAGCCTGTGTGGTTTTTTCTGTCCACATTACATTCTCACGGTCACAGCACCTAAGGAATGCCGGGCTCCGCAGTACCTCGTCCATTTTCATGGCAGCTTCCCTCAGTCCCATAAGGCAATTTTCCATGTCGTCGCTCGTTGCACTATCGGATACTACTGTGTCGAAAATGTTACTTATTATCTCGCTTACTCTACCCCAGGTATTGGTGACCGCTTCCATGCCACATCCTCTCGGTATGGCCAGGTGAGGCGAGTTAGGTGATTCCCGCCTCCTCTTTTTCTCTCTCCTGTACGGTTGAGCCTCCTCCTCATTTATTAATGTGCCCAGTTTGTAAGACAGGCTAGTCGGGTCCTCGTCGATATAAGGAGTCTCGGGCTGTGATTCCTCACTGACCTCAACTTGAGGTAAGCCCGGCGGTGGGGTCCGTATCAGCAGACTACTTCGGGTGGCGAACAGCGGTTTGTCATCTTTGTCTTTGTCTTTCTCTGTCTCTTTCTTGCTTTTCTTTCACGGCGTATGGCCCCTCCTCCTCCTTGGCGGGTCTGTTTCGAATCTTCTGCATATGCCTTTTCATTAGCCACGTCATCGTCGTCAGTGTCCGTCCGGCCATTTTTTAAAGTATTTAGATAATCCATTATATGTCACACGAGTAGGGTAGATGTATATGTCGAGCCGGGGCAGTGCTCCCTTCCCCGGCCAGGGCTCCTTACACCCGGGGTGCGCCAGGTGCCCCGGGGGCTCCGTTCAAGACAGACTAACGCGTCTGCCATCCACCTATCGGCACGGGTCGCATGACACCTTTGGTTGCGGGTTTTTTCAGGCGGGTTTTCCTTCCCATCCGGTTTTTTTACCCTGGTTTTCCTTCCAGACGAAAACCAGGCCGTGCAGGGTCGCCGTTTGTCTTCAGTTGCCAGATCGTAAGCCAGTTGCGTGTCCGTTATCCAAAGCCGGTTCGCGATAGACGCCCCCCCGCACCTAGTGCCGAGGGCCCTTCCCACGGGGATTTTCACCCCATCTTCCGGGTCCCAGACGATGCGGGGAGGTGAGCCACTCCTTAGCCCCGGAAGCCGACAATGTGCCAGGCCGCCGGGTTACACCCTCCCACCAACTGTGAGGTGCCGTGGCTCCTAGGGGGGGATACTACTTGATGTAAATAACACGAAATCGTGACAAATATGTGTAGTTTGGTGATGCTGAATTAAAATGTACACTAATTGAAAATACACTTGTAAATAATGTGGCCAAATTCCTATACTGTTTAGTGGTACCACCAATGTGTCTCAAAAACCTTTCTTAATACTATAAACAAAAGGTAAGCCTTTCCAGGTTCCACTTAGCGTACTATACACTGCAAAGTCTTACTAGAAATCGAGTTAATTATTCGCAGCCCCTCAGGTTGTTCTGTTAGCCTGAGCACGGGTGAGGCGAACCCGAGGTACCCGAACCACGAATGAACGAACGCTCTACATCAGACTAAGAATATAAGGTGGCATGGACGCGACAACTACCCCCTCAGGACTTAGTGGGGGAAATGATGCAACCGATTGCCACCCCGAGAGATTCGGCTTCACCGTCCGGTCCGCGATGAGACAAACTCTGTAGAAAACACCCAAGTCAAGATGAGACAGTATAAGCCAAAGAGAGCATGGCTAAGAAGGCGGCGATCTTAGTTTTTTAATATATACAACAGGATTCTCCAGTTTCTCAACAGGAACTTCCTCCCGTACAGGTACTTGTAGAAATGTTCTACTGACTTCACGGCAGCTAACAGCTCTCTCCTGGTGACACAGTAGTACCATTCGGGCTTTGACAGTACTTTACTGAAGTAGCCAACGACCCGCTACTGTCCATTTTGCAGCTGGGACTGGACCACTCCGATCCCGTCGTTACTTGCATCTGTATCCAAGATGAAGCGTCCCTCTTGGGTCGGGAACCCAAGAATAGGGGCCGTCGTCAACCGTCTTTTCAGGTCGTCGAAAGCTGCTTGGCATTCTTCATCCCAAAGGAAGGCTAATTTTTCCTCGGTTAGTCGTGTCAGCGGCTTTGCGATATTAGAAAACATTCAGACGTAACGACGGTAGTAAGTGCGAAGCCCCAGGAAGCTCAGCAATTGATGCTTGTCCTTCGGTGTTGGCCATTCTTGGACTGCTCGCTCTTTTTCAGGGTCCACCTCCACGCCGTTACTGCTGACCACGTGACCCAGATAGTGTACTCTCGTTCTTAAGAGATGGCATTTCTTTGGATTGAGCGTCAGGTTAGCCTTCGGAGTCTCTTGAAGACTTCCTCCAGGTTTGACAGATGTTTGTCGAACGTTCTTCCCACGACGATTATGTCATCCAAGTACACGAGGCACGTTTTCCAGGAGAGCCCTCTGAGTATGTTCTCCATGCGCCTTTCGAAAGTAGCAGGCGCATTACACAACCCGAATGGCATTACGGTGAATTGCCACAGTCCAAATCCTACTGTGAAAGCCGTCTTCTCCTTGTCTGCAGGGTCCGTTTCCACCTCCCAGTAGCCACTCTTCAGGTGTCCAGAGTGAAAAGCAGCTTAGATCCAGCCAGAGTATTCAGGGTGTCGTCTATACGGGGAAGAGGGTAGCTGTTTTTCTTCGTCACCTTGTTCAGTAGATCTACGCAGAACCTGGTGTCCCCATCCTTCTTCTTTACCAGGACTTCAGGACATGCCCAAGGACTGCTAGATGGCTCGATGATTCCCTCTTGTTCCATGTCGTGGATGATCTTCTCCGCTACCGCCCGCTTCGCCTGCTTCAACCTCCTTGTTGACTGGCGGATTGGTCTCGCTCCTTCCGTAGCGATCTTGTGTCTAACAATACTCGTTCTCCCATAATAGGCCAAGCAAATAAGCAAAAAATACTGTTTCTGGCATCGAATCTTCGAGCAGGGGCCCGGATTTTTAGGTAATACAGGCCTACAGAAACAAAACGTAGAGGAAGACCCCAAGGGACTATGAACATTAAGCATAGTTATTGTCAATTAAACGTCAAAAAATGCACTTTTTTTAACTATTTTTGTTCTCAATTAAAAACTAAGTTACTTTTGGGTAAAATGGACTCACCATCCTCTAGGGAATTAAAAGATCTTCAGAATAATTCTAAACCGACTTCGATATCTTCATTTGTTGCTGAGAAAAATGGTATAGAATCAAAATCGACAAATTCTTTGTTTAACAATTGTTTTTGCGAAATTGAACCTGCGGCTTTGTTATTTTGTAAAAAGTCGAGGAGGATAGTGCTTAATGTGTTAAAAATTTCAGATTGTTTCAGATTTTCAGATTTCAAATTCATCAAATAGTTTATTGGAAAATTTAATTCGTTTATATTTTTGCAATTTTTTTGCAATAACCATCTACGCACAAATAAAAAAAAATCGCGATTCTAATATCATGGTGCCCTAGAGAAATATTTTCTCTATCGATGTCAACTGTTGAATATGATAAAAAGTAATTTTAAGATTGTTTAAAAAATTAAAACCTTATGTCATAAGCAATATATCTGGAAATTGTTGAGGAATTTTGATGTTTCTTCTTTTGATTTGGGGTACCGTTCTGAGCACATTACGAAGATGCAATTTGTTTATTTATTTATTCATTAATTGACCACCTAATTTGATGAAACAATTTTTTGGGAATAAATTTTTTACGCCAAATCCATTTTTTGGTGCGGTTTTCATTGTTAAACATGGAGAAGGATTGAATAAAACGTACATTATAATATTAGTAACATATTTTGTTTTATTGTTATATCAAATGGTATGAATATAGTGTATTTTTTATTATATTTTTATATAAAAATAATTTTTTTAATGACAGAAATTACAAAATAACAAAGCCGCAGGTTCAATTTCGCAACAAAAATTGTTAAACAAAATATTTGTCGATTTTGACTTTCTATACCATTTTTCTCATCAACAAATGAAAACATCGAGTTCGGATTAGAATCATTTTAAAGGTCTTTTAATTCCCTAGAGGACGGTGAGCCCAATTTACCCAAAAGTAACGAAGTTTTTAATTAAGATCAAAAATAGTCAAAAAGTGCATTTTTTGACGTTTAATTGTTAACAACAATGCCTAATGTTCATAGTCTCGTGGGGTCTTCCTATACGTTTTGTTTCTGTAGGCCTATATTACCTTAAAATCCTGGTCTCCTGCTCGAGGATTCGATGTCATGGCGAAATCCCTGATTGGTTGGCTTAAAAGGTCCCTTGTCATACACGAAAATCGATCGGTATCGACGGAGTAGCTCAACAAGCCTCTTCTTCTCGGCTCCAGCGAGAGAATCGCAGGCATCCATTAGAGCTTCCTCCACTTTTGCGACTTGACAGCCAGCGCTCCCCGTCACCTAGTGGATCAGTGACGTCACTGGTGAGCAGGTTCCCACTTTTGTCAACTTGACGTCACTGGTGAGCAGGTTCCCACTTTTGTCACCTTGCGGATGGTAACTGAGTAGTCATTGAAGTTAATGAGACGGAGGGGAATTTCATCACAAAGCGTCCCCAAGGTCTTCCCTACTAGAACGCCTCGGCATACCTCTACGTCGTGGTTCCAATATTCCACTACGGCAGAATTCCATTTTTCTGTGACTCATGGAAGTCGGGTCACCACTATCGATTCGCTCCTACTCGGCAGGATCATGTCTTCCGTCAGCCTTATCTGATTCCCTTGGTGTGCAGGAATATTACCTCTCGGCCGACAGTCCTGTCGTTTTAGATTGAGCGCGAAAGCGTGGGTTTTCATGATGTCCATTCCCAAGATGGCGTCCTCTTCTATGTTGGCGATCAGGACTCTGTGTGGCGAGAATCGTTCAGTGCCGATCGTGATCTCGACGTCGACTTCTCCGTGGACGGCGCAAGGCTCTCCTATTTTCGCAAGGCGTTTTTTTTTATTTTACATGGGAATTCCACAGCCGACTAGATGACAATCATTTTGAAACACATTGTATTTCTGTCCACTGTATGTTGTTTACTCTGTCGGTACATGGCATAGTTTTGTTTTCTTTGCTGATCTGCTACATCAGTATCGATGATAATACTTCCACCTCGAATATAACTCCGAGCCTATCGAATTTGTTTGATTTGTAGATAAAATAAAAATGCATAATTAAAAAACAGCAACACAAATGACGCTCGATGTAATGTCATTGTTTTTATTCAAATTGTTAACAAGAAAAATTGATTTGTTATTAACTTTTTTATTAATTTATAACAAAAAAAAAGAAAGCGGCACAACGCAGCACAAACCGAGCATAACTCAGCACAACAAAAATTTAAAAAAAATATGGCGGGGCTAACTTCCTATTGTTGAAAAGACAAACTGTCATATCTTCGTTAATTTTTGGAAGTTTAAAAAAAAAATAGCAGCACAACGCAGCACAAATGGCCCCCGATGTAATGCCATCGTTTTTATTTAAATTGTTAACAAAAAGAAATTAATTTGTTATTAACTTTTTTTTATAAATTTACAGTAAGAAAGGAAGAAAAGCGGCACACCGCAGCATAAACCGAGCACAACTCAGCACAACAAAAATTTTTATAAAAAAAATATGGCGGGGCTAACTTCCTTTTTCCAAAAACGAGTTGCTACAACTCCGAGAATTTTTGACATATGTAAAAATCAACTATTACGGCACAACGTAGCACAAGTCAGCACAGCAAAAAAATTATCAAAAATCGAAAATGGCGAGGCTAACTTCATGAACATAGAAGGATCACCTTCAATTACTGAAAATAGTAATTTAGAAGACAGTAGAATATAACAGTCCATTAATGTTGGTTTCTAAGTACTATCAAAATGCGTCTAACATAATGCAAATGTGTGCTATCCTTCAGGATTGAAGGATAGGAGAGTTGTCCGAAATATGCTGGAAGTAATGTTGAATGATAACGGAATAGAAGTTTTAGTCTGTTGTTTTAAGCCTGCACCATGTCAACTCAGGAAGACGGTCCTCTGTTATTTTAACGCCACGTCCTGCTGTAAGCGGGGAACTAACTGCAGGTTCCTGCATGGGCCTACCAGGGATACGTTCCGGGACGAAACGTCTCTAAGGCAGGGGCAGTGTAACGCGAAGTGTAAACACCAGCGTGAAGCGTGCTCTCTCTTATTTGATGAAGTTGGCCCACTTCAAAATAGAGAACGCTTCGGAGAATTCAGTAAAATATGCGACTATATGAACCTTCTCGAACAATCCGGAAACGTCCAATTAGGGAAAGAATCATCTGGGCCGTTCTCAAAAAGACATTATTGAGGATATACAATTACGGGCCTGCGGTCGAAGGCGGGTAGTAGACCAGAAGCCATCGTGAGTGAACATGTGCAATAAGTGTACAAAATAAATTAGCGTGATAAGTGTGTATTATAAATTAATTAGTTAAGAAATAGACTAAATAAATTAGGTAGTATTAAGTATAAGTAGTGAACGTTACAGTATGATGAAAATGATCCAGATGAATGATTTAAATCAAAATCGATGGCGAATATAATCTTCGAATCGTAGAGGATATAGTATTGATTGCAGATGATGGTGAAGCACGAGATATACTGCAAGAACTACAGGAAGCAATGGAGATGGTCGGTCTAAGCATAAATTATGCCAAAACTATGTTTATGACAAGTTTAGTATCAACTGGAAATATATGCATAGAGGGAGCGCAAGTCTAATTCTTGTAAGAGTGTAGTTCTCTAGGATACGAATTAAAAACCAACCAGACTGTGAACTTCTATGGCGCTAAAACCTCGGAGGGTAGCATATGGAAAATTGAGGCAAAATTCTTATAAACCTAAAAAAAAGATCTTCAGCTCGTGTATCTTACCGGTTCTCACATACGGCGCAGAAACCCTAACGCTCACTAAGGCTTCAGCAAGAAAATTAAGTGTGACACAAGGAAAAATCGAAAAATCTATGCTGGGGATATCACTTAGGGACAGAGTAAGAAATGAGGAGATCCAAAAACTCAGGTAGACACAATTGAAAGAATCTCATAGACGAAGTGGACCTGAGTTGGTTATTTTGCACGACAAATGGACCACAGATCACAGACGAAAAAGCTTCTGGAATGGAAGTTGTAACGAGGCAAAACCGTGGCTAGGCAACCAAACCTGTTTTCTCATAATTAACTTAGGAGTCTCTCACTCGGAGCGTTAGCTTTGCTGTCCGGTATTTAGGATTAAACGAATTTTCTTAAGATGGCGAGAGATATAACCCGCCAAGGGGTGTTCTTAGTAGCGCGAAGTAGAGGTCGATTGGGAAACTCAAATCAGCTCTGGTCAGACGAGTCCTCGAATGGTAAGAACTCAATTCCTTACTGGCGTTCCGTCATTGAGGAAACCGTTTATTTCCCGATTTCGCATTGGCGTTCCGTCATTGTGAGATCGCGTATCAGTCTAGGTATACCTGTCATAGACCGCTCTATTCCCGTTCTCTTGCCTCTGTTTAACTAAACCGCTATGCCGAAACTAGAGGATGCACGTTTTCCTCGCTTTTCCGAACCTAAGTATTTTTATTGTTCATTGCCTTGTAGATTATTCTCCATACTTTTTACTAGTTGTAAATTTTATTGTTTCCTTAGTTTCAACCATTAGAATAATTTCATATTTTCCCTATTTTTTGATACTTAGGATAATTTGGCATTCTCCGTAAATCAGTATTTTCCGCATTTTACAACAATTAGAATATTTTATATTTTTCATATTTTGTAAATTTCTGTTAAACTGTTTCATTCTCAAATCTTTCATCCGAAAATAAACACCTGCAAACAAATAGTTTTTACACTTTTATCTTTCTCTCCTTTTAACCCGGAGATGTAAATCTATCTTTGATTGTACAGTGTTGCCGATACGATTTTAAAATAAATTAATCTTAGTAATTCCCGTTTATTTGTTTTATTTTTACGGACAGCCCTGGCTTTCTCCTGAGTTTAAACTCACCCGTGGCTTTAGGGAGTAAACCCTTAAAAATCTGGCGCCCGAGGTAAACCGATTTTAAAACCGTTTGCCGAAATCCCGAACTCCGTCTCAACGCCAAGTTCTACACGTAACCCATTTCCTCATCGTAGTCGTGCCGCCGACTACGACTAAAGAGAGGAAACACCACGTTACAAGGTCATGGTCAGATAATCGAAATCCCAGAATACCACCTACCAGATGGATAGATTATTTAAAAAAAAAACGACGCAAACTGAATTACACTGGCACAGAATCGAAAATCTTCGAAAAATATTGAGGAGGCCTATGATTACAGTGGACGCAAATGGCTGGAGAATGATGATGATGACTATATTGTAACGCGAAATGTAAACAGCAGCGCGCAACGTGTTTACTCTTATCGGACCTGGGCGGTCACTTCAAAGCGCTCCGTTAATTGAACAATAAAAAAACCGTCCCCAACGTTCCGACAACATCTAATTAAGGGAAGAATGATTTATTACCTTCTGGGCGATTCTAGATAAACATTATTAGGGAAAAGAAGAAAAGAAGGATCGAGTTCTTTCAGGAATCATCGCGAATACAATTGAAATATCTATAAGCGGGTTGGGGTCGGAGAGATTAGATTAGACGTGAAGCCGCAAGAGAATAAACACTGCGAAAAACGGACAAGCGAATTGTACAAATAAATTAAAAAGTTAAATGTGTAAATATAAATGTATAAATAAATATTACATATAATGTAATATAAATTAATTAGTTCAGTAATAGTCTAAGTAAATTAACTAATGTGTAGTGTATAATTAGGACAGTGTAAATAAATTAGAAATAAACGTTACAATATTTTATATGGTCATACGAGCGAGTGTACAATTGTCCATCTAAATAAACCAGGCTTTTTAGAAGGCAGTAAATAAATTAGTGAAATTATAAAATCATTGAAACATTCAAGTATAATTAAACATATTATGTTTATCTGTTTTTTTTTAATAAACTTAAATTTCAAATTCATAGGCTCAAGTTCGTGCATACTGGTTCCATCAATATTGCCAGGTATTCACTAGTAAAACAAATCTTCCAAGTCTTATGTAGCTATTAAGGTTTTATAGAAAACAAATACGTTAAATTTGAGGATTTCTGGACATGGGTGGGTCTTGGAGCCTAGTGTTTGTATGGGGTCGAGTATGGTGAGTAATGAACGGCATCGTCCAAATGAGCAATCGAACGATTCCGGCGGCAAATTGGGCGCCTCACAAAAAAAAAGTCGCGTTTAAGACAGGAATCGGTTCGACGATAAACCCAAAACAGTTTGGTGCTAAGATTACGCCAATTGATCAAACTGTCGGAAGCCAAATGGTGTTAATAATTTAAGGGGTTTCCGCGAGAGAGAGAGAGAGAGAGAGAGAGAGAGAGAGAGAGAGAGAGAGAGAGAGAGAGAGAGAGAGAGAGAGGGAGATAGAGAGAGAGAGAGAGGGAAAAAAACACGTTGCCTTCGAACTAAGAGAGGCTCTCCGATATCCCCTTCGATTCACTCGTTCTCTAAGAAAATTTATCCCTTGAAACGCTTCTTTTCGTAAAATTATTCAGTGCCAGTACATTCATTATTCAGTTTAGACTGTCTGTTTCCCTTGAATTTTAAAATGAAATCGATAGGAGGGAATCGAATGTGTTTTTAAGTCATTGTCGAAAATGTTTCTAAGGAAGGAATAGAAATGATTTGGCAGTTCGTCTGTAGGTGGTGTCGCCAAAACCGCGGATATTTTTTCAAGTGATATATAATCATTCGACATAAATCAGACAAAGCGCTATTAGATGATTCACCGGTTGCGTTATCGAGTTAATCCTGAAAAATGGAATTTGATTTAAAATTCTGTTTCACTGGTTATAATGGACAAAGATATTTATCATGATTAAAACAGGTAAATCAAGAGTTGGACTACCTTTGCAATAGATTTTCCTAATTCCTGTTACCGATTCGATTATCTTTCATAATATTAATAGCAATATAATAGCAATATTATTCGCCTAGAATATATATATGCAGCAGGTTTAGACTACAGCATCCGCCGTTTCCTGCATCCATCTCGCCATGCTTTCCTGTCATGTAGATCTTCTTCTTGAAGTTGTCTACTGTGCATTGCTTTCTCTACGTCCATTTCCCACGTCCTTCTCGGCCTACCCCTCTTCCGTCTTTCGGGTGGCCTATAATGGATTAGCTTTTTTGGCCATCTTGTTTCCTCCATCCTCTGTACGTGCCCGTACCATATTAGCCTCCCTTGTTCAATTTGGTCAATGATATCACCTTCTGTTTTCATTTTTTCTTTTATTTGCTGATTGGGGATATGTTGTAACCTAGATATCCTACAACTCCTTCTAAGTACGTCCATCTCTAAGGCTTGGAGTCTTTTACTTTGCCTATCTTTAATTTCCCATACTTCCGAGTTATATAGTGTAATTCCTTCTATGATAGTATGGTATATTCTCTTTTTGGTCGTACTCCTTATTCCTTTACTCCACCATATGCTATTTAGTTGATTTATAGCCTTCCGTCCTTGATTAATTCGATATTCAATATCTTTATCACAGCTCGGGGTTTTATCAAATATTGCGCCCAAATATTTGAATTCCTTACATTCCTTAATGTATTCGCCTTCCAGATCTAAGTCTCCCCCATCTGTTCCTATCGCAAGATATTCCGTTTTTTCCAGACTCATTTCTAATCCCCATCGTTCATACTCCTCTTTCAGCTTTCTAGTCATATAGCTGACGTCGTCTTTGTCTGCAGCGATGACCACTTGGTCGTTGGTCGTATTCGCCTAGAATATTGTTAGAAATCTAAACACCGAAATCCCCTGCTGTGTACTGGTAAAATATTTAAAGTGTATAATTAGATTTATGCAAATCAAATGGATTCAAAAACCTCATCTCTATGATAATTCAGTTAGGAAATAATGACTAGCCGTCAAAGTTAAAAACATAGAGGCGCCGAACCTAATGATTTTAACGAAACTCCTAAGATTTGTGATATTATTTTTGGTCTTGACAGGTCTTTAAAATATTTTGAATTATGTTTTATCACTCCTGAAATTTATTAGTACTTGCCATGACCAAAAATATTCACTTTTGCAGGCGAATAATTGAATTTTTTACTGCCCGCGATTTAATACTATGTACTTAAAGAATTCATTTCAGTCTGAAAATCCAGATCAATTTGCTTTCACTCCAACAGACTCCAGATTTTCCTGTGAAGCACACATTGTATTGATTGTTTTTATTCCCAGATTACATTCTGATTTGTCTTAAAATCCTTCCTCTAAAAATTATTCAAGAAATTTCCATGTATTTTGTAGTTTTTAATGTTTCATCAATACTTCATATCTCATCCGCGTCGTCGAAAACGTGGATTTTCGTATACGAATTGTAAGGTGAGAATTTAAATAATGTTCGTATATATCACCAGTTAGCAGCGATAAATTTGATTTCATTATTAATTCCTGGAATATATTGTTTATTTATATTATAATAATTGAATCACAGGTGGTGTTGTGATTTCTGAAAAATTTGTAGGTTGACAAACTTTATCCGACTAGACGGTCAGATCCCAATACCTCTTATTTCCACAAAGTTTTTTCCTACCTGCTGTACAGACGATTATAATACTCGTTAATTACATTATCCGTTTCTTGAATATTTAAGTCGCCGTCGGACTTTTTATTATATTAACATTTTCCTTTTTTATCACCGTTACATCGGGTGCGATTCGATTGTGATTTCAGGTACACCTGACCCGCCGAATTTTATCGGTAGTAAATCCTTCGTTACGACACATAAAATATACAATTAGTAACATTAAGTCGTTTTGAGGTTTCGTCGGGATTTTCGACATTTTACGCAGCAAGTAAAATAATCAATCGATTCTTTTGCAGCGATTTGAATACATACATATGGTAGAATCGTTTCGTTATACGAATATGTTTAAAAATGATGATACGGCAGTTGTAAACCCTAAACTTGTCTTTAGTGACACCGGCTACTTGACTCTAGTATTCATAATAACATTTTATAATATTGTATGCAAAGAATGGACATGTGTTGTTAATGTTATTCCTGTTAAAACTACTCCCATCTATATATTGGTGTTAGGTTTTTTAAATATGTATTACATATACATATATGATATATACATATTTGTGAGTCACGCACAAAGTTGAAAAAACTCTGATCTATCTTTTCTTTAAATGGGATTCATTTACGTTAATTTATTTTCAATACTTTTTTAAAATATTTTTTTGTTAGTCCTTTTTCTTCGTTGTGACCTTTAACTTTCCGAGTAATACAAAACTTTTTTCGTTCTACGTCTGAATGAACAATCGTATAATGAACTTCTCGAGAAAAAACCCTAGACTGACAAAAAAATTAAATTTAACCCCTCAAGACAAAATACTGCCCGGTAACAGTAAAATCATCATTATAATTTAATTTCATGTCAGAAATATTCCTCAATAAAATCCTGTTCCGGTCAAAAGACAAACGGCGGTATAAATATCGCACTACATGAAGTATATGCGGGAAATGAAAGGGAAATCAACCAATTTCTCTAGAAGTTACATTAATAAACATGAAGGCTATAATACCACTCTGTCCACCAGCCCTATAATTTGACGGTAATTTATTGAATTACCGAACCACTAAATTTTGAGGGATATTGGATAACCGCGAAAAATTATTCGAGTCACGGAACAACTTTAAGTGCAATTTCCTTTGTTATTCGTCTATTTAATTTCTGAATAAAATATGTTTTACAATGGAAACGTTCAGTAACAAAATTGAATCAATTAACAAAAAAACAATAAATTGAAAGATGTAACTAATTACATATCAACTTGTTATACGTAACGAGTAGAATTTCTAGACAGTGGAATTTTGTTTTTCTTCAGCCCACAATCATTAATATAATACATGCTATTTCACCATATTTGGTTTTATTAGGATGGCCACGGTTCCAGTTACGGGAGTTCAGAGATCAACAGTGTCCTAATCATTCAAAATAAGCTTCACTCACATTAGACGAATGTCAGGCCGAAGCCAGTTGCCTCCGGTTCTATCATGGGTTTAGAGCCCAAACGTCAAACTCAACGTGCGGCCAAGTAAAAAGAATTTGGGCAGCTTTTATGGAGATGATTAATACACTAATGCCTAAAGATCAGGAGGGAACTTACTACTGAGACGCAGCGTTATGTTTTTAGGCATGTTTCGAGGTTTTTTGCGTTGGTTTTTAACTCAGTATGGCTTTTACGAATTGGGTTGCAAGGTCCCCCATCGTGTGCCTCCCCGGGTGGCGGACAGGTTGTTACCGAGGAAATCAAATACTCGGGACAGACCAAAACTGGCATTGGTGAAAGGCAGCAGTTTCGCCAAAATCAGGCTATAGCGCAAACGGTTTCTTTGAAAGGGTATAGTGCTGAAACCGGAAAAGCGCAGCTGAATCAGCAATAAGTTTCCATTACGGTACAGAAAAAGGAACGGAACTCTTACTGTAGAATATTTTTAAAAAATTCTACAGGCAGACGAAAACAATGAAATGGTCTTCAGTCCGGGCAATCCTTAAGTAGGGAGGGGGTGCGACGAATGCCCCCCGTCCCGTCGCCTACTCTTAGTAATAATAATTATAGACTTTATTTTGCGATAGAGTGGCACTACTAAAACTTCAAACAACTGATAGAAACTTAAATATAGTTCAGGTGTATGCTCCCAGAAGCAATAAAACTGAACTCTACAACAAAATAGGCGAAGTAATGCGCCTCACAGAGGTAACTATGGTCATAAGAGATATCATCGCCAAAATTGGTGGTGGTGCTGAAGGAGACAATATATGATAATACGGTCTTGGCACAAGAAACAACAGGTGGGATAGACTTGTGCAGTTTTGTGTAGAAAATAACTTTATAGTTGGTGAACGAAGTGTGAAATGATCTCTCTAGAGAGTGGACTGTATGTAGATATTTTCCGTAGCTCGTGGGTGGCTGCGGAGATGAGTCTTGTCTCCAGGTTGTAAGGCTGAAGACGTTCTTGTAGGCGGAGTTCAGGGCGTGACGTGATCTCTTGAAGTTCTTGAAGTTCTAGTTGTTGTGGAGAGAGAGCGTAACGTGCTCTCCGGGGTTGAAGTTCTAGTAGTTTGGAGAGAGGGCGTGACGTGCTCTCCGGTGTGGAGCTGAGGGCGTAACGTGCAGATCCGGGTTGAAGTTCTAGTAGTTTGGAGAGAGGGCGTAACGTGCTCTCCGGGGTTGTCGGTTTGGGTGGCGTGAAGAAAGATCACAATACACTGTCGTTTTGAGCATACATCGTATACTGGTTTATTACCAAAAATTCACAAGCTTTTATACATCTTCAGATTACATTGGTTAAATGGCAAATTAAGTTTTGTTATCTTTCGGCGTCCTAGATTGTAATTTCCCTGACCTAGCTGTGTGGTTGACATTACCGAGCGCGTTTATTATCATCTTACGAGAACTGGTGTTATGCTTACGTGATTAATTATTGTTGTAAGATTTTGAAATTATCACTTTTGATCCGCGCTTTTTCGTCCACCTAAGCTACTCAGTTGTTTTAATACCCTCTTTAATAGTTATTAATAACTTAATAATTGATTACTTTATCAGCACGCACACTAAATTATTTCACTGACTTAGTTGTTCTAATTAATTTTGATTACTTAATTTGCAAGTGGAAATTTCACCTAAGATGTTTTTAATAACACGTTGCTCTAGTTCCCTATTTAATGGTTATTAATCCCTAATTGATGATTATGTTCCCTAAATTCCCTATTAAATCCCTACAACCCTACTTAGCTCTCTTTTATGTTGATCGTAGAGTCAACAGTTGGTAATACCGTTTTTATACAACATTCTAGTAGGCTATACACCTGGAAATCACCAGGAGACAGTAACGACAAAATAATCAGGGATCAAATTGATTTTATCTTGCTGAACCTGAAGTTCAAAACATACATGAAATCTGTAAAAACCTACCAGGGAGCAAACATTAATACCCACCACAATTCTGTAGTGATGGATTTTAGCCTTAGTAGATTTGTAAGAGTTAAAAAAGATAAAATGTTAAAATAAATAGATATTACATATTTGAAAAACTCTGAAAAGATAGAAGAGATCGGTATAAACATCGAAATAGAAGTAAAAACAATAGAAAGACCTGCACAGACGGAAGACATTGAAACAATATGGAATACATTTAAATCGAAAGAATACAAACTGAAAAACAAGACACCAGATTCGCAGTAAACAACGATAAGAAAGATTGGATGACACAAGAGATATTGGACCTCATGGTTAAAAGAAGAAAATTCTATATAAACCAAACAGAATATTATCATTTTAATCGTACCATTAGAAAAAAATTAGAGAGGCAAAAGGAAATTGGATATCTGCAAAGTGCCAGGAAATAGAGCAACTTCAGGAAAAATGTGACACCTTCAACTTAAATAAAATAACCAGAGAAATGTCAAAACGAAACAGAAAATACCAAAGATCCATTCTAAAGGACAACAATGACGAAATTATTTTAGGAGTAGAAGCTAAACTGATGACATGGCAACAATATATAGAAAAACTTTGATGACGGACCTCATTTCCCACCACCGACAGATCACAAGGTAAATGAAAAAAGTCCAGAGATAACTAGAGATGAATTAGTTCATGTAATAGGTTTACAAAAAGAAAAACGGAAAGCTATCAGCCCCGATAAAATATACGCTGAAATACTCAAAGTAATTGCAGAAAATGGAGGAAAAGGCTTAGATTTAATAACATAACTTTAGACAAATCAACAGCTTAGGCAAAATACTGTCAGACTGGCTAAAATTAACATTTATTAATTTATAACCTTGCCCAAAAAGCCGAACTCTTCACAATGCGATGATTATAGAATGATATCTCATGTCCCACGTTGCTAATTTTTTTTAAGGATCATTTATACACGAATTTATAAAAAAATGCGAATACCAAATGGACAAACCGGTGTTGGTAAATTGGTTCCCGGCAGGTAAGAAATTAAAAGGTAGTACTTAGTGCCTCTTATCTATGTACAAATTGGTTCCTGGGATTTTTCGTTTACCTGATATTATCGGAGGAGGTGAGTTCGGACCCACACAGGTTTTCCATTGCCCTTTCAATTGCCTATCAGGTTTTGCCTTGCCCCTTCAAATTGCCTATTTTCCACAACAGCAGAAAAAATATTTCATTCTACTTACAATGCAGAGACGCAAAATAAGCTACTTCAGGCTTAGGTAATGCTCAGGTAATTGAAAACGTTGGGAACCAATTTACACTTATAGGTCAGGTATACCGAAAATTGCGGGAACCAATTGGTATGTTATTTTTGACCCTGATTAACTTGGGAACCAAAAGAAAAGCTTTTGACACTGTTAAACATCAAAAGATGATCGAAATTATAAGAGCAACTGGAGACGATGAACAAAATTTGCGCATCATCTCAGAACGATATTGGCGTGAAACAGTTGACAGTGTGAAACGTAGATTCCGGCATGACGGATGCTCAGACGAGGTCGAGATTGCATTTCCAGGCCAAAGCCGTTCGTGGTCGAAAAAGTTTAGAGCCGACTGGGAGTCACCTTCTGAGGTCGGAAAATGGATCCTCGGAGGCAGGAAAATCGAGATTCGCAGGTCGGGATTCACACCCTATAGCGGCCATTTTCGGGCTCTGAGGCCAATTCCAGGGGCGTGGGCCTTATTCTGACCTCGGATTCGAATTCATCGGTGAAAAATACATAAGAATGAACAAGTCTGATCTACAGATCCGGATTTTTTTTGTGGGGCTGTGTTATTGATCTTCACGAAATAGTACTTTCAATCTTACAAGATACTATAATTTTTGTCACATTTACTAATCTGAAAACGATATATCCGATCATTATTAAATCGTGTGATTAATATTCACTAATAAAATTGCATCTGAAC
This sequence comes from Cryptocephalus moraei, assembly GCA_946251905.1. NCBI lineage: Eukaryota > Metazoa > Arthropoda > Insecta > Coleoptera > Chrysomelidae > Cryptocephalus > Cryptocephalus moraei. The sequence continues at coordinate 35,617,944 of OX276455.1, forward strand.
AAAATGAAAGAAAACCAATTTCAGATTTTGGTCAATTTAGACTACATTTCACTGGTTGAAAAATTAACAGAAATTCATTGCTTCATTTTCAATAATAAAACTATTTACACACTAAAAATCCCAATGACTAATCCTTCGAATTTCGATCTGTACCTATCTATTTCTTACCTATCTATTCAAAAAGTCAATTTTAGGTGGTCGCTGCAAAATATTTAATAAAAAATAAATTGCTTACGTAAAGATACGCTTTCATAGTAAACGCTGGAGAGAAATTATAGGAACAGTAATACATTTACAAGGACGTCGATATTCAAGAGCTCAATAGGGCGAACTCCTTGCGAAATCCAAATGTTAAGCGACGGAAACACTTTCACCCATCACCAAATACGAAAAAAAGCGATTACCAAGCCAGGCTGTAAGAGCATGAAAAACACCGATCAATGGATTGGACTATTTCCTTCCAAAAAACTCGTCACCCTGAAATGCCACAAACAAGAAGAAGTACCTGTTCGAAACGCCTAAATGTTGCTAGATACGATGTAAACCAACCCAATCAAGAAGATTAAAATTGACCTAGAACAACATCAGCTAGATGATTCACTGAATACAAATACTACCCACATACAGAACGAATCGAATTTATGAGAAGAAGAGATAGATTACACCCTCAGCATATGGACTGTCCTTATCTATGATTTACTGAAATGCTTAATATGCTAACTTTCCTACTAACAAATTTACTCATTATTATAACTTACCACTTTAATAAATAAGATTAATAAAATTGAAAGTAGATAGATGAATCAGACAGAAACTGAGCCAACATACGACCAACTACCTCGCTAACAACTCCAAAGTTGGGAATACAGAAGAGAAATTACCTTCCCAAGAAGATACCGAGCTCCACCGACGTCAGCATATTAATTATGTATTATAAATACAACAGAGTGGGAGAAGTCACTGTAATTCTGATTTTTGTCTTTAACACTTATTTATATTTACCATTTTTCATAAAATAAAACTTTTAAATAGGTAACTCATTAAAATTGTTGGATGATCTGTTCATACTTAATTTTTGTTGGAGTGGGTGTGGTTAAAAAACCAGTTATTAGGTGCTTAATTATCTTTAAATCCTATATTGTCAGTTATTTGCTTAGCACTTGGCATCAAATAGAGGAAGAATGTCCGCAAACTTTATATATCACATTTATTTTACATGAGACTCGTCGAATTTGCCAAGATCAAATGATTTTAAAGTGGAAATTATTATATAGACTTATTAAGAAGCATTCGTATTTTTAAAAGATCGACATCGACTCGATAAGTATCGAGTTTATGATTTCAAAAAAAGAAATGGAACTAATTCATATTGGTACAGCGCAAATATAACTCTTTAATTATTTAGGTTTGTTCAACGAATATCCGCAGATTGCACAAAAAATTTGTTCATAAATATATTGCCCGTGAAAAAAGAAAGGGTCTTAGGGGCAAATTTATAAACGTCCATACCCTACAATCCTCCTACACTACAATTTTCCTAGACTGTAGGGTAAGCGACACTAACCCTACAATATGGTATTTTAAAAGCATATATCATCCCCCTAAAATTGTAGGGAAGAAACTTGTGGCAACACCGTAAATTGAAGGGAGCTCTAAATAGTTTTGTATTTTGTTCACTACTATTCACGTGTTCCATACTTGTACCCTGACAACCTAATTTATAATCCACGCTTGGCATTCGTTAATGTTTTGTATTGTACAGAGCATAATTTAACTATTGGTGGGATTGGTAGTCCTCGATAGTCTCTATCCACATTATTTCCATAAACCATTGGAAATATCACATTTCTAATAATGTCTCCATCGAATCGAAACCTTTGTTTCATTTCATCATTAGTCAACGTTTCGAGAGGATTGTTTCTATCCCTCAGGTAGTTGCACCCTGAAATGTAATATATTTTAATTACATGTCTGTATGTACTATCATACAATTATTTAATTATTACACTAACTTCAAAGCTGTTCCATTTTATAATTACTATGATCTCCTTACCGTGGAACTGCTAAATATACTTCGTCATGAACGTATTGCACAAATTCATCAAAATCCTCACCCATCGTAGGGAAAATATACACCAAATCGAAACACAGGTTAATAGAAACGACTCCAAAACATTACAAACACTTCAAATAACACACCAAATCGAAATATAGGTTATGTGGTGACATATAAACAAATTTAAGGGACCATTAACGGCCACTACAATTTTCCTACATTTCTAGGAAGATTCCAGTGTTAGTGACGTTTATAAATTCCGTTTTGAGGAAAGTGGGCATGGCCACTTAAAATTAAGGGAGAAATTAAGTGTAGGGACGTTTATAGATTTGCCCCTTAGTGAAAGAAACTTGGAAAATCTTTAGTTGTATATTTCAAGGATAATGACTATAAAGAGCTATTTCCATAAAACTTACCGTGTTCCTGTCGTGCTTCGACTGTGGTGTTTACTATGGCGTGGTAAAATAACATGTTGCGTTTATTACTATCAATGTATTAAGCAAATGTTCACTTCGACATCACCTGTCGTGTGCTGATCGTGCACCTATTGTGCAGAGCGAGCCTTGACCGACGACAGGAATACGACAGCTGCACGAAAGAATATGTATGTTATGTCAAAACCTCCGATCGGTACTCCTAGATACATGTACATCATACATGCGTTAAATAATGTTTAATCATAGACCTACACAGACACACTAGTTCGTCATATAAGGTAATTTGGAGCTACGCTATGAGTAATGACGATAAATACATTTTGCTAGCAGCGGTGTATGCTGTTGTAATCAAGATAAAAATAAATCTTTTCAAAAGCTGGGCTTAACTACAAAACTTTATGCAGTTCTGATAGAAAACAAAATATTAAATATAATTGTCAATTTTACCATATATTTGTGATACAGGATCAAAAAGTATTCACGGAAATTATGTTCGAAATTGATAATATTGTGACCAGTGGCAAGGCTTGACGACGCAGTTGGTTATGTAAAAATGTTAACGACACAGGAATATCACACAGTTGAAGCACAATAGGAACACGATAGGTTATGTAGACATAAACCATGAATACTGTAGTTATTGATGCATTTCTAAGTGTTTATGACTTGGTTACATTACCTGTAATATGTGACAAATGCTTTTGCTGAATAATTTTTCAATTTTTGCTTTTATGCTGTGGTAGTGTTTTTAGGTGACAACGCATCATTTTTTGCACTACAACTATCTACAACTAAACACAATATACTAATACGTACGTGGTCTAAGGTATATAACTAGCTGTTACCTGACGCAGCTTGGCCTGTTAAAATTTTATCAATAATGATAACAGTGTTATATTGACCACTTACTGATCCGTGGCAAGGACTAAGTACATATTTATAATTTAAAATTTTATGAAGTAAATAATTTGACATTTCACGCTGCACACATATATCTTCGATAAAAAAAAATATGATAAACATATAAATTTAACTAAGAGACATCGACCTACATGTTTTACAGAAGGACATTATTACAATAGCCACATTCATGTTCAATTTACGTTAAAACTCGCTAATCGTAACTCGTATTGGTGGAAAATTAAGCGTAATAGAACAAAATTTATATTAAATCAAGTTTTTACTAACAAAAGTTCTCACAATAGGAATTCCTACTGTAACAAAGTACGACTCAGCTGAGATATTTTATCGTGCTTTTGTTTGAGGAACATCAAGTCCACTGACGTTAAGCTATAAACTATTTCAGAAACGATCCGAAACATACTCATTTTACTGAAGCAATTTGTTTAATAGTTCTATCAACTCTTGTCTGCCATAATCTCCTTTTATGGGCAATCCGACGATACTTCAGAAAACGTAAGGAGTAATTATACATTATCACATAATTTTAATAAAAATCCCTTTTGTCTCCTATTTAAAATCGCTTTCATTTAGGGAATTACCCAACTTTTTAGAAAATTATTACGGTTAAGTTTTTTACTCTAACAATGAATAATACCAACGCCTTATGAAACAGGAAGATTTGAACTTTGAACTTTCGTACTCAAGCATTTGTTCATAGGTTAAACAAATTACAAATTTTGTAAACAGTGTAGGTAAATACCGAACGCAGGTATAAAAATGTCCGACTGGTAGATTTCGATACAAAGTTTTGCCTTATTTACACTAATATTACATGCAAATTATTGGTGTAACCTTTCGTAAATTTTGGGGTTCCATTAGTAATTACCCTACTCTAATTAATGTTATTTCTTGATAAACATGTACAGAACAGTTTTTTATCAACCACCTAAGTCTTAGTGTTAGCTGTTCGGCTTAGCTTTTGTAATATGTACACATGTACACTGCTCTATATGTACACTATATAATATTTACGATTTAATATTTCGATATCTATACGTCGCACGTCGCTTTTCTACAATTTTACGCTCACATATAGGTTTCATGCTAGAGAAGATATTCTGGCTGTTTTGGAACTTTCCATAATAGAACCAATTTAGTAATTACACCCTACTAGAAACGGTGTCGGCGAAAAAGCGTACGGGGAATAAGCGTACGAGACCCAAAGTGGGGATTTTGCGTACACGACTACTTGCTAAGAGTTAATCTAAGCAGATATAGAAACTAAGCGGGGAATTTGCGTACATACCTATACTTGAAAAATGGCAAGTGATGTAAATATAAAATTTATCAAGACTAGCCGTTTAAAATTTGTGCATATGTATTGTTTCAATATTGTCACATCAAATGCTAAATGCAATATAATGCATATTAGTAAATATAAAGTAATTCCGTTTCAGTAGCACTTTCAACATAATCAAGTCAATATAATTTGATTAACAATTCAATACATTAGCCATTCAATACAATTTCAATGCAATTACAAGCAAGTCAATACAATTTCAATGGAAGTACAATCAAGTCAACACACTTTTATTTACAAATCAATACAATGACAATTCAACAGTACAATTTCAATGCAAGTACAATCAGGTCAATACAATTTTATCAATACAATGACAATTCAATACAATTTTAATGCAATTTTAATCAAATCAATACAATTCAAAAGGATTTTATTGCAATTTTTGTACATTTCCTAATGTACACAAGCAAGATTTCAGATCACCGGTTAATTCAAAAACATTTAAAGTTTTTTTAATTTGTTCATCTAGGTTAATATAGAAGCTTCTTCTTTTCTCTTTATTTAAATTTAATACAATTTTGTCATCCGTGAAATCAATACATTCTGATGATATCTGTAATAAGCTATAGCCAAAATAAAGTCGTTTACCATACAACATGCACAAATTTCATGCAAAAGTATGCAAATTCCCCGCTTACTTTCTATACCTGCTTACATTAGCTATTAGTAGGTAGCCGTGTACGCAAAATCCTCATTTTGGGTTTTGTACCCTTATTCGCCGTACGCTTTTTCGCCTGCGCCACTAGAAACCTGTGGTACGGAGATCGGAGCAAACGTTAAACCAAGTTAAACTGTATGATGTAGGTCCCATTGTGGGAATTCTTGATCAAGGAAGTCGCGTTCAAATTGGCTCTTTGTAAGCAACAAAGAGATGTTCAGGTAAATATGAAGAGTTTTTTAATTTTTTTTTCAAGCTTGGAGGTGTAGGAGGTGAAATACAAATGTGATTCACTAATTTCGGAAGCACGAGCTGCCACTGCTTTTATCGATATTCCCTCACAAGCAGATTTGCAAAAAGTTGTATTTCAAAATATAATGTTTACGTATGGTAATAAATAACAGGAAATGAAGAATGTATATAAGTAATTTCATAGATATTACTTTATTTCTAGCCCTATAATAACAACAACAAATAAACATGAGTATAATAATATTGACAGAATCAATGACATCTCGTCTAGCTCCAGGAAATCCATTTACTCGAACTTAAGAAAAAACCGAAACACGGCACAAACGATTTATGAGAAAGGTAAACTAACTTCGTTACTACTGTTCTCAAGTAAATATTATTGTTGTGTCGATTCCGCGAAAGTAATTCGAAAAACGTCAAAACACCTTTCAGTTGACGTCACTTTAGCACGGGTGCAATTTGCGTCGGAGCAGCTACTCCTTATTATACATTAGTCATCTCCATTTCTCGACCGTCTCCAAGGTAATAATGTAATCCTTATCTAAATCTCTGAGTTAAAATCGTCGGTATTAGTATTCTGTCATTTTTATTACTCCATCTGATATCCGAAAATGGAATGCGCTAAAATCCAGACAGGTGTGTTCACCTCTGAATGGGAGTGTTGGGTATGTGAATCACGAAAAATTAATATATTTTTAACAGACAATTCATTATTTATTTTTGTTCAAAAACTAGTAAAAATTTCAACACTAATAAATCTTATTTTAATTTGAAAGAAAAAACATGTTTATAAATTTTTGTCTTTGTATCGGTTTTTAATCTATATACATAATATGTTCATGTCATATAAATTCCTTGCTTTAACCTTTCACTATCATATATCATTTGCTTTCTTCTCGTCTGGTGTATTTTCTTGAAAATAACCTAGTAATTAATATCCAATAATGGAATAGTGTTCTCGGGGAGATGCGATGTGAAAGCAGGAACGTTCTTGATAAATCCACAAATAAAACAACAATTGTTGTCACGGATGTTTTAATGCCGACGTTTCGTCCGTGATTCCGGACATAATCATGGCTAGTTTTTCAGGACAAAGTTGTATAAGGTTACATTGATTTGGACACTGTATACCGCCGTTTTGAGATTTATTGGAGAGCCATTATTGAAACTAGAAACCCCCAAAAAATGAGCGTGTTGCACCAGCGTCCGAATACAGATTTATCAAGAACGTTCCTTCTTTTAATATCCAATAACTCGGATTAATAAAAAAAATAAAGTCTCTGCCGTCCTCTAAAATATCTGAGAAATAAAAGGATAATAACTTATGAAGTAATGACCAGCCCATAACTCGAAATTGTTTCTAAAATACCGCAAAAACTCGCCTGGTAGTTGCATTTCTACATAAGTTTTGAGGTATCAAAAAATATTTGTATTCAGTAATAAACATTCATGTAAAAATTTACTTGTTAATTTTGAAAAAGCTGTAAAATCTGCACTAGTTGATTGGGATCTTATAATTTATTTGATTTAAACGCGATATAGTACATCCCAGTATTTGTACTGGTTTCCCTTAGCACTCGAGTGACTCCTACATACCTAATAAAAGTGGTATGCAAAGTAATCTCTGAATTACAGTTTCATCGGTCTTTTGAATTTTTAAAACTTTTCCCATTTCAAGAGGATTTAACACAGTTCGATACGTTTTGAAATTCCCCGAGAATATTTCAATGAGGAATTATCACCGTCGCGTCGCCTTCATCTTTATGAAAATAAAATAAAGTTGCCGCTCGACTGTCTCGATGTCTCCCTCTCTCTCCTTGTCTGCCTCCCGATTGATATTTCCAATTCTCGAACAGTATTTCGAAACTAAATTACATATTCACGTTCAGACGATGACATTTTCGTCTTTTCTCTAAAAAAAAGGGTTGCCTCTCTTTTTCTTGTTCGAAAATTCTCAGGTAGCTCTTTTTGCACGAATCGCATGTACAAAGTATTAGTTCTTTTGTCATCAATTTTCATTGCCGGCCAATATCTCTCCTACTCCACCTACCATTTTAAATAGATGTGAAATTCTGCTGAAATCGGTAGTGATTCGTCTTATTGAACCATTCCAATTGTAACGATTCCTTTTTAATTGAAGAGGACATTACCGGTATCTTGGAAAAAAGAATATTAACTTTAGGACAAGTATTTCGGTACTACTTTAGTAATACTGAAGTACAGTAACTGCTTTTGCAAAAAAACTGAAAAATTTAAATACAATTGCCTTCTTTTGGCGTTCATTTCTTAAATGTTCGAGTAAGTTGTTTTTATTAATTTGACAATCATAATGACGTTTGACTATCTAATTAAGCACTAACATTGAAATTATACTCACACCATGTGGAGAAATAATCGAGAAATCGTTTAGAAAATAGATACGTTTTCAACCTTACGCCATAATGGAATCATTGTGATAGCTGAACTAAACGAACAATGGTTGTATGTAAAATGAGTTAAACACATCGAATATAACAGTATATAAAACATAACAACAATAAAACCAAACGAATAGAACTTACATATTAGATTGTACAGAAATCATTGGGTGCCGAACTTAGACAATAAGTATTTGTACAAAACCTGCTTAGGACGGAGGCCCATATTGCGGATATCAACTGGTAAGTCGTTTCACAAACGTGCACTTGAAATGTGGAAAGAGTCACGCAAATATTAGCGAGAGGCGTGAGGATTAACTTAGTCTAGATTCGAGATATGTTTAGTACTTGGCTGTTGGCAAGGGTGTAATTGACACCTACAGGGAAGCTATTATGGTTGTCCAGTGCGCAATACTGCAGCTAAGCAGTATGAGGCATAGTTGCGAGATTTGCACGGAAGTGGTGCATGCGCAGTAGCAGTAGAATGGGCTGGTTTCTGATTGACGAAAACTGTGGTGCGAACCTAGACCTGTTCGGATTTATAATGCTATCCGACCAATCGATGCCGACCGTTACTCGTCCACTAATGCCCCACTTCCGTTTAAATTTTGCAACTCTGGGCGATGAGGTCTGATACTCGACGCTACGAGTTTAGGGCAACATGCCAAACGTAATGTATTTGCTCACATATATCAGTACCGGTCACAAAGCGAATAGCAGCATTCATACTGCAACCAAAGAATAGAGAAATAACAAGAAGGGAAAGTCCCGACCCTCTATATTATTTTGAGTAAACAGTTTTCAATGACCTTGAAGACTTATATTGGGTGAAAATCAGGGCCGGACTGTCAACTATTGCGGCGACAGCAAGGGTCGGCGCACAGGTCCGCAATAAGTGTCGAACGCGTATTGATTCAAACATGTTTAAATAGATGTGTAACAAACGTGATCACATGAGACAGGTATATGCCGTGATGTCCCGATGTTTTTTTTAGATTCCATTATGAAAATTAGAATAAAAACCGCGAAGACTCTAATGCTTATACAAAATGCGCTACCTACGCCTCTGGTTGTCATAATTATATTGAGACAAATATGTATTGCACACCTACGCCACTGGTGCATTTTCCCCTAATGTTACCCTGCGCGGACAGATTTGCGCGAACATCGGACCTCTCTCTCCGTTTCCCTTCTTGTTATTTCTCTATTCTTTGCTGCAACTGCATAGTTGCAAATTCGATGGAAAGCCAAATACCCGAGAAGTAAGTATGGTAGGATGCTCACTTTCGTTAATATTAATTTACATTTGTTCGTTAAAGAATCACCGCATATACGAATACGATAAAGGGCCACAGAAGATTTATCTATTCTAATGGTACATTGATTTCTAAAAGTCAGCTTGGGGTCAAACGCAATAAGATTTTCAGTGAATCACAGACACTGACTTTGCAACCTGTTAACAGAATATGTACAATAGAAGGTGTACATTGAATGGAGTCTATCTGTTACCGGTAAATTCTGTCATACAGTTATACGTAAGTTTGCCTAGGCAAAGTCCACATTGCCGGGCCACTACAGGCAAAGTCCGAAGTTGTTCGATATTTCGGACATTGCCTACACTGTGGTATGACAATCTTAGGTTTGCCAATATGTAGCAGGCAAAACTCCGAAATAACCTGTCGCATTATTATCATACTGTCAATATTCTATGTACGAGTATGAGGCACAGTTTGTAATAAAAGAAAAACAAATTAATGTGTTAATAATTGATTGTCTCTTAAAAAAAATCCCAAATTCAGAAAGAAGAAAGAACTGCAATTACAAAATAAAAACATACTGGAAGCATATTGAGGTATAATCAGAGACAACCTTAAAATCAGGGTGGACCATTATAAAATACACTTGGTATTGCTTATTATGTCACTTATTAAAAAAAAATGTTTTCACAAAAGCAACATTCAAAAAATCAACTAAAAAGATATTGAGGTAGAATCATAGAGGTCCCTTTTGGATAGAATTAGGGCTCCTGCATGATATACTTTTTACAAAGTAGGTACATATTATACAGGGACCATTATAAAATACATTTAGTGTTAATTATGTCACTTATTAGTACAAGATTTCGAATGGTGACACATGGAATTGCATAACAATTTTAATCTTTTACATTTACAAGAGTTAATGGTGCATTTTTTGGTACAGTTAAATCTTTAAAACCGTTGCCGTCCAAGTGAAAAACGGTACCCACTAATTTCGCGAAGTGATAATTCTATACCTATTCAGGACGTCTTCGATTTAAAAAAAATGTTCTCTGCAACTTTGGATTTGGTTTCTTGCATATAGAGAACTGATTACTCCATGTTTAGTATCGATTTTACTAAAACTGTCTACAGTTTTTTCCATTACAACTCCTAGTATATTACGAGCATCTCCTTTCTCCTCATCTCATCTCCTCTGTCTAACCCCGAAACTGGCACTGTGACTGATTCCCCTACCTCCCCTACCTGAACTTCCGAAACTTTTCTTGCGACAGCTGCTTCATCTTCTCTGCTTGAACTCTCAATCCTTCGTAGGTAACATTTAATTTACAGTTGCAGAAATTGTGTGCGCAGAGCGAAGGTATAGAATTAATGTTCCAAAAGCCTCTTCGTCACCGTTGGTACTGGTACCACTGGTACTTTGAGCGCAATTGAAGTGAACAATTTCACCACAGTTTCTGCACTTGTGAGGACCTGAAGTTTCCTTAGAGCAAATATCACATAGTTTTATGTAGACTAAGGTTTTGGATTGTCGTTTTCAGAATCGGATTTTCCTTGCTCCACATTATTCGTTGCTTCACTTCTAATGGAATTTACAGTAGCAAGCGCTTCTTCTAATTCCTCTTCAGTTTTCAGTACATTTTTTATCGAATCAGGTAAAGTCTGAATATGTGTACAATTGAAGGTTCGACTGGCAGCGTTATAGCAAATAGGACGGCGAAGGGCGGTTAGTACGAGTTTTAAAAGTACGAAGGGACGCGTGAAAATTGAACAAGTGAAAAATAATATCCGACAAAAGATAACCTTTTGGTCAGCAACGGATGATATGGTAGATTACCAATCTATGGATTGTAGGTCATCCTAAAAACGAGGTTAATCGAATGTAGAAAGTCGTTCAGCACTCAAAGTTTTCCATGATCCCAATGGAAGAAATGACCAAAGTCGTGCCAATACGTTCATTGTAATGAAATTGCAGCAACCAGTTTCGACTACATGGTAGGTATGTTCAGGGGAGCTCTGAATATGATATCTAAAAGCTCTGTTAAAGATGAAAGTTCTCAGTATCCCCCAATAAAACCAATTCAAATAATGTAGATGATGTTTAATCCAACCAGCTGACATCCGACGTTTCGTCTACGATCGTAGACATATTCATGGATATTTCCAGTGAGCTGATGAGTCAAAATGTAAAAATGATGATAGTGAATTGAACAGATGAAGAAGAAAAGTCCTATTCGGTTCTTCGTAGGTCCCAATCTCAGGTCGAAAGTTAGTCGTGACCATTATGTGAACAATCGAGATATTTCTTAATTCTATACATGTGTCAATTCAATTCATCAATTCACACATATACATGTGTGAATATGTGTACGATCGTAGACGAAACGTCGGATGTCAGCTGGTTGGATTAAACATCCAACATTATTTGACTTGGTTTTATTGGGGGATACTGAGAACTTTCGTCTTTAGCGTCGCTCCTGTACCGCAGTCTTACAGTTCGGTTTAAGATTAGAGGTGACTTAAATCAAGACCACAACACACCTTCGATTTGAGCATACAAAAGTACACTGGTTTATTGCCAAAAATTCATGTGCTTTTATACATATTCATTTTGAGTTACATTCATGATACATTAGCCTTTGGTTCCAATTATCTGCTAACCTTGTTAAATTTTGTTGAATGTTATCTTCCAATGTCCGAGAATGGCTTACCGACACGGATTTGCGATCACGTTGCCAATGTGTATTATGCTGACATACACAATCCGTACCGTAGTAGTACACAGTGATGACCTCATTACGTTGGGTCACTGTTACGCTTCGTTTCACCAAAGCAACGGAAAAGGATAATGAATTTAGGAACATGGAATATACAAGGTCTCTCCACGAAAACAAACTAAATTCTACAAGAACTCAAACAACTAAAAATGGATATAGTGGTGCTAACGGAAACAAAGAGAAAAGGACAAGGCTCTTGTCCTTTTCTGACCACTTCTATTCGGGAATAACTAAGGGCAAACGAGCTCAACAAGGAATATCTGTATTAATCAAGAAGGGTTTAAGAAAATTCATATAATTATGGGAAGTAATCAGTGAACGTACAATTAAAATGAATATATCTATTTCCGGGAATACATCTACATCATAGAAACGTATGGTGTAAATGACGACGACACAGTAATTAACAAAGAAGAGTACTTTGAACAACTAACAGAGAACATTTCTAAAATAGGCACATCAAGAGAGATCATAATTCTCGGAGACTTAAATGCAAGAACCGGTATAAATACGAATGATAAAGTAGTAGGAAGGTACGGTGAATAAATGACCAACGATAATGGAGCTAGATTTATTTCTTTATGCCAAAAGAACACATTAAAACTACTAAATGAAATCTTTCAACACCAACTGATACATAAATACAAGCGGGTACAGCATACCAGAAACTTAAGATCTATTGTAAACTATGTAATAATGAGAATAATCACAAGTATGAAAATATAAGATGTGAAAGTACCAAGAGGAGCAACCTGTGAAAATGACCATTATTTAGTTATAACCAAAATTTTATCTTTCATGTTATTGAATAAGAGAGCCGGAGAACAGCAACAAGAAAAATCCCAAGAGATACAAGATATTAGATTCAATTTTGATAGCTGACAACACAAAAGTGTAAAGGAAATAGTTCAACAACGGTTAAATGAAACATTATTAAAAGAAAATTTTGAAAATCTGAAACAACTCTACGCCTTTATCAAAAAAGTCTGATTTCTGCAGCGGAAGAAGCCTTACGTAGATACGAAAATACTGGAAGACCGAAAAAGTACTATTGGGACAAAGAAATCAAAGGTCTTATAATTGAAGAACTCCAAATTCCTAATTACACAAGATGACGACGACAAGAAAAACTTTAAAGAAGTAAGGTAAAGGTTTATGCTAAAGTACGGAAAATATTACTAAAAAGAAAAACAAGACTTGGGAAAAACGTGCACTCGAATTAACACATATTTAGGAGGAGACAGAAGTACGGAAAGCTGGAGGACTTTAAAATTTCTTCGTCAAGAAAGATCAAAATATTGTAACGAGACGGCTTGCCGCGAGATAAACACGCCTAGAGCTACCCGAGTTCGCGGAATTCGGATCCCGGGAAAAGACGGATCGAACAGATGAGAGTCTACTCGACGCTTCGATGCGATAACGGGTTCCTAGAAAATCGGGAATATTCCAGCAACTTCTAGAAGCCTCTTACTTGCCGTAAAAAGGAATGCCGGACCCAAGGCGAGTTAGTTGAAAAATCGGAGCCTAAATATTTCAGGCGACGAACGCGAGTCCGGCGCGCTAAATATATAAACATTTGTGTGCGAATATAAATTAAGTGTTAGTTTATAAGTGTTATGTAAGAAATAAATAAATTAGGACAAATCGCGTAGTGTTTAGTTATAGTAAAACATTAAAAACGTTACAGTGGTGTCAGAGTGCGGATTAATTAGCGAAATAAATTAAGAACAATGAGGAAATTAGGCGATTTAAAAGTGACGGACCTGAGTTGGAAGATAGAAAACTCGAAACGACAGGGTCGAAAACAGTGCTGCAGAAAAGTCTGGAAGAATATTTAACAGACAATGGAGACGACCCTGAAACTTTCGTATTCGAGGAAGAAGGTGAGCGCCTCCTTGACAACAAAATGAAGGAACTCCACGGCGAAATGGGAAACCTGCACGGCGAGTTAGATAACCAAATGAAGGAGATGAAAGGACTTCATGGCGACTTGGACAATAAAATGAAAGAACTTCATGGCGACTTGGATAATAAAAAGGGAAAACATCATGGCGAGCTGGACAACAAAATGGAAAAACTCCACGGTGAGCTCGATACCAACATAGGAAAACTCCACGGTGAAATGGGAAAACTGCGCGGCGAGTTTGATAACAACATAAAAGAACTCTACAGCGAAATGGGAAAACTCCTCGGCAAGTTGGACGAACTCCACGGTGAGCTGGATAGCCGAATTGGAAACCTTGACCGCGCGCTTCAGACCGAAAAAGTCCAACGATTGGAGCTGGAGAACCAACTACGAGAATTGGGGGAACGTTTACAATCCATGCATTTCCAGCCCAGTCGGCAAAACATGTCCAGTCCAGGTAATCCGTTTAACGACTCGGAGTGCAGTCGGAGGGCAGTGGCCTGACGGTCGCTCTCCGGGGAAGCGTCCTCGACGTGCTGCAGACTGTTCCAGAGGGGGAGCTGGACAACTTCGAATGAAGTCTACCAATCCCGAATAAAGAACCGACGACAGAAGCAGGGAGAGAGCCTTCAGGAGTTCGAAGCCGACATCGCGAAGCTAGTTAGATTCGCCTACCCGGGAGCGGCGGAGTCCATGACAGAGAGTCTCGCGGTCTCGGCCTTCATCGACGGCTTGAGGGATGTGGAGATGCAGCGGGCGGTAGGTACGGCTGTCGCGGCCCAAGAGCACATTGGAAGCCCTCTCGATGGCACTGGAGTACGAGGCGGCGAAAATGGCGTCTAGGACCTGTGGCCGCGTCCGGACGGTGGTCGGGCACGACGCATGCGCGGAAGCCGAACGGAAGGTGGACACGCTGGAGCAGGTTGTCAACGCCCTCAAGGGACTGCTGAAGCAAGACAAAAGGGAGCCGGCGAAATGCTGGACGTGCGGAGAGGTTGGCCATTTTCGAAGGGACTGCAAGCGCCTTAGGGTGGAAAAGCCAACAACGGCCCAGACGTCAGAAAACTAAAGCGGGTCGGCTCCAAGGGGGCAGCTCCGACCCGATACCCGTTCCAAGACACCCTCATCAAGATAGCTGCCCTGAGAGGTGAATGTGGCAGCCTGAACGTGGATGGCGAGATTAACGGTAGGAAGCACACCCTACTGATCGTCACCGGGGCATCCAAGACGATCCTGAAGCCAAGCCTGCTGAACACGCGAGGAAAGAAAGTGATGGAGTCCAAGTGGAGGTTGCGAAAGGCTACGGGCGATTCTCGCCATACCGAGTCCTGATTGCCGACATCGAAGAGGACGCTATCTTGGGAATGGACATCATGAATACTCACGGTATCGAACTCAATTTGAAACGACAAGTTATGCAGGTCGGCCCAGAGGAAATTTTCCTGCATACCAAGGATAAGACTGTCCATCAGATAAGGCTGACGGAAGATACGATCCTGCCAAGTAAGAGCGAATCGATAGTGGTGACCCGACTTCAAGGCGTCATCAGAAAAGGGAATCCTGCCGTAGTGGAACCATGGAACCACGACGTGGATATGGGCCGAGGCGTTCTAGTAGGGAACACCTTGGTGACGATGGGTGATGAAATTCCAGTCCGGCTCATTAACATCAATGACTACCCAGTTACCATCCCCAAGGGAACAAAAGTGGGAACCTGCTCACCACTGACGTCACTGATCCACCAGGTGACGGGAAGCGCTGACGGCCATGTCACGAAAGTGGAGGAAGCTCTATAGTCCAGTAAATAAAGGCCGGAAAACCGCCGAACCTTGACATCACATAGATCCCGGACTTTTCTTTTTTAACTTGTAGGTATACATGGGTACATTAATTTCTGAAAAAATGTCCACCGGGAAATGTGCGGAAGGGGCTGGAAAATGTCTTCATGTTGTTAAAATCGACTATTTTCCCCGATATTGGCCAAAATATGACACTGAGGCAATTTGTGTTTGAACACAAAAGAAGAACAATTTATTACCTACGAAAATGGTCCTTACCATTTATGTCAAAAGTTTAACCGTTTCCGAGATAACCGGGCCCAAGCGTAGCCTGGATTTCAAGCTGCTGCGCCGCGTCCCGAAAAGCACGCTCCGTGAATGTAGGCATGAGCGGGCGGACAAATTGTCCCATAACTTGGGCAAAAATGAATCGTTTTTCATGATTCAAAATTCATATGAAAGGAGGGACCTGTAGCTATAATATCGTATTCTTTTTTCCTCTTTTTGGTTTTTGTGGAGTATTGAAAAATCTGGCCAATTTGTTTTTCTTCGATATTTGACCCTCCATATCAATCCGTTCATATTTTGTAATCAAGAGTAGTTTCACTGAATCCTTTTGGATAACGGGGCCTTGATATGAATGGGGTGAATATATTCCCCAAGAAGCAATAAATAATTTTTGTGCATTTTTATAAACAACGTATTTTTCTTGGGACGTTTTTTTTTTGGATTTCCGGGTCTATCTAATGTCAAGGTTGGGATCTTCGTTTACTGGACTACTAGTGGATACCTGCGATTCTCTCGCTGGATCCGAGAGGAAGAGGCATATTGAGCTACTTCGTCGATATCGATCGATTTTTATGTCTGACAAGGGACCTTCTGGGAAAACGAGTATTGTTAGGCACAAGATCGATACGGGGGACGCGAGACCAATACGCCAGTCAGCGAAGAGGTTGCCTCAGGCGAAGCGGGAGGTAGCGGAGAAGATCATCCACGACATGGAAAAAGAGGAAGTCATCGAGCCATCCTTGGGCATCTCCTGTAGTCCTGGTAAAGAAGAAGGATGGAGACACCGGGTTCTGCGTAGATTATCGTCTACTGAACAACTTGACGAAGAAAAACAGCTACCCTCTTCCCCGGATAGGCGACACCCTGGATACTCTGGCTGGATCGAAGCTGTTTTCCACCCTGGACCTGAAGAGTGGCTGCTGGCAGGTGGAAATGGACCCTACAGACAAGGAGAAGACGGCTTACACAGTAGGAATTGGACTGTGGAAATCCACCGTAATGCCATTCGGGTTGTGTAATGCGCTTGCTACTTTTGAGAGGCTCATGGAGAACATACTCAGAGGGCTCTCCTGGAAAACGTGTCTCGTGTACCTAGATGACATTATCGTCGTAGGGAGGACGTTTGGCGAACACCTGTCAAATCTGGAGGAAGTCTTCAAAAGACTTCAAATGGCTAACCTGACGCTGAACCCAAAGAAATGCCATCTGTTAAGAACGAGAATACACTATCTGGGTCACGTGGTCAGCAGTAACGGCTTCGAGGTGGACTGGAAAAGTGCGAGCAGTCGAAGAATGGCCAACACCGAAGGACAAGCATCAGTTGCGGAGTTTCCTGGGGTTTGCACTTACTACCGTCGTTACGTCCGAATGTTTTCTGAGATCGCAAAGCCGCTGACACGACTAACCGAGGAAAAACGAACCTTCCTTTGGGATGAAGAATGCCAAGCAGCCTTCGACGCCCTGAAAAGACGCCTGACGACGGCCCCTGTTCTCGGGTTCCCGACCCAAGAGGACGCTTCATCTTGGATACAGATGCAAGCAACGACGGGATCGGAGGGGGGATCGGAGGGGTTTTGTCACAACTGCAAGGTGGGCAGGAGCGGGTCGTTGGCTACTTCAGTTAAGTCCTGTCGAGGCCCGAAAGGAACTACTTTGATCAACTATTTGATTCGTGAAACTTAATTCGTCGCCATCTAAAAAGAAAATTTCTTTATATTTTAAACAAAGGTCTTGAATTGAAAATTTTTTCTTTATCGTTTAAATGCTCTAACCTCAAATTTTCCAAAATTTTTAACCCTCTATTCGATTTTTGGTTGGAATATTGGATGTTGTTTAGGTGTGTCATAGTTTTGTTAGGGTATCGAAATTTACTTCTTCTATTTCAATTTCGGGCAATTTCAAGATTTCATCTTTTATAAATTGTGTAGAGTTTAAGTATGCCCCTGTACAACGTACAAATCGGTTATAAAATTATTTTGTCGTATTTTTTATATTTCACCTCTTTTTTTTACTGGTGAAGCATTGCATAACTAAGATTTTACATGCGCTGAGATCAGTTATCAATGAAATCATTAACATCGACCTCCCACTGTGCCTCGGTGGCCCAACTCTGCGGTAGGATTAGGAATATCTTCGGGACCCTCGAATGCCAAGCAGGTAAACTGGCCCAACTCCTCTACGTCCGCCCAAAGTAAAGGGCACTGCTAATCACAGATGTAAATTCGGCCGAGGGTAATGTTTATGGTAGGAATGTATATATTTTTTTATTAACATAAAACATATTAATATTGTTGGAAATTGTGAAATAATAAGGAAATAAAAAAAAGTTTAGAGACGCAAGAGGGCAAGGATCAAACATGTACTCATTGAGCCTAATAGGCATCATCAGAATTTGCAAGGGAAAACCTGTGTTGTTCCGAATTCGCCTTCTCCGGTAATGTATCAATATTACACTATTTTATTTCACCCGGCCAAAATTACATATAACATAAGAAGAGGGGTATTACCGGCCAAAATTACGCCTGACGGGTAGAATTACATTGCTCCCGACATAAATATGCATCGATGTCAGCAGAACACGAAAATTCAAAATATGCGAAGTATGTCTTTATCTACGTGTGTGATTTAACATTTTTCTGATAAATGTAAAATCAAATACACTTAACTTTAGACAACATAATAATGGCGAGTTGGCTGGTGAGGAGTGTACCAGCAAATTCAAAATGTTTGGCAAGGATCAGTTGTTGTAAACCACACGATGGATTTAATACCGGTATGAAATGATCGATTGCAATTATTTGATGACTATGACTAATGGCTTAGTCATTAATTTATTAAGAAATGTAGCGAACAATAAGTAGGTTATCGTATAGTTAGCTATCCATTGTTAGTTCCACTTGCGGTGCGAGTTCGTTCATATTTTACGAAACGTTGTAGGGTTAATTACGTTTCGATCATATCGAATATTAAGGTTGTGGGTTTTTCGCATATCTTAAATTATACCTACTATAAATATTCGACCGTTGGGACCTCACGATCGTAGAGAGGGAAAAGAGGAGGAGGAGACGGAGAAGAAGAGAGAGATTGATTTTATAGAAAAGTCATCGGAACAGCTCCCTATAGAACATCTCGGTGACCGAAAATGTCAAGAATACGTGAATCAGTTCGATATTTCAAGGATGCGGGAACCTTTCGGCGAGGTCTTCCTTATAAATTCACAATATTATTCAATATAAATTATATTCTTTTGTTTCAAAACCGTCATCGGAGAGATTTATTCTTCTTATTTACATTTTTATTGGCAACGGCCCGAACGGAAGAGATAAGTACGGAAAACGCGCCCGTCTTTATATATATCATATTTTAGTTGACAAGTAATCAGTTTGATTACATCGCTCGGGGAATAACTGCGAGTTCCCACATAAATCCCAAGCGGAAATCCGAACAAAAACCTCCCAGTCGATAAAGGAAGATCAATCTGATAAACTCTTTGCCGCAAAAATATCAGAAATTGCAAAAAAGGGAAGCGAGGCATCTCCCATAGAGAATATTAGCGGGATATTTTCCGCTAAAGCACGGCCGGGTTTGGAGAGATAAGAAAAATTGAATCCCCAAAAACGAAATCATACGATATTTTATCGTGGTACGACGCGATACAAAAGCACCTTTTCAAAATAAGACAATGAAATTATCCTTTTTCTATATATATATATATATATATATATATATATATATATATATATATATATAAAACTATATTATGGCTGTTATATATATATATATATATATATATATATATATATATATATATATATATAACATAACTCGCTAACTCGCTTAATTTTAACCTTATTTGTAATATATGTTATAGCGAGTCAAGCGACGTATAACAACCTTATTCACGGCAAAAATAAATTAAAAGTGGACCCAAACGAACTGTTTCCCGTTATTCATAGGGAACCGACGAAAATAGTCCACCGGACAAATCTGTGCACACTCCCTCTCCCGTAAATAATATAAAACGATCTCTGAGCCGATAAAAAGGCCCACTCGAACACTTGAGATATTCTCGGCCTTTTCTCCCCCTTCTTGGATTAGAATGTGGACTCGTTTCGATACAATTAAATGAATAAAAAGGGAATAAAAAAGAGAATTCTTTTTTCCGGGGGCTCCGTTAATTCGGGAAACATTTGCAAGAAATACGATTACAGAAACAATTTATATTTCAATTCGGTTTTCTCTTTTTTATTTCCTTTCGCTCGTAGCCGCGAAACACCGCCTCTTGTAAGGTAGGTGAGGTGTGGATGTAAGGTAGGTAATATGGTTGGCGGCCCGCGCGCGAATTTAAGCGAGCAATATAATATAGAATTGAGAAATGTAATTTACGGTTGGGGAAGTATTAAGGAAGTGCATGGGACGGTGGTCCCAATGGCGCCATTGAACTTTCACGAGATATTCATTTATCACCTTTTATACGTGTTAGGTATTTGTTTCGGAGGGGATTAATTTAGAAACGAACGTGAAAGTAACCCGTTCAAACGCTAAGGTTTTTGACTCACAGTGAAAAAGGTTCACTATAAAATGAAAAACATTTTCAATACTCAAAAATGTGACTACTGTTACAGGAATACCGTTGCAACGAACCACCTCCTCTTTTGAAGTAAATACAGACATATGAACTACATATTCTATATTTCCAAAAGTAATACATATTTCCATATAACATAGTTGAAGTTGAACTAATACTATTTATCTAGATACTTATCATACTATCACACTTAACATGCGCAAAGTGTTATGTGTTATGTAGTGTTATGATATGCTTCGTTAGATATTGTTCATATTAGAATGCTTGCATACACGTTTATATACTTTATTAAGTTGTTAGGGACAATAAACCGCTTCGATGATATTTATGGCGACGGCCATCGGAAAAGTGACGAAAACTAATTTAATTACGTTAACCCGCGGCCGGGGAAAAGAGCGATCCATCAGGCGGACGGCCGTTCATCACGGATTTTCTCATAAAAGTAGCCGGCACGCAGTCTATTAACCATTCAAATTAATTATTCCGAGTGATTTATTGAAATTTGGAGGACATGCAACTTCCTTACGGTAAGGGAGGCTTGCAAGTTCCTTTCTTACTGGGAGAGGGGCACTGAAGATTTTTTCAAGGAGACTGTCACATAAAGCGCAGTTCGATAAAATTGTTGATGATAGCAAAAAAAAAGCAGAGCAAAATTTTTACCATTGGTCATTTGAATCCGGTTGGAATCCGTGTTATAATTCTATGAGGCACTATGTAGGCGGAGTATACAAGACAAGTGCTCAGAATTTATAGCCGAATCATGTCAAATTCTTATACGGTTTTATTGTCCAGAATTTCGGCAATATTTATGAGCAGAATCTGTGAAGGTACTCTTATGTCGAGCATTGTAATTTTCCAAAAACTTATGTTACTCCAAAATGTGTTATCTACTTTTGATAATTATTTTGGCGTTAAAATCTAGCTTGGGATGCTTACAAGATACTAAGTGTAATATTCCAAAGATAACCTACGTCCCTTTAAAATTTCATCTTACACTTACATTTGATTGTAACTACTTAAAACTGTTCCTACTGAATTAGTTTATTGTACTTAATATAAAATTTATTTAAGATAGTTAATTTGCATATTTGTTTCTACCACGTGGGGTCGATTACAGGTAACACAATTCGACTGTTATTGACTGCTCCGTGTGTCATACAGCGTGCCGCTAAACTTCCGCAAATTATAACTTTGAGGATCCAGAAATAGTTTTTAAAAACGTTTATTACTCTAAGTTTCTACAAAGAACTAAAGAGGTTGAAAGCAAGACAAGAAGTGATCTGAAACTAGGAAAAACGTATATAAAACAAGTTGTTCTGCTGTCGCAGCGTCCATCGGATCTCTTGATGAGACAGCAGTTCTCCTGTGAGTGTCCTCCATAACTCCTCCGTCCTTAAGCTGAAAAAATACTGGAAGTATTTTTTGAGCTGGGATTACCGCTTACATCCTCCATGGGTATTTCTTCGGTCTTCTTTTCTTCTGTTCTTCTTGACTTGCAGCGTTGAGTTCAAATGGTGATAAGAACGATCAATAGGAAAATACAAATGATAGCTAATGCGGAAAGTGTTAATATGAATGACGTTTTATAGTGAAACTTATTGCTTTCTTGAATAGGAGTTAATTGTTTACTAATTTTGTTAATTTCGTATAATTCCTCAAAATTTAATTTTGTTATGTTGGACGCCTGGAAGAATTGTCTTGTTTCGAAGGTTTCGGTAGTAAATTTTGGTAGGATCAATGGTTTTCCGCGTTGTATGTGTGGGTTTTTGGTAAATTTCATATCGTTGATTGACGCTTCGCAGTTTTCTGGGATTCTTAGCAGTACAGGAGATTCGACTTCCGAAATGTGGTCGGTCTGGCATCGTGATGAAATTTTCTCTTTCTTTGATGGGACTATGATTACCTCTTCGGTGGTGACTTGTTCTATGATTGTTTCTCGAAGGTTCACTTCGGTGGCGTAGCATCCTTCGGAGATATGACCTTCTAGAAGTTGTAGGGTGCAGTTGTCTTTAGGGTAGAAATGCTGCTGGCAGTAGTAGGCTCCTTCTAGCATGGGGCATTCTTCTTTTAATGGTTGCGCTTCTTCTTTTGTACGTGCCAAGTAGGGGTACATGGGGGTAAATATTTTGTGGTTTTGGATGATTGGGTAAATGTGGTAGAAATCTAGGGGTCCTTGTTTCAAGATAGGAATATGAACAGCAAAGATTAATTTTGAATTAGAAAAACTAACTTGTGTTCCTAAAAACATGTAATATGTCAAGGCATTTTTAAATTTTGGAATTTCTGATTTTTTGTAAATATTTTGCAGGTGGTTGATCATTTCTAAAATTTCGTAACTGGATACTATAGAATTATGAAGAGAATTTAGTTTTGCAAATAGTATTGCGTTTTCAATATTATCAATGTATGTTATTAAATTTTGACAATCCAAATTCAATTGATTGATTATACTTTGAATAGCAAGACGTCCTGCCAGTGTATCGATTTGTGTTCTCGTTATGAATTGAAATTTCTCTAAATACATTTGAAATTGTTCTTGATTTTTCGATAGAGTTGTTAACGATTTATTGTAATGATCAGTTAGTTTTCTATATAGCGTAATTTATAAATTGGACTCATGAATTAATTGTTTTTGATTTTGTTGTAAAGTTTCTATGGCTCTGTCATAACGTTCTCCATCTTCGGAATCAAGATTGCCGAAAAGCCATTTATTTATCTTACCTAACCCATTTATTAACCCTCGTTTTGTTCGAATATGCGGGTGGATGTTTTCTAATTTTCTTTCTAGTATATTAATTAGGAATTCGGTTTGATTTAACATATTGTCTGTTGAGAAAATGCCAAGAATGTGAATAGATTTGTTGGTTGATGAGTTAATGGTATTTTTCATATCGGTGAAATGTTGTTTTAGTGATTTTGTTTGCTTAACAACCTCTTCTAAATCTAAGTAATGAATAAAAGTATGTTTAGTATAAACTAATCTACAAGTTCCTAGCTTAATTGGTAATAGCAAATTTTCAAGTGGTGTTATTTGAACGTCATTGTTGCTGAGAGTTCCTGTCATTTGATATACTAGGTATATCAGGGTGATCGTCAATTTCATCGTACTGTTGTCTCTGTAAAGATTTGTCAGGATTATTTCTTGGTTTTCGGACTATACTTTTGTGATAGGTGCCCTTGTTAGTGTCTAGGAGGATACCTTGGTCATTAATTACTTCTGCCTTTTTAAATTTTGGTAGTTTTTTGTCTCTGAATTTTGTCTGAATATAAACATTTTGTTGATTGGAGTAATCGGGTGGATTTGATCGATTTTCATTATTTTGTTAATTATTTTTTCTTTAGCTTGGGCGTTTGATTCACGGATTTTTTCGTATAGTTTTTTAAAGGCTTCTTTGTGATCTTGCACATAAGAGGATAAGACTAGGTGGTCGTTTAAATCAAAGGGATCAGGATTGTTAATATGTCCTTTAATGATTTCGAAAGGTGCAAATTTGGTTACGGAATGGATCGAATTGTTGTAGGTCAAAATTGAATGTTTCATTAATTGATCAGCTGTTAGTTCTCTATTTGTTTCTCGCAAACATCTAAAATGTTCAATTAGAGTTGAATGAAATCGTTCAACTGGTGAGTTGGAATTACTATTTTTCGCGGTGGTGTAATGCAATTCAATTTTGTGGAGTTTACAAAAATCTTCTAAGTCTTGGTTTTTAAATTCGGTACCTGAATCCGCTGTAATTTTGAAAGGTAGACCGTGGTGAGTGATATAATTTAATAAACCTTCAACAATAGATATTCCGGTGATACTGGGAATAGGATAAGCTTGTCCGTATCGAGAGAACGAGTCAATTATTGTGAGAAAAGGTGTATTTGAAATTCTAAATACGTCGATATGTATGTGATCGAATGGTTTATTAGCTGTCGGTGTTAAATTAAACTTTATTACTGGAGGTTTTCGGTCATATTTGTTTCTTAAGCAAGTTTCGCAGTTATTTATATAGGTCTCGATATCTTCCGTCATTTTAGGCCAATAATATTTGGAACTTAATGATGCTTTTACTTCGTTAATACCTCGATGACCGTTCTTATAAATGTGGTAATATTCTAGTTTGTCTCTCTGATCGTCTCGTGTTAATACGTCGTCTAAAATTGTGGTACATTGAACGAATTTAAATGCGGAATGTTTAAAATATTGTTGCACAATAATTCTAACCTCTTCCGGTGACATTGGTGGTCTGAAATATAATGCGTAAAACTTTTTCGGATCAATGAATTCTTTCACAAATTGTACTATACCGTGTTCGAGATGTCTCTGTGGTAAAACAACAAATAGCCTATTATCGTCGAAAATTTTCTCTGTCTTCGTCCTGTGTTCGGTAATTTCTCCGCAAGTTATCAAAATTTGATTTTTATATAGGTTTAGGGCTTTATTTGAGATGGGAATTTTGAGGATTGGATTTTCTAATGCCGTGTGTACTGTCTCTAGATCTGTATTATCGCGCGGTGGTTCTACTTGTATGTCAGATAGAATTTTAATTTTTTGATCTTCTCCTAATATTTCTGAAATTTCTTGTTCTGAAAGACTTGGTAATTCGCGAGTAAGGTCAATGTCTCTTAAAATAATTTCGTTGATGTCATTTGTATAGTCTGTATTGTCAATGTTAACGTCTACAGAGGATGTTTCTACTGCATTTAGGTCCGTATTTACTCGGGATAAACAGTTTGCTACCGTGTTATCTTTTCCTTTTCGATGTTTGATTTTTATATCCAACGGTTTTCTGAATTTTATTGGTATAATTACGTGATCGCTAATTAATCTTTTATTGGTGAGATCAATGTTTAGCCTCATTTTTATCAAATCTTCCAAGCCTATAATTCCGTCAAAGAACTCGTGAAAATCGTGCAGTATGAAATTCATATTGTAGTCGCAATGAAATTCCTGGAAAGCTGGTATCTCTGCTTGATACATGATACGCTTACTAACAAGAGATGTTTTAATGTCTACAATTGCGTGATAAATACAATTCGGATAAAATTTTTCTGCAACTATGGGCCTAATTAAAGATTTTGTACTACCTGTGTCAATCAATAGTTTTAATGGCGGTTGTTTTATCTCTATGTAAGGCAAGGGATTATTTGATATATTTAATTCTATCCTATCGGGTCTTCCGAGGCACCTATTGGAAAATTTACATTTTCGTTGTCGTGTTCTACAGGGTGAGCGAAGTCCGAGGAATCGTTATTCATGTCACCTGGTTGGTAATATTGATTGTCGTAATATTGGTTGTCGTCAAATGGATCGTATTGATTGTTTTCGTCGTTATCGTAATTGTTGGAATGGAGTTCCTCGACTAAGATGTTCGGATTTTGGCCAACTTTTTGAAAATGATTGTGCCTCTGATTGTTGAAATTTGGTTTAGAATAGTTTAAGGTTCGTCTATTATTGAAAGATGGATTTCGGGATGTCGTTGACATAGGTTCCGGTTTGGGTAATTGATTCGGTGGAATCGGTCTCGGTTTCCATACATTTTGTGGTGGACCAAATACTTGAGAGTTTGTCGGTAATTTTCGAGGGGGTTGCGGACGGGGTTGGATGTTTATGGGTTGACTCGGGAATGGTGTTCTTTGATTGTTTTGAAATTGATTTTGCGCGTAACTAATTTCTTGGAATTGGTTCGGGTTTGGTGGGTTGAGGTTTGATTGATTATAGATTGGCTGATGGTTCTGATCGAATTTGGGTTGAAAATTTGGTATAGAAATGGTATTTTGTAGTTTAAATTGGTTGTTTTTCGGAAAAGGGTTTCGTTGTTCGTTAAGGTTGCCGTAAAGTCTTTCAAAATTGTCGAATTCGTCAACGTAAGCAATAGCATCTTCAAGAGACGCTGGTTTTTTTAGGTGCATATTATTTCTCAAGGTGCCAGAACAGCCTGCAATAAAGGTGTTTAATGGAGTTTTGTCACAGTGATTGATTTGACATAATTTATCTTCTTTACTCGCTTCAGTAATATTACTTATTCTTTGAACAACTTGACTTCTTAATAACTGTAGTCGCGTACCGAAATCTATCATGTTTTCGTTTCTGAAAGGTTTTGTTCTAGTTAATTCTTGCAAAAGGCAATCTAAGTCTCGTCTGTCAGAAAAACATTGAATTAAGGCATTTTTAAAATCTTTCCAATTGGCCAATTCCATTCGATTACCTACCATGGCTTCCGCTTTTCCTATCAACTTTTCTTGCAAACATTCGAAAATATGTTTGTTTAAGTCTTTATCTCTGTAAATTTCGTAGTCGTGTATGAAACTTTCACAACGAGAAATGAATTTATTAAGTGTGTTACTATTACCATCATATGGTTTGATGTTGTTTAATTTTAACTTGAATAGATCCCAATTTAATTTACTAATATCTGGTAGTAACATTTTTGAATGTTCAATAGAATTTAGATTATCGTTTAAATTTGAATCTGATTGAATTTGATTTTCGTTTTCTAAACTTAACCTACTAAGTTCTCTTAATAATTCGTCTTCTAAATTGCTCATAAAATTACTTTTCTTCGTATTTTCGTTTGTTCTTAACCTATCTCTCCTGAAACTCTGACAAGGAGCAGGAAAGGCAAAAGGAACTTGGCACTTACAGTTTTCGCCTGGAGTACCGGAGTTTCTTCCCTGACTTCTGTCTCGCCTCCGCTGGTCGTTCCCTGGATGCTCGCCTGTGGTGGTACCGCTGAAGGGGTTGTTCACCGTTGTGGTCCTCTGAAGGGGGTGGTTCGTTGGATCCGCACTTCAGTGTTGAAACACTTAGATCGCGAAAGATTGTTTCCCGGCACGATGCGAAAATACGGTTTTTCGCCAATCCGTACGAATCCTACTGACTGCGCCAATTATAACTTTGAGGATCCAGAAATCGTTTTTAAAAACGTTTATTACTCTAAGTTTCTACAAAGAACTAAAGAGGTTGAAAGCAAGACAAGAAGTGATCTGAAACTAGGAAAAACGTATATAAAACAAGTTGTTCTGCTGTCGCAGCGTCCATCGGATCTCTTGATGAGACAGCAGTTCTCCTGTGAGTGTCCTCCATAACTCGCATAATGGTCAATAATCTGCGCCAAATGCTGATTTCATATGTGAAATCACGAAATCGTTGCATCGTTTCTCTCAATAATTGCTCTACACCAAAAAAGGACAGTTTCTGTAAAAATAAATGAAGGAAGTCGATTCATTTATTGTAGTTTAGGGTGATTACCAGAGACTGGAAAATATGCACTAAAAAAGGTGTAAAATATGCATGCAATATGCACCAAAAAAACATCAAAATATGCAGTTAAATATGCATTTCTATTTACAAAAAATTAACACTAAAAATCAAATATGGGAATCAAAACCATCAATACGAACTTATAATACATTAATATTTTCATCGTCAACATTATTATTATTTTTATTATTATTATTATAGTATGTCACATATATCTCCAAATTCTCCATTTTGAAATTTAATCTGCGGTGGTTTAAATAGTGTTTATACATCGAAAAATATCTTTTTACACAAAAAGTGACTGGAGCAAACTTATAATTAATTAATACTGCTGGATCCAAATTACTGATCTCGTCGCAGTTTTCGTTATTAAGGATTTTATTAAATGTTGTAGTTTAGAAAATCATTTTTTGTTAGTACTTGATTTAATTTAAGGTAGACTTTGTCAGCAACGAAACCATGTATGAATTTAATATTTTTTGGACTTCAGGAACGGTTTTAATGCTATTGTACAACGAAACAGAATTACTCTATAATATTCTGATATAAACTGATAGAGAACCAAAATTAGAGTCTTAAGAGAATAATTCAGAAATGTTAATGTTTCACAAAAATCGTAATGTTAATATATGGACTGCCCTTCGAAAATTGTGTAAATAGAGATGCATCCCATCTCGGCACATTTTACTGCGGTCAATTTTACGACACCTTGTCGGTCCATTTCTAATATACCCATCTCGGCACAACGGATCGAGCAGGTACACACTACAATAATCTCCCAATAACTCGGCATAAATCTAGGGAGGTATCTTCTTGATAATACGGTATTGTCGAAAATAATGGTACTTGACTGTTGCGCAAAATTCATAATATTTGAGGAACGTAGTATGCTCAGCACACCGTATACGAGTGAACGTCATGTGATACGCTCGAAAGTACGTTTGAAACGCAAGGGGGCAAGGATCACCCTATGGGCATCCCCCTACGCCGAGATGGGCACTGTAGAATGGAGTATCTGCCTAGATGTATGCCGAGTTGGAGTATAATTTTATCGTTTACCTGCTTCTTGTGCCGAGATGGGAATCGCCGGTAAATAGGACAACCCAAGCGGTTAACGCAAATTGCTGGTTGTAAAGGCTGTGAAGGGATTATCGCTTGAGATTTCAACATGCTACCTATGTTTCTTAAGAACTCCGCCACTCAATAAGATATAAAATTTATAAAATATTCATATCATGCAATAAATGTTACATGTAAATCCTAACCCCTACCACAAAATATTGTAAATATAGCAAAATATGCATCATCACTAGATTTAACGTAAAATGTGCGGTAACCAGTCAGAATGCGCTAAATATGCAAAGGCATATGCCAATATGCAAAAGCATATAATCCAGTCTCTGGTGATTACTAATGAGCGGATTTTCGGTAAAATAAAATTGTTCAAAGAGTAAAATGAAAAGGAAAAAATGTGAAATAAAACTTAAAAGAGGTTAAAAAAAAGATGAAAACCTCTAAAACAAAAAACTAGTTCTTGAGCTATATTTTACCCCTACAAATAAAATGCACAATCTTTGAAAATGTATTTATTTTCCCAAGAAAAAATTAAAATTATTTCAATATTTTCAGTTGTTAGATTTCATCTTTTGCTAGATAATAAATCTTTATATAGAGGAAAAAGAGTTTTCTACATCTACTGAACTTGCAAATTTCAGATTTTCTATTATATTAGCAAATAGGTAAATTTCAATATTTGATTTTGGCACCTGCGTGAATTTGGCGAATTTTTTGAAGGATGAATTTTTATTCAAAGCAGATTTCAATTTGTTTCTGCATAAGTCCCGACATTTCCCGGAGCATTTTTTTATAATATCCCCACTTTCATCGAGTATTCATAACGAATCGATCAAAGTCAGTTCGGATGCTTCCCATTTTGCCAGATTACCGGGAAGTGTTTCACAATTTATGTTACTGAATACAATAGAGTTCCTAACGTTTATATCGCCGAACAGCTGCTGCGCTTTCATAATTGAAGATGATGCGGTCAGCGAGTAAGTACAGGCTCTGGTGGCAACATTGTATTTGACAATGTATCTTTATAAACTGCTACTCTCAATGGAGCTTTTATATATTTATTATAATTTATTATATATATTTTATACAAAGTTATATATTTCTTTGTCCTCCTTGGTGCATTCATCATAATTTGATCCTGTTGAATGATCAAATTGTAATGGGCAGAATCTTCAGACAGAAAATTTATAATTCATATATGTTGGGATGACATTTCACAATTTTCTTCTTTGGTCTCGAGTGCCACCCTTCAGTTGAATTTGTGGTATGGTGGCGACTATTAAAGCACACCCAATAACTTGGAGAATTCATCCACTCATCAACAAAGTAATCGTTAAATTCAGTAGCTTTTTCTAAATTTGGCGAATTTGCCATTATAACCACTTCACATGGCTTCACCCATATGCTTCTTTACTCACAAGGGAAATATAATACCAACTCTTTCTATCGCATATAATAATAGGATGTTTCAATCGTTGTGTAGTATTAGGTGTGCATTATGTTACGGACGAATTCACAGACGCTTCTAGACGTCTCTTAGACGTCTAGTCGTTTAGGACCCCGTTGCTTTTTCGTTATACGTAAATACAGTTCTAAAGTAATCATTTTGGATTATGGACCTTTGTTTTGGTGTTTGAGTTGTATCCCGCACTCTTGAAAGTCATCGTTTAGTGATAGTTCAGGGTCTCACTAATATTTTTGTCACTGAGTTAGTTTAATCGTTGAAAGATCAGGTGTTCGAGGATTTGTTTTTCAACGGAATCGAATATCGGCTTAACCTTAAAATGGATACTTCTGCAGATAGAAGAAGCCATGATAGTGAAGAGGTATGTATCTTTTATGGAATATTTTATGCGCAGCACTTTCAACAGATGAATGGTGCGTGGCCATACAGAAGGGGGAATGTTATTGACCAAAATTGGGCTTTTTAACCCAAAAGACTGTGGTGCGGGTGCCGCCGATGTGGGTTGGAGTTCTTACGTGCATGCAAACATTGTGATGGAAATTGCTCCAACCAAAAAGGCACTTCCAACGAGGACGAGGATAGTGACGAGGAAGAAGATGAAGAAGGGGAAGAAGAAGAAGAGATTGAAGAAGATGTTTAGCATTTAAGTTAAAAATTGAACTTAGGGCACCCACGCAGAGCCACCCCCGAGCCGCCTCGGATAATTCTAATGCCAGAATTGAATTCGGCATCCCCGAAAGCCCCCGAGTAACGATTTTCGAGCGATTTTTCCGAGTTTCCAGACGTTCTTATAATGTTGCAAGTAATTATGCAATTGCAAAATGCATTCATTGCACCAGAATGCATTTTTCGGAAAATGGCATAACCAGACGATATACGTAGACGTTTTTCCTGTGAGCTTTCCGAACACAATGCTGAGAACCGCATCTCGATATCTGCTGTCCCTAAAAATTTGGAATTTACTTCCTAACTTCCCTTGACTAATTTTATCGAATTGCAGTACCTTTATATATTTGATTTTCGTTTCATTCCATACCGGTGCATCGCTTCCAAGAGACTATTTCAATCCCACGCGCAAACCACAAAATGTCTAATACCGATTTTCTAACGCAAAAGCGCAAAACACGTTCTTATAATGTTGCAAGTAATTATGCAATTGCAAAATGTATTCATTGCACTAGAATGCATTTTTCGAAAAATGGCATAACCAGACGATATAACGCATAGACGAAAACCGCATTTCGATATCGCTGTCCCTAAAAATTTATTTATTTTGGTCGATTTTGATCTAAGTGCCCTGGACTAAATGGTCTGTAATTGAATGGATATAAAAAGTAAAATAAAAACAAATTGATTTAAATACTATGTACTTACATAATGATTAGGCCTTCTAACAAGAAGTCTATATTAGTCAAAAACACACTTAAGCACAAACGACTTACTCTTTATATTGTAAAATGTTCCTAGAATGAATCACATAATTACTTCGACACCCTCACGCATTTTGTTCACTTCAATCAATTTTATTTGTATTAAAAATTAATTTTATAATTTTTCCGTGTTATGGTTTTTTGTCGTTTTTTCAATGGTTAAACATTAATTAAATTTAATTTAGTTTGAACTCAGTAGAATTCCTTTAGTCCAATTCTATTAGTTTTATTTGAAAAAACTATAAATAAACATTTTTCTGCTGGAAGTTCCTAAGAGTATAGGAGCAAACTGAAACGTTTAATTTTTACTTACTTATTTATTCTCTAATTTCCTATGGGCGGCTAGCACAATAAATACTAAAGGGTGGTTGAAAGGAAAATCAAATATCAGATTATAGCTGCTTTAATTGGGTATGTCTAAAAACAAAAGCGCCAAAATACCAATTTAAATAGAATCGTAATATCCAATGTTTACGCAGGTATTAACAAAGGTATTACAAACTGTGTACTACAGTATTTTGTTAAATTTTTTGCTAAAAAACCTAAATAGTGTTACAGTACATGGTTTAATAATTATATTTTGTCGAGGAATAACTATACCTCCGAATAGGAATTAGTAATGGTTACATTTAAAATTCGTACCATAATTTAGTTCAGTTCCAGACGAATACGCGGCGCATACGTCGCCACATTATGCTATTCAAAATACACGGAGTTAACACGTCTCTAATATGTATGTTTTGTGATGACCACCTTCAGATATCCAGGCTGCCTCGTGAGGATCATCGACTCATTCTTACGACGTAGGAAACTACAAGTGAGAGTGGGACATGAGCTATCCGACATCCGAAGACCGGAAGCAGGAGTACCAGAGGGAGCTGTACTTTTGCCGCTGCTATGATAGCGTTGCGCTGTGCGGTGGACGCTCCTTTGTTCGTGAGCAACAGGCGAATCCTACAGGAACTCGACCACCAACCCCTCAGGGAGCGAATGAGAGAGAGAGAGAGAGAGAGAGAAAGAGAGAGAGAGAGAGAGCAGAGAAGAATTACCAGAAAGCGGAGGAACATCCAAACCCGCTTGTTAGACAAGCGGTGGACTGCGACCCTCGCTTTAGGAAAAGGTACCGGCGTCCCAGGACCCAAATAGTAGTTGAAGACGGACATGACTAAGACAACCCACCGATTTTAATACAGTCCGTTCGAAAAGGTTCCGACCAGAAACCCTTTCTTCCCGACTTATCGCTTTACCTTGGGAGCCGGCAATAAACACCGCCACGAGGTAAATTCACCGGGGAGCTATCCTGCATTACTCTTCCCGGCTCGGAGGTGTTGGGTCTAGGTCGGGTTAAATAAAATTAAATATGCGTGGAAATGAAAATGCTCCGCTGGGCCAGGTAGGTCCATCCAGAGTGGATTTCCTTTCCTTACCTTCAGTAGATTACGCTCATATGCAAGCTGGCCTATCGGCATCCTGGTTATATTTACCACTAACATCCTGGGTGTCAGCTCCCTTTGGTATTTCTCTTCCATCAGGGGGGTGATGGCACCGTACCCGATATTCCAGATTTCCTTGTTAGCAATCATTTCGGTCGTAATTCCATCGGGGCTCCACTTTCTCATGCCCACTGAGCGTTTCAATCCTATTGTATATTTAGTCCAAAAAGGGCACTGCACGACGGCGTGCTCCGAAGAGTCAGCCTCTCGTCTGCACTCGCACATGTCCGTGGGAGTCTTCCTAATTCTTCGTCTGTATATCCCGAAGGACCCGTGCCCTCTGAAGTATTGCATGAACCAATGGTTATGCATACGGTGTTTGCATTCCGTCCAGGTCATCAAATTAGGAATGAGCCTCTTGGTCCACTGCGCCGTTGTAGTATTCCCCTCCCATCTCTTTTGCCAGTCTCTTAGAGTTCTCTTCCCCGCCACGCGTTTTCGCTCTGGCAGCGCTCCTGCCCCATTGAACAGAAATCTTCATTGTTTTGCGAGCAAATCCATGGGAGGGGCAATCTATGTGCATTTATCACCTGTAAAGCCTCAGTGGACGTTGTTCCATACGCACTTGCCACACGGAGCAGGGTCCTTCGTTAACTAGTCTCCATCATCTGCCGGTATTTATGCGTGTTCAGTATGTGTACCCATATCGGCGCCGCATATAATAGCACCGAGTGAATTACCATGGCCATCACCTCCCGTTTTTTGCGGGATGGGCCCCCCATGTTTGGCATCAGCCGGTGTTGGGAATGCCTCCTTTTTTACCTTTGATAGTGGACTGTATGTTGAATTAAGGCAACCACTTTCTGATTAATATGTATATTGAATTTAAATACATCAAAGCAATGGCGGACACACGTCCGTATCGGAACAAGTTTGTAAAGCTTCTCCCTGGTCGAGTTCGAGTCTCTCCCGTCTCGCGCGCGCCGGTAAAACGTCCCCGCTGAGCCCGCAACACACAACACACGCGAATTAGCTTAGAAGTTGTCTAACACTGCGCCCCAACATGGCCCCCCCCTTGGAAGCCCTCAGGGGAGCTTCCAACCGCTTCTTCGGCCAATGGCAGCCGGCACAGTCGGACGAAAGGTCGTCTCAGGACGCCGCTCCTGGTCCTGACGGAGGCCACTCTGGCCACGCCATCCTTGCCAGGGTGAAGACGCTCCACGCGCCCCAAGTGCCACTGTAGAGGTGGAGTGCCGTCTTCTTTAACGACAACTAAGTCGTTGATGGACAAAGCACGCTGCCTCGCCGTCCACTTCGTGCGCTGCTGTAGCTCGGAGACGTACTCTAGCGCCCACCTGCTCCAAAAATGCTGCTGCAGCTGCTGTACTCGTTGATAGGCCTTCAGCCTGTTTTCGGGAACGTCCAGCAGTGGCGGATCAGGCAACGAAGTCATGGCTCGGCCGATGAGGAAGTGAGAGGGTGTCAAAGGTTGTAGATCAGAAGGATCAGAGGACATAGGATGCATGGGGCGCGAATTAAGAATTCCCTCAATTTGCACTAACAATGTGTAAAATTGTTCGTAAGTTAGTAGGGCATTGGCAGCTACTCGCATCAAATGAGCCTTAGCGGATTTGACCCCGGCCTCCCAAAGTCCCCCAAAATGTGGAGAATGCGGAGGTATGAATGACCAGTTGACGCCTTCGTTTTCAAAGACTTCTGATAAATGCCTCGAGTTGTTAGCCAAAAACCTTCCGAGCTCCTCGAGCTCAGAGTTGGCTCCTACAAAATTAGTACCGTTGTCAGAGAAAATTTGAGTAGGCCTTCCGCGCCTTGAAACAAAACGCCTGAATACAGCTATGAAACCTGCGCTTGTGAGATCCGATACCAATTCGATGTGTACCGCGCGAGTGACAAAACAAACGAAAAGGCACATATAAGCCTTCGTTACCTTACAACCCCTGCCCTGCCTATCCTTTACCCTAAAGGGCCCAGCGTAATCGACGCCACTGGTAGAGAAAGGCGGAGCTGGAGTCAATCTAGCTATCGGAAGGTTTCCCATCATGGGAGCTACTGCTTTAGGTCGAGCTCTAAAACAAGTTACGCAGTCGTATACGGTTTTCCTAGCTAAGTTTCTACCGAGCAACGTCCAGTATTTGCTTCTCGTGTGCGCTAACAACAAAGAAGGTCCGGCGTGCATTAACTTTCTGTGCGTTTGATTGAACAGCATCTTCGCGAAGGGAGATTTTGAACATAGAACCATAGGGTATCTTTTGCTATACGAAAACGGTGCGTAGGCAAGCCTACCCCCCACACGCAATATTCCATGCTCATCCAGAAACGGATTCAGCTTCATCAATCTGGAACGCTTATCTAGCGGAACCTCTTCAACAAGCGATTGAATCTCACTTTCGAAAGATTCCCTCTGTGACATTTTAACCAAAACTTCGGTGGCACGATTAATCTCTCGACATTGCAATGGATCACTCATTGTGCGCTTATTAGATTTATCCCTTGCCCTAAGCCACCTGAGACAGTAAGCGACGACTCGCTCGAGCTTGGACAATGACGAGTAATTTTCGAAAAGATTCAATTTTTCCACGACTACTTTACTAACTATCGATACAGCTTTCGAGTCCGGTAACGCTTCAGCCACATGTAATTTGGATGGCCACGTCTTTTCGTCGCGCGGGAGCCAGGAAGGACCGTTCCAATAGGTATCCAGAGATACCAAAGCGCTTGGGTTCACGCCACGCGATATGAAATCCGCGGGATTGCATTCCGTGGGGACATGGCGCCACTCTTCTGGTTGTGATAATTCTTGTATGGCGCCGACCCGATTCGCCACGAAAACTTGAAGTAGGTTTAAGGGAGTCCTGATCCATCCCAAAGTTACACTAGAGTCTGTCCAATAAACAACTCTCACGATTTTCATTTTTAAAGCTAAACGTACCTTTTTGACTAGCCTACACATTAACAAGGCAGCCATCAGCTCCAATCTAGGTACCGTCTGTACCTTGACGGGACACACCTTAGACTTGGCGCAAATCAAATGAGTAGAGTAGTTTCCGTCATCGTTACGAGATCGCATGTATACACAAGAGCCATATGCCTTTGTAGAGGCATCAGAAAAAGCGTGAATTTCAGCATAGCTTGCTTGACGGCGAACTACGCGCCTAGGAATCTCGAGGCGTTGCAAGGCCGTTAACTCGTTTCGAAAGTCTAACCATCGGGTGTGCAAGGTAAGAGGAAGGGAATCATCCCAGTCAATCTTTTCGATCCAAATGTCTCGCAATAGTATTTTCGCTAAAATGATGGTTGGGCTCAACAGTCCAAGTGGGTCAAATATCTGCGAGCTTTCCGATAATACTACCCGTTTAGTAGTGCGATTACTGAAACTTAGATTAATCTTGTAAAGAAAACAATCAGTTTTAGCGCTCCATAACATTCCCAAGGTACGCGTGTTTTCATTAGCGCCTAGATTCAATAAGCTCGACTCATTGCAATCCCTTATGTCCTTGAGCACGTCTGGACTGTTAGATATGAATTTACGTAGGCGAAAGCCCCCTTTTTGTAGAACTCTCGAGACCTCATTCGCGATATGGGATGCCTCAGCTTTCGTAGCTGCGCCGGTAAGCATGTCGTCTACATAAAATTGAGTCTTTATGACGTCCGCCACGACTGCGTCATCACATTCGAGTCCGAGCTGATACAAGCAACGGATAGCCAGAAAGGCCGCGGCAGAAGTTCCATACGTGACCGTTGTTAATTCGTAAGTGCTTAAAGGTTCATGAGGATTATCACGCCAAAATATTCGTTGCAGGAACCTCTGCTCGGGTTTAACGATGCACATCCTGTACATCTTCTCTATGTCGCCTACCACGACATAAACATGTTTCCGAAAAAGCGTTAAAATCGAGAACAAGTCTGACTGTATGGTAGGACCTACCATTTGAAGGTCATTAGAGGAATAACCACTACTAGAAGGACACGACGAGTCAAATACCACCCTAAGCTTGGTAGTCGTGCTAGTTTCCTTTAGCACGCCGTGAAGTGGCATATAGTACGCGTTATTAGGGGACTCCGGGTCCTCTACCTTTGTCATGTGACCTAAACGCTTGTATTCGTCCATGAAATTGCAAAACTCCTTTCGAAATTCGAGATTTTTAGCAAACTTTCGCTCCAAATTTAAGAACCTCCTTTCGGCGGTTTCGCTTGAAACTCCTAGGACGCTAGGATCGATTCTCAATGGAATAGCTACAATGAATTTTCCATTTTCATGGCGCGTTGTATTTTCTTGAAAATGCGTTTCTACTAACTTTTCTTCGTGTGACCAGGGCTTACTATCGGGGAATTCTTCAATCTCCCAGAACCGAGAAACTTGCTGTTCCAAACTGTCGTGCCTCGCTAAACCGCAATAAACAGTCTGCACGCTTAGGCTCTGGATAGGACCACCGATTACCCAACCAAATCTGGTCTTCTGCGCGGTCGGTCCGTGCTTAGCAAGCTTGTATTGCCCAGTGCACAAGATATCGTAAAAGTGATCTGCTCCGATTAAGAGATCAATCTCGTCCGTTACGTGAAAATTCGGATCGGCTAATTTAATGTGGCTGGGTATAACTAAACTGCCCTTGTTGATTCTGAAATTAGGCAACATTCCCGTGATTTTAGGAATCACAAAGCATCCCACCGAAAGGGAAAACTCATTTACTACAGAGTGCAAGTGTATGGAGCACTTATAGTTGATTTCCGAATGCGCCCCGTTAATTCCCCCAATAGTTAATTGCGTAGGAACTAGTTTAATACCCAGTGACTTCGCGAGTTTCGAAGTTATAAAACTGGTTTGCGACCCAACGTCCAGCAACCCCCTTACTATTCGCGTTTTATTCGATCCGTCGACTATACGAGCCAGAAATGTAGAGAGCAACGTCTGCTCTGTACCCAATGCACGAGTGTTTCGTGATGTTAACGCCACATTTTCATCTTGAGGACCACGAGCAGTTTCAAAATGCGGACGTTCCGAATGCAGTAACGTGTGATGTCGTTGCTTACAAGTACGACACGATCCCGAACGACAATCCCTCGCGAAATGTCCCGACCTAAGGCAATTAATACACAAGCCCTTTGCTCTGACTTGCTCCGCGCGCTTACTTGCCGTTAGCTTCATAAATTCAGGACAATTTGCCACGTAATGATTTACACTCTTGCAGAACTTACAGGACTCGTTAACCTTAGAATCTGTAGTTACGAATGACTTATAATTTGACCTTGGTTCTATTGACTTGCGTTTAAACTTATTTGATAGGCTTTCAACTTCCTTATTAGTTTCCTTTGTTTGTAAACTGTTGGCTCGCGCCTTTAAGAAGTCCAATAAATTCTCAAGAGTAGGATGCTTAAATGAGATTTTCTGCTCATCCCATTTGTCGATCGTGCTTTCGTGCAACTTCACCAAAACCATGAATTTTACTAAATCGCCCCAATGTTCTGTCGGTTTTCCCAAATTCTTTAAAGCCTTTAAGCGATTAGTAATTACGTCTACTACCTTTCGTAGAGCTGTTGAAGTTTCGCACGTAACCTTTTCCAAATGGTATATAGCCTTTATATGCGTGTCAATAAGCAAGTTGGTATCGTTAAAACGATCACAGAGCGATTTCCACGCATCAGCGTAGTTTGCGCTGGAAAACTCTAGGTTCTCGAAAGTCTCCGCCAAATTCGAACCAGCTGCCGCCTTTAAATAATGAAATTTTTGTATGTCGCTGATATCCGTTCGCGCGTGAATTAAGGATTCGAAAGTATCTCTGAACCCGAGCCACTGATTGGCATCACCGTCGAACTTCGGTAAATCTATTACAGGCAGTTTTACGTTTTTGAATTCGACCGTACTCGTACCGGGATTTACAGACGCGCCATTCTCATCTGCCGTGGTCGAATTCCCACAAGCTGCAGGCTGATTCATAATCAAAATCGCTCTAGCCTTGGCGATAAAGGTGCTATAACCCTTCTCAAATTCTTCCCTCTCTGCTAGCTGCTCGGCCTGATCTACATCAGCGAGCAAGTCAATTTCACCTTGTATCTCATCAAAATTATCTATATAAACACGCGCTCTATTTAGGCGATCCTCTAAGTCGAGAATGACATTCATATCAGAAATCTTTTTATGTGGACATGTGACTTCTAAGTTTTCAATAAACTTCTTGAATACTGTGAATTTCGCTTTAATAGATCCGCGCCGCCTTACTAATTTCTGAAGTTCTTCGGCCATGATGCCTTATAACGTGAGATACCCGAGAGAAATACAACAAAATAGCATATAAAATTACAAAATTCGCTTGCTGCG
Source organism: Cryptocephalus moraei (assembly GCA_946251905.1). Lineage (NCBI taxonomy): Eukaryota > Metazoa > Arthropoda > Insecta > Coleoptera > Chrysomelidae > Cryptocephalus > Cryptocephalus moraei. The sequence goes on from OX276455.1 coordinate 35,657,611, forward strand.
CGAGCACGTCCGCCTTGTTAAAACACTGAATTGATTGCACACAGCCTATAAGAGAAATGAGAGCTGTCTGTGTGTAATGCGCTTGCGTAAGTACGCTCGTCTGATTGAAACACTCTTAATTGGTTACTGATTACACACAGCCGATAAAGGACTGCGAGATATCTGTGTGCAATGCGTTTATGCGTTAGTACGCCTTTGAAATGTATTGCTTACACACGGCCAATAAGAAACCGCGAAATATCCGTGTGCGTTGTTCACACACAGCCGATGAGAGAAATGAGAAATATCTGTGTGCAAATTGAGGGGGATCGTAAATTCGTTTAAGGAGATAGGATTTGTGATAAGAAAATGGACTCACTTCCTTTTCTTCCGTCGTGTTTACTTGCCGCTAGCTCGTTCGCTGCGCCCAAGCCCCTGTGTTGTCCTTTCTCGCGTCGTCTGCCCCACGCCGCCGTCCGTGTTCCGACGATGGCGTCGATGGCTCCGTTCGATAAGATCGATCGTACCCGTCGTTGATTCGATCCCGGCTCGCTGGACCAAAATGTTGGGAATGCCTCCTTTTTTACCTTTGATAGTGGACTGTATGTTGAATTAAGGCAACCACTTTCTGATTAATATGTATATTGAATTTAAATACATCAAAGCAATGGCGGACACACGTCCGTATCGGAACAAGTTTGTAAAGCTTCTCCCTGGTCGAGTTCGAGTCTCTCCCGTCTCGCGCGCGCCGGTAAAACGTCCCCGCTGAGCCCGCAACACACAACACACGCGAATTAGCTTAGAAGTTGTCTAACACTGCGCCCCAACAGCCGGTTTAGGACTCCGGTCTTCTTCTTAGCTGACAAAACTGCATGCTGTATATGTTTATGAAATCTTAGGCCCTTTGCTATTTGCACCCCAAGGTATCTAATGTACGTCCTGGTCTCGACGAATGTCTCCGCCCCCCCCCCCCCCAACCGGAGAGAGAATCTCCTGCCGTTCCTGAGGCCTTTCAAGAATAGCACCTGGGTTTTATGTGTAGCAATTTCCAGTTATGGGCCTCCATCCATGTCCTGATCGACTCGTAGGCCCTCTCTGATCCCGCCCACCCGTCTTGTAGCTATCTTATATCCTTAGCCCCAGTTATCCTGGTCAAGGTTCGTCAAAAGCACTCTCCAACAATTCTCCTTGCTTTTTCTCAGCGCCCTGTTCAATCCTTTTTTTGGAATTTTTCACTTTTCCAGCAGGGCGAGGGTGATATCAGTCGTTGCTCTACTTTTTCTAGCCCTGGCGAGGGCTCTGCGGGTTTTGGTCGCGGTTCTCCTGAAGTCTTAGTATATTGCATTGGTCACCACATCGTGGCCCTCTGCTAAGCCTCTATGGCACTTACGCATATGAGACTTTCGCCAAAGCTCAGGAGCGACCGTCTATGCACACTCTACCGACCATTTCATCGAGGTCATTCTTAAGGCGCTGGGGCTCGTGGTGGTACATATACGCTACCGGGGTCCAGCAATATGGGTCCCGGATTGGTGATCCAAAGGGTTCCCTAACTTCTGCCTCTTTGACACAGCTCGCAACACATGTCGGGAAGTCTTCGTGGGCTGTGTACAACAGTTTTCATCTGGTAAGTCTCCGTATAATCTCCTCATAAATTCTCTTATTAGTTTTCTCACAATCTCTCTTCCCGCTTCCTATCGTCCTGATGGATGCATGCCAGGTGTAATGATTGTCAAACCGTGCTTCCCATTTCCAGCCCACCTCTGGCCACCAGCCTGGAGATGAGGGTTAAGTCAATGTGAGTTTTCGTACTTCTCCTCCTAAATGTAGGTTGCCCATTGTTTAATATAACAAGGTCTGCCGCCTCGATCCATTCAGCAACCGTCTTCCCTGGGGGTCCATTCTCGGCGCACCCCACGCCTGACTTTTGGCATTGAATAATATAAACTCAATAATACAACGTGATCAAGAAATACTATTTAAGTTGGCAATCCTAAAGTTTACTTTAAAATGGTAATACTGGAACCACTTCCAATTACTTCGAAGTTTAACAGTGACAGCATTGAAACTTGTGCGGCGATTCAAATTTTTATTATGTAAATATGAAAATGGTACTATTTACATTAGAACAGGATATTTTTATTGGCAATGCTTATTTTCGGAGTGCAGTTCATGACCACATTTCTGGATGGCAATACTCCTTGGAATCCACTTTGCACCAATTTGAAGAAATGTTTCATGAAGTTTTGTTCAGCATCGACGTTTTTAAACAACACTGCATGCGAGTAGTTCAACGATATTTGAATACAGGCAATATGAAAATAGGAAAGCCTCCGTACTCACTGAAAATGTGGTGCAAGACGTCAGGGCTCGACTGCAACAAAGTCCACGCAAATCGTTTAGGAAGCTTTCCCTCCAAACAGGTTTGATCCTTATCAAAAGTTCACCAATTTCCACTTATTCCTAATTTCCCATATTCCGTTTCGTCACTTTACAGGTGTATCATATGGAAGTTGTCCCACTATGTTGAAGAGCAAATTGAAATACCACCGGTACAAATAAATTTGCGATGGTCCAATCGCCATTGCATTGGCTATGTTAATTCTTAAAATTACAGAATTTGATCTGGTGAAAATCCACATGCTGTTAGAAACAACAACTTTACATCCTACTAAAGTTGGTGTTTGGCTGGCTGTATCGCGGCTGAGAGTAATTGACCCTGTGTTTTTTAACTTCACAGCCAATTCTGAACGATACATGCAGCACATTCTCCAGCCATTCGTTGCCTAATTAGCTGTAGAGGAGCGCGAAAATGGCTACTTTCAACAAGATTCGGCTCGTGCCACAATGCGATATTTGTGGGAAGTTTTTGGCCATCAAGTCATAAGTACGGGAATCTGGCCAAGTAGGTCACTAGACCTGACACCTCTAGATCTAGACTATTGTTTCTTTGGGCACCTTAAAAACAAGGTGTTCAGTAATGCTCTACATACACGTGAAGAACTGGAAGCTGTGATTATCGAGGAAGTTGCAAATATTTCTCCTTGGATGTTAATTAATGTCGTCGAGAGCCTAAAAAGGTGAGTGAATTTATGTTTAGAACATAATGGTGCTCACTTCGAGCAGTACCTTTAAATATTGAAGTTTTTTCTGGTGTGGTCTTTTAGTCGTAAACAAATTCACATTCCTAAAATAATTGTGTTTATTTAGCTGTCGCTATCATGCAGACTGCAGAGATTTCCGGTGTAGCATTGCAAAGCCTTAGACAAAAAAAAATCCTCCAGGTAGGATTGCCAACTTAAACAGTATTTCTTGATCACTCTGTATGAACTGGATGGTCGTGGTCGCAGGTCGCAATCATACTCATAATGTTTTCGATGTCGTTTCTATATCTCTCTATGGATGTGTTGGGTGAGAGGTACACTCCCCATATCCAGGTCTTGCCTAGCTTTCCTCCCGCGCAACCACTTCAAATTTTAAATATAGATTGCCCTTCACGCGAATTACTAAAATGTGCAAGTCTGGTAGCTTTGAAGTGGGGCATTTAATGGGGGTACAGTGTCAAAGTCACCCCTAATTGAGGGTGATAAGAAACCAAATAAAATTTGATGCGTTGGGTTGTTCGTGATGCACAATTCACTAAAAAAACCATGCCAGACACAGAGGGTGGGTCGGTCACCCCGCCAGACATCTCCAAACAGAGCAATTTTAGCGACCCCGTTTGACTGATAGGAAACCGGCTCAGACACCCTATGTGTCTGGCATAATTTTTTTAGTGAATTGTGCATCACGAACAAACCAATCCATCAAATTTTATTTGGTTTCTTATCGCATTTTGGGACCCACAATTAAGGGTGACTTTGACACTATACCCCCATTAAATACCCCACTTCAAAGCTGCCAGACTTGCACATTTTGGTAATTCGCGTGAAGGGCAATCTATGTTTAAAATTTGAAGTGGTTTTCTATGAGACACTTTTTTAAGCTCGGCTCACGGCCTATCTGTTTATCGCAATCGCCACTTCAGCTCAGGGGTCTAAGAAGTATCCTGCCTTCTTTGCCAAGACTTTGTTTAGTTCAGATATCACTGCAAGTATTGCTCCGTATCTTACAAGATCGATCGGCAGTGGTGAGATCGTGGGCAACCCTCGACCTACCTATGTTGTATTGACATATTCGCATGCCAGTTGTCTAGTTTGTGGACTAACACCTGTTGAAGATTCCTGGGATCCCAATCCATAGCACAGAGGCACTTATATTGTGTAAAAATAGTTTTTACGTGCAAAGAATAAATTAACATATATTAATGTATATAGGACATTTCTCCACATACACCCACGTCAGACCGACATAATAACGACTAATACAGACATATCACCAACAAATAGACCCTTGTATAGGGGGGAACGAACACCAACAGAAAGAGAATAAAAAGATTCAGTAAAATACCACAGCTAGGTTTATCACATATCACATATCACAGATAGGTATACATATAACTCCATTTAATTCCGAATATGTGTTACTATCACAGCATTATCAAGGCATTATGTTAATGGTTCGTTTCATCCCCTCTCATTTCCGACTGGGCCCGGGAACCGACTGATCAGAAACCCTAACCCAACCTAGGACCTCCAAGTATCACTACGCCCCTTCCCAAGACAGAGTAGGGCCCCAGCAGGAGCCTCGAGCAGGATAACGTCTAGAAGGAGCCCCTGATGAGGAGAGGCCGACGACCCACTAGACCATCAAATGGATCCCAAGGCAGCCCAGCTGCCGATCCTAGCCCTCAAGGATGAACGATGGCCCCGCAGTCCGCCATGACGAAACGGGCCGCCACGCATGGCTGAGTCGCGGTTTTTTGCGGTTTCCCGTGACCGTAACCAGAATTGGCAGCCACCACCGGAGGAATTGAGAGGGCCGCAGCCTTCCCCCTGCCCACAATGCTAGAACCCAGAGTTGTAGCTTTCTTTGTTATTCTACATAATATATAGAGAGGTGAAATAAAGACATTTTAAAGTTAAGTACCTAAACAGGGTACTTAACTTTAAAAGGGTACTTAACTTAAGCTCCTCGGCCAGGAGCTTCTCTCTTGGAAAATTGGTCAATCTTGACATCTCCGAGCAGCCCACTCTCGAGCCGTACTCGACAGCTTCATTCGGAACATCGATTCTCTTGAGCAGAGGCACTACCCTTGGCACTGTACATATCTAAATCTGTATACGGAGCTTTCCTATCGAAACGCTTGGTGGGAAACCAACAAGAGCAAGAGAGAAACCAGCAGTAGTTCGTTAGCGTGACAGAGAGAGAAGTTTTGCAACGTTGCCGGCCGAGCACGCAGTCCAAGTCAACGCGTGTATCGCTTCACACTTTCGGATGTGTGCGGTACAGTGTGCGGAGCGGATGACTGTAATGTTCCGCGAGCTAGCAACATCGCAAAAGGTCGTTCTCTGTTTCGCTAACGAGAAATATATGGCCTTTCTCTCGCACTTATGTTGATCCCACCGTGCGACTCTTTAGAAACTGTCGTGTACAAATAAATAGTTTATTCGACCGGATCGTCTTACTCAGATACGTACAGGTCACACCCCTAAATTAATTCGAAGTCGTTAAAATTACCTTATGGCGTTAGGCTTGTAACCTATGTTCCAGCTCCTTAGTTAACCTATCCATAATATTTGTTTCATTTTTTTTGTGTGTGAAGCATTTCTTATAGCTGTTTTTGTGTAATATTGTTTAAAATATAATTCATATTTTTTTCAAAACGTTTGAATATCATATTTTGAAACATTTTTTGTAGGGACCTTTTCCAAAAGTCTCGAATGATGAAGTGTACTTTCTAAACCTACTACATCGTTTTTATCGAGAGATGACAATACAATTGTGAGGAACCAATTTTCAAATAAATTTCAGTTTACTCGTGTATCTTCTTGGTAATCGAGACTACAATATTTAATATTTTTGGCTGATAACAATAATGCATTGTTTACCTAGACATTTCGTCCTCCACATTGTAAAATGGAAACACGTGTTCCCCTGGATGGCGGCACACTGGCACTACACTTTTTCTTATTATAGGTCCACGATTTTTTCTTAATGTCGAAAGTGTCGAACCACATTTCTCCAAGAAATAAATTTGTCGGCCTTCTTCTCGTTACTCCTTGATTTTATCCATGTTATCGTTCTTCCACTGCGACTTTTCATAAACGCATATCTCATGTTTACTCTTCTAAATTTAAAACCATCCCATCTTAAAAAATTTCCCATTGTTCTTGCATAACAATTCATATTTTCGGCATATGAAAATTCTTGAATGCGGCCTCTTGTCGGGAGATCTTTCTGGTCCAATAGATTATATATTATCTTCCTGATAGTATTCAGGAGTTGGTAGACATTTTCTAAAGGTACTCTTGTCTTCACGGATCTTCTTAGTTTGAGCACCCTGCTAAATAATTAAATACACTCTAGAACGCGCTCTCTGGGTTACCCTGGCCGTCTCGTCCACCGCTGCGCATTTACATGTTTCTTATAATCTACTATACGTTTAAATAATTGCATCCTTTTCTTGCACACATAAATGTGTGTAATATTCTTTCATCATTTCTGGTCCCTTTTCTTGCTGATATTGATGTTCAACTTCTTCAAACTCAACCTTATTAACTACGGTCGCTACATTTTTTAACCTCATGATGTTGCTACGTCAGGGAATACGATTAATCTGAATCCATTTGGTACAACTAAATATCTATATTTACATTTTTTCCAGAAAGTTTTAAAATTTCTGGAATATTACGGAAACCTCAATTATGATCACTTAATACCGATCGTCATTATAGTAGATTTAATGCCCTATTATTTGTGGGAACGGTCCATCATCCCGCTCGAGAACTTAGTCCCTTTAATAGCCACCCTTACTGTGGTTACCTGTAGCGTTATCCGAAAGCCATGTCCCAATTAAATTTTCCCATGTCTATACTGACGATATTTATAATTTAACAATACAATGAAAATATTTCTTAAACATTAAGAAAAATGCAGTATTAAACTTTTTGGGTAGTTTTACTGCCTAAAAGTTCTGTGAAAACTTTGCATTAAACGGGAATATTTGTGGTAAGAATCGTAGATAGTATAGATTACAGGTATTATCGGGACCCTGTAGTAATTATCTGGCTCCCGGTTAGCCATAAGTAAAAGTGTAGGTAGCACTTTCTTGGTATTGATAACATTTCAACAACAAAATTGAGCTAATTAACTGCTCTAAAAGGTTTGTCTGAATTTTCCGAATACGATCCAATCGGAGTGGGGCGACCAATTCGACACATTTGCCGCGCGAATATTTCCTGGTATTTTTATTCAAAGATTAAGTAAGGTTGTGCACTACAAGCGTACACCGTAAGCTGTAGCGTACCTCTTTTACTTCCATTCTTTCTGCTTTTAAATTTTTTATGTATATTTCGCCTGAAGAAACAACACTCTAAAAATATATAAATTGTTACACGTGGTTCGCCTTATATGAGCTAAGGTCGAAATTCCGTTCTTAAAGGGGAATATTATCTAAACATAACTCAAGTGTTTGGCCCGTCCCGAAGAAGGGGAAAAGGGAAGATTATGAGTACGTTACAGTTTTAAAAAGGCGTGTTAGTCTTATATCATCGTTCATAGGAGATTGTGTTGTGCTGTGACAATTATTTACTGTGCCAAAGACTGTAATATTGAGCAAAGTAATTGGAGGTAGCCACTAATTGGTGAGTTTATCACTGAGCCATTCATTCTTCTACTGTTGATTAACTGACTAACTCTTTAATTATTTAACCATCGATATTTAGAAATGAGAAATATTCGTAGTTGTCTCTATTCGGTATTCCAAACATTATAGCCAGTCACTGGTAGTACAGTGCCGCCTTTTATCTCAAGGCAGGGTACTTCGCGCGTTTCTCCCTTAGTACTCATTGCACGTTCTTGGGGTAATTGCCACTACTAGGTGACGGGTACCTTGCGCGTCCCTCCCCTGGTACCATTGCACGATAAGTACTAGTGCATTGCGTTTTCTTGGACCTCGGGTGGTACTTCGCGCGTTTCTCCCTTAGTACTCCCTGCACGCCCAGTACTAGTGTGTTTGAGGTCTGGTGGGTATTTTACGCTTTACTCCCCTAATATCCATTGCATAAGCCAGACGAAAATAGAGAGAAAAACGATGAACTATTATACTGTCTGATTTAATATTTGTTCTGCTTATTTGATTCTACAATTTCACCAAGTATAAAGTAATAGAGTTTATTATTGTCTATAAATTAACAGAGAATGAGTTGCTCAAACTCGATTTTATTTCTTTGTTCCAGAAGTGCAGTCGTCTCGAACCTCTGATTTTAAACAAGTCAAGTGCCTACACCATTTTTTTGCGTTAAGATTTTATTACGTTAATTTTTTGCTTATGTGTATATATATATATTTCTTTATATATTACTTATATATTATATTACTTATTTCATTTAATTTTATTACTATTATTAGTATTATTATTATATATCAATATTATGATTAATATGGGTTATTATATATTATCATACTACTAATTAATTAAAAGTGGGATTATACACTACAATTTAATCAGAATTGAGATTATTACTATTATTATATTTTTTATGTACTACACAATCTTTTGGCGATTCTATCATAAAATTGGATCATAGAAACTGAATTTTTATTTTACCAGTCGATTAAAAACATATAAGTTTATAGGAATGTGAGTGAGCATTTCTTAAAAACGTGGTTTAAGTTGAGCAAATTGTTTTAAAAATTGAAAAACAAAAAAACCGAAAACCTAATGAAATGTTGAATTTTAAATTTAAGGGTCGGTACTTTTGCTTCTGATTAAACATCGGATTATATTAATTCCCGATTAAAACAGCCAACCAACTAAAGTACGACTAATTTTGTCTGTATTTATAACTGCGATTCAGTTGACTGGCAGTTTTAATCGGGAATTAACTTAATCCGATGTTTAATCAGGACCAAAAGTCCCAGCCCTAAGTCACACAAAGATGTCAATATAAACATATCACACAATAATGTAAAGTATTAGTTAACGATAATAAAAATTTTATATAAGTATTATGTATGTAATATGATATAATAGCTATTTATGCACGCGTTTGAAAGTTTACAGAACGAGCGCAGCGAGTGCTGTAATTCAAACAAGTACCTTAAACGCACTTTTCCCACACGTATTATGTAAGATTTTTTTCTCATTCACAAATAATTACGATGTTTCGAAAAATATCTGAAATACGTGATTCTGAACTTGCAACGTTAAATCTTATCGACGTTACAAAACGTTAGACGTTCTTATTAACGGGGCCCAACTAGCTCAACTCGTCGGTGAGTGGTCGTGTGTGAACTACAATATGACCAGATACTCGATGGTAAAGGGCGCCAACAACTACAAAGCCCGGCCCTGACTGTATCTCGAACCCCCTCTAGTTGCTAAGGGGAGTCGATCAATGTTTCACAGCTATCAAATGTCTCACTTACCTTTACGAAGGCTTATACGAATCCGAGAGAGAGGTTGAGGTTAGATTCTTTAAATAAAACTTGAGCAACTCTAATGAATGAATTTAATAGCCAGTACTTGTTTGTAAAGAAGAATTCGATACCCAACTCTCGGATATGCAACCAACCTAGATGTTACAATTTATCCTCCCTAACCTGACTTCTTAACTAAGATTCCGACCTGTACGGGTGCGACGCTGCCAGTGGCCCACGATCGAGGATCGGTTGGCTCGAACGGGGATGATGGGAATATCATCGGAGCCTCCTGCCTCTCACGGTCAAACGGCTATCTGATGACACCGCTGATGCGCTGATGACGCCACAGATGACGGAACGGGGACTGGCCTCTCGGATGACCGGCTGGAACGGCTGCTCTGGTCTCTCGGACGACCGGCTGAAACGGTTGCTCGGGCCTCTCGGATGACCGACTGGAACGGCTGCTCTGGCCTCTCGGACGACCGGCTGGAACGGCTGCTCGGGTCTCTCGGTTGTCGGGACGGCGGAGTCTTTGGGTCGGGAAAGCGACGCTGCGGAGATCTATTCACGACGGAACGGTCGGAACGGGGACTTCACTTCGCTGTCGCCTGTCGTCTGTCAGCCCACGAAACACCGTTTTCTGTGATCGTTCGTCTCGCGCACTCACTGAACATAACTAGGCTTAACTCGGAGACCGGGAGACTGGCTGATGCTCACTCGAACTAAGGATAATTACTTTCCGTAACACTCGGGATAACACTCGGATTAATAACAATGATCGCAATAATACTACTACTCTTACTAACACTCGGACTAACCTCTCATGAACCAGAAATGTGTTCACAAAGGAAGGGAGCCGAAACTAATAACTTAACCCTTAATGAGGGACAACATGATACCCTATCCCTTGCGACACCAGTCCTGTTACACCGGCCCTATTCCTGGTATTTAGTTACATGTGGCCTGTTAGAGGTTATAATCTACATTTACCTTCACTACCTGACTCTTGTTGGCCTTAGGGGTAAACGAGCTATGTCAACAGGTTATTCTGGCTCCCGGGGAGGTGAATTGCATAAAATATGTGAGTATAAAGTTAAGTGGAGTTGCTAAGTACAGAGCTAAGTTGGTTGTATCTGGCTACGGTTGTAGATTCACGCCTCTTCTCAAAAAATACCGTTACAATCCCCCTCACTTTAAAGAAATTAACCCAAATTTCTTTCTCAAAAGAATTAGAACATACCTAACTCGGAGTATCACGTATTTAGTCTTGCACACAAACACTACTCATAACCGTAGACATTCAGTTTTAATCTCTCACTCTGAGAATTATGTGACCAGTAATTACAACGGTAATACTCACACCCATACTGAAATATCTTACGCACAGTAAACTCTTTGATGGCAAACAGACCGATGTGGAGAAACTTCTGATGGCCAAATCCCTCCTACCGAGGTAAACATAGTTTGCAACTACAGCAACACCTACCCATCAAGAATCTCACCACATCAAGCCTAATCGCGCAACTCACAACATTAGTGTACGGGGCGGGATATCGAGAGAAATAAAGATTTGCAAAACTCTGATGAAACTTGCGGCAATACGGCACCAGTCAATTTCAACCAACTAAGCTAAGGCTTTAAATATAACCGAGGGAACGAAACAGGCTACAAAATAGAAAGAACTTAGGACGTGAAGCGTCCTAATTCCAAGTGTTCACTTAACCTAGTAAAGCTGACGAAACCTCTATCGGGAATTTCATTAAATTACACGTCAGAATGGGAGCTAAGGGAAATCGGTCACCCCTAGTTCCATGTGGGGCAATCAATACAACAAGGAGAAAAAAACAATAAGGAGACTCTACGAATTTATACCAGTTTCCCACAATTACTGGGGTGCGCTGGGTCAGAACCAACGACACCTACCTTAAAACTACTGAAATGCGGCACTTAGCCCCCACGCTAAGTCCGCCCAAAAAGGGATAAAGCAGGAGACCGCTCGGTGGTGATCCCTGCGGGCAAATCACGCGCGCGAGCCTACGCGATGACCCAAAAGGACCCAGTAGTGGGACCCTCGTGCCGGGCACAACCCTAAGGCTAGCAACCCCCTCCCAAGAGGAAGGAACTGCTCCTGGCTTTCACCAGTGGCTGGCATCCAAATCTCACCCCCCCGACGCACTCCCAGGTCAATGGCGCTTGCCTTACGGCACCCGTCGCGACGATGTCCGCACACGGCTCACCCCAAGATTCCTTGCACCCAAACGCGACGATCGATCACACGAGGTGATCGATCGATGGAGAACCTCCATCCTAAATAAGTGAACTAATGGGCTTCTGCCCTAAGAGGGTTTCAGAAAACTACACACCGATTCTACCGGGGTCATGCCCGGATGGGAAAATGGTTCGGCTAGACAAAAAAAGCAATTAACCCTCTACCCCCACACATACTCGAGGCTCCACTAATCTCCTATTATAAAAAAAAGGAATCGTATCAAATTTACTCGAACTACCTTTAAAGACTGACAGAGGGAAGCTCCAATGAAGAAACGAAAATGAAACGACTGACTCCAAATGAAGTTTACTGAAACACAGCTACCACCGGAAACAACTACTCCGCGAGCTAATACACCTCCCGGCATTGAATAACACCGGTGATATCTGATCTCACAAACGCACATGAAGGCCTGAACATTGTTGGGGGTGAAATTTAGGTCGGAGTTTTACCGCCAGGACTCCCAACAGCCCTACGGAGATATTCTACCGCCGTCATCCGCTCAGCGACACAACTAGTAAAAGCTTCCCTTAATATGTCTTCTCTAACTTTACAACACTCTCGAGTAGATGGAAATAACTCTGTCGCATTCCGATAAGATATTTCGGATAATTAGTCCCCCACAACAACTCCACAAACCCCAGAGGTAGAACTTACTTAGAATTACTTCGCCTCCCACACAAGAACGGCATGAGTGTTGATCTCTTCGTATTATTCCTTGCACACCAAGACGTTTCCCAAAGCCATTATTACACTAGGCAAGTGGAAACATTACGACAGAGAACACAACTCATTCCTAAATCCTCGCCAAGCGAAATAACTCTAAAATGGGGCTAAAACACCTACTTTCCTACCCTTATGCCCACAGACACTAGCTAATGATCTAACAAGGCCTAACTCACCTCCACAACCAACCAAGGGATATCACCCTATAGCAAAAAAAGATCACCTAAACTAAACTCTAAATGTGGTAAAATTAGCCGAAACCCGCACATTCATCGTATCCAAATCATTATCCAACTCATAACTCCAAAACGAAAACCTTAACGACGTTTAACTACAACAGTCCTGCCATCTACACGCCCTCTTCAGGAGGATAGGCTTTTAGGTCTTTGATATGCCATGTACCTGCACTTTTCCCTGATTCATTCCTCAACTCATAAGTCCATGGGGAAAGACGTTTAGAAACAAGGAATGGTCCTATAAACTTAGGGGCTAGCTTCGCTGAGAAATATTTAGCCGCATCGGACAGGACATAATTCTTTCGCCAGACTAATTGATTTGGATACAACTGCACATCTCTACGTCTAAGATCGTAGACCTTTTAGTTAGCTTCATATGCTTTAGCTAACTTGGAACGGACTTCAAGGAAATGTTTCGACAAACCATCCGCCCGAGACTCTAAATTGGAAGTTCCGTCAAACAAAATAGGATTATCCCTCAGGGGATCTTCTAGCATTTTATTACGGGTACACAACTCTCGTCCAAAAACAATGAGGTTAGGAGTGAAACCGGTGACTTCATGCACCGTAGATCGAATCGCACTACCAGCCTGAGACAATTTCGTATCCCAAGTTTTATGATTGTCACCAACATAAGACATGATTAATGTTTTAATCACTTTGTTTACTCGCTCCGTTGGATTTGCTTGAGGGTGGTAATTGGAGGTATATTTAATACTGATGTTTTATTTGGACATCAAGTTCTGAAATTCCTTAGACCGAAACTGAACACCATTATCGACAATGAAAGTCTTCGGACAGCCAAACACAGAGATCACATGATTCTCGATTATCTTAGCAATACCTGCCGCCTTGGCAGAACGCAATGGGAATAACAATGGGAATTTACTAAAACAGTCTACTACCACTAATATATAAGCATGTCCAGAAGTGCTACGGGGTAAAGGACCTATTATATCAGCACACAACAACTCGAATGGTTTGGATATTGTAACTCGAGAACTCAACATTAATCCAACCGGCTTCTTTTGTTCGGGTTTAATGGAAATACAAGTGGAACAACGTCGAACAAACTTAGCTACATCAGCATACATCTTGGGCCAATAGTACTTCTGGGCCAGATAACGGAATGTTTTGAAAGTGCCTAGATGAAGCAACTGCTCATGAGTATTCTTGATCAAAGCTGGTCGATGATCCTTAGGTACTACTTCCCGCCAACAATCTTCAGGAGTCATCAATTCGGGATAACGCATTTTTAAATGCTTATACAATTGGTTCCCTGCTTTCCGGAAGCTAGGATAACGCTCCGGAGTGGTAAAAACACGACTAAGCATCTTATTAACCAAGAATCGGTAGTATGATTAAACTTCACATTGATAACATCGATGACGGGTACTGAGCGGGATAACGTATCGGGAACTACATGTTCTGTCCCTTTCCGATGAATGATCTTAAAGTCGAATTGTTGCATACGAACTGCCTAACGAACTAAACGTCCTGTGGGATTCTTCAGGTTACTACCAGACTAGAGAATGATGATCAGTAATGACAGTGAAATGACTCCCTTCCAAATAAGGTCTTAATTTCTCAATTGCCCAAATCACAGCGAGACATTCTCGATCTGTAACTGAATAGTTACGTTCTTGTCGAGTCAAAGATCGGGAAATATATGCGATAACTTTTTCTCCCTCGGGTTGATCCTGACTGAGAACAGCACCAATGCCAAAACCAGACGCATCAGTTTGAACGATAAAGGGCCGAGAAAAATCTGGACAAGTAAGGACAGGAGCTTTAACTAAACAGTCCTTGATTTTATGGAACGCTTCTTCACACTGAGGAGACTGATCAAACGACTGATTTTTCTTCGTTAACCGAGCTAAGGGAGCTATGATGGTCGAAAAGTTAGGTACGAAACGTCTGTACCACGAAGCTATTCCAATAACCTGTCTGGCTGCTTTGACATTACGAGGAGCTGGTAATTCTAGAATAGCCCTAACCTTTTCGGGGTCACAATGTAATCCTTAGAAATCCACCACATAACAAAATACTTCAGTTTAGGCCGACAAAAGAAACACTTCTCTTTTGAGACAGTAATATTAGCCTCTTTTAATCTTCTGAAAATTTCTCGAATGATTTCAATACGTTTCTCAAAGGTTTGGGTAACAACAATAATATCATCCAAGTAGACAAAGACGTGATCGTCTAACTCATGACCTAGGATACGATCGGAAAGTCGCTGTCAAGTGGCAGGAGCATTGGACAATCCCATTGGTAACCTACGAAATTGGAAGAGTCCACGACCTGGAACACTGAAGGCCGTCAAAGGCTTCACTGGATTCCTTGCTTACGGGCACTTGAAAATAAGCGGACTTAATATCTAATGATGGCAAGTAACGAGCATCCCTTAACGTATCCAACGTCGCAGAAATATATGGTATCGGATAGGCATCCTTTTCTGTTACCTCATTCAGCTTTCGATAATCTACTACGAATCGCCACGAGCCATCAGATTTCTTAACCAACAATATTGGGGATGACCAGGGACTAGAACTAGACTCGACTACTCCTTGCTCCAGTAATTTATCTAGCTCTTGGCTAATATGACTCTGCATAACGGGTGAAACAGGATAATATCGTTGTTTGATAGGAGCAGAATTAGTTTTAATTGAATGTTCCACGAGATTAGTACAACCAAGTCCATCACCTATTGCTTGGAAGGTACCTTGAACACAATTATCCAACTCTCTATACTGTTCCCGGGTTAATTGGGTTTTAGACTTTAAGGCAACTACATCTAAAGACTTGCACACGGAGAACTCTACAGATAATTTCCAACTATCACTCCTTAAATCCGGGACAATACCCATACGCTGCCAGAAATCGGCTCCTAGGATAAGTGGATGGGGTAACGTAGTACACGGCATACAATCAGCCAAGGTACAACTATTAACAACACTAGACTGCAAAGACACACCTATCTTCTGTAACGAAAACCAACAGGGAGCTCCAATTATACTAACGGAGGCTCCACTGTCTAATAATCCCTGAAACGGTATAATAAAAATTTTCACAGAAAGATAGGGTCGCTCATCACCCTTAACATGTGACAAAATAAAATCTAAAGCTGTTCGATGATTACACGTAATATCGCCCGTAGATGGGAAGGCGCCTAACCGGTCCCTTAGGGCCTCCCTTGGAAGTTTTCCGAATTCTGATTACAACGAGGATATGAACGCACTGTATGACCCTGTAGTCCACACTTAAAACATTGAATATTTCTAGGCTGTCGTTCACTATCTGTAGAACGATTCGGTTGAGGACCTTTAGATTGGAGATTATTCGGCCGAAACCGATTTGTCGGAGGATTGTTAACACGAGAACTATTAGATCGAGGACAATTCGCAGCTAAATGACTGATTTAGTGTCGAGTCATAATTTGTGACATAGTCGATAATTTTCTTTTTTTTATTTTGTATATATATATATATATATATATATATATATGAGTCTTGACTGTCCTAATGTATGCAGTTTCAGTAGGAGATGAATCTCCGTCTAGGGTTGCAGTCAGGATAGGGTGGGCAAGAAAGAAAAAGCTCTTTTCAAAATAGCCAAGCTTTCGGAGCGATTTTGGCTCCTTCCTCAGGGCATCTAGTGAGAAATTTTAATTAGAAAAAATGTTCATTTACCATCATTATGTTTGAGACTCACTTGTACAAGCTACTATATGAAACTAGCACTAATAAATATCGCTTACTGACATTACGGTTACATTAACACAGAGGAAGCACGTTCTTTTTAAAACATAAATTAATTTAAGTCAGATAACCTATATATAAATAAGGAAAGCGCGGTAAAAGATAAGTAATAATGGTGAAGTGTGACAAAACACAAAACTTAAAATTAAGACATAGACAGTTAAAAAATATATATTATATATATATATATATATATATTATTTATAATATATATATATATTATATACTACATTAAAAACCCCGCTTAAAACATCGGAACTTTCCAACGTAGTTTATTCTATCACATGTTCGGATTGCAAACGGGAATACATTGGTCAAACTTCGAGACTATTAACAGGAAGAATTACCTCTCACAAAAGTGACGTAAAAAGAAAAGTGAAAACGTGCGCCCTCGTAGAACACGTACTAAATCTCAATCATAAAATGGATTTTGATAATGTAAAAACGTTGAAAACTGAAAGGGGTTTTTTTAAACGTAATTTTCTAGAAATGATATGTATCAACAACACACCAAATGCCATTAATAAGAGAGCGGATGTTCAGAACTTAAGCACGAGTTATAGTTACATCCTTAAGCTGGCTTCTTAATTTTATTTGTTAATAAGGTAATACAAAGTTTGAACATTGAATCTTCAATATGTTAAATGTTTTCTGTTTTGTTATGTTGGCTACACATCATATTCTAACTGTCTATGTCTTAATTTTAAGTTTTGTGTTTTGTCACACTTCACCATTATTACTTATCTTTTACCGCGCTTTCCTTATTTATATATAGGTTATCTGACTTAAGTTAATTTATGTTTTAAAAAGAACGTGCTACCTCTGTGTTAATGTAACCGTAATGTCAGTAAGCGATATTTATTATTGCTAGTTTCATATATTAGCTTGTACAAGTGAGTCTCAAACATAATCATGGTAAATGAACATTTTTTCTAATTAAAATTTCTCACTAGATGCCCTGAGGAAGGAGCCAAAATCGCTCCGAAAGCTTGGCTATTTTGAAAAGAGCTTTTTCTTTCTTGCCCACCCTATCCTGACTGCAACCCTAGACGGAGATTCATCTCCTACTGAAACTGCATATATATATATATATATATATATATATATATATATATATATATATATATATATATATATATAAGTTGCCTCTTCACACTTCCTGCGGTTTTGCCCACGATTTTCTGTTCTATGTATTTCACCGCAAGATCACTTTGGTCTTTGATCATTCCTGGGTAAGGATTCACCACCTTGGTGGCTATAACTGCCTCCGCGGTGACGCTTTGACAAGCCGATAATCCTTGGCTGTCTGGCCGAAGCCGCAAATGTGCGGTTGGCCCCTTGTGTGGTGTCCTTGTTGTTTGTTTTCCATCGCTTATTCCAAACCCTTTCGAACAGGCTGCACCGTACTGATGACGACCAACAGTCAGAAACATGTGTCTACGGTTGCCTCTTTACACTTGCTGCGGTTTTGCCCACGATTTTCTGTTCTATATATATATATATATATATATATATATATATATATAATATTATAAATACTTTATAGGTCTCTATAGACACTCAAATGCGGGCGTAATTTGGCCTTTATGGCCCGGAACTCTCAAGAGACTTTTATCGGGCCTGTTCACTTGAATAGCCGCACATGGTCGGGCAATTTACTGCGCCATCTGGTGTAAATGAGCGAAACGAAAATGCGAAAGTTAGAATGTTATGTCAGGAGGTGGCACTTCGTCCGATATTTAATCCGTGTACACAATCAGGGTAGCCGTGGCGGGCATGACAGATTCGCGTCAGTGCGCCCATAAAATAATAAAGAGGTGCGCCTTCGTTCATAGCGTCAGATGTCACATCACATGTGTTCTCAGGAGAGACTATAGGTAAAATATTTGTGAATTTTGTGATGTCGAAGAATTGTTCAGTTCCTGGTTGTGATGGTGAAGATACCAGAAGGTAGGAGCATTTTAAATCATGAGACAAAACATTCTAAAGGAGTTATTCAAAACTTTTTACATGTGGATTATAATACAATGTGATTTGTATAGGCAATCATTTCCTGTGGATTCTCACACTCTGAAGATAAGGCTGGAACGCATCAACGACCCGAGACTGTCGGCAATGAATACGATCCAGCTGCGCCAGGAGTGCAGGGTGTGTCAAAGCCATTTTGAATCGGATTGTTTCACAGGAGTAGCCGGCCGCCTGTGGCTATCGAGTGTGGCCTTACCCACAAAAAACTTAACAGGTATGATTATTTTGGTTTTAATTTATCTGCAGTGATTACGGCTTATCTGTTCAGGTTCTACTATTAGATCCCTTGAAGACAGGTTTTCAAAACTTACCCCGCCTAGGAGAGCTGCATCACATAGCATCATTGGTAATTCTTTGATACCTTATATTATCACATAACTTATTTTCATTGAATTGAATTGCTATATAGGAAACGTTGATGGAACTCAGCAGAGCAGTCTGTCTCCAGGGAAATTATCTGTTATACCTCCTAACAGGGTATATGGAAGAAAAAGGCTGTTCAGCATTGAAGAAGACGAACACCCTGGGCCATCATCAAGAATTCAACAACCAACGAGTACGTATATCACAATCAATTTTACGTCATACATTTGTATTTTTGAATCAATGTTAATGATGTTAATGAAACCACTGTTAAATTATTCGAATGCCAAACGCGCAACCAAAACCATTTGCCACAAGGTAGACGCTACACTTTGTATGATAAGGTGTTAGCACTTGCTTTATTGAAACAAGGTCCAAAAGCCTATCGGTTCCTATCTAAAATTTTAAGATTCCCATCTCGCAAAACTGTGTCATCTCTTGTGAGACAAGTTAAATTTCAATGTGGCATTAACTTCAACTTAAACCGATAGATAGGAACTGCATTTTGATGTTTGATGAAATGTCCAGGCTTTATCATTAGTCGTTACATAAATAATTTTAGGTGCATGTCGTTCATCCAGCCCAAAATAAAATTACATCTCAAAATTTAACATGTACCAGTTTTAAGCATCCCTCATTAGCTAAATGTTTAATATTATGGGCATGATATAAAAAGTCATACCATTATTTCTTTTCGAAGGAACACATGTTTAACATTTTTTAAGCTTTTGTAACGGTTCTAACAAACCGTGTTTCTTTTTTGTCTTTCTGGATGAATGATATAATAAATGATGTTTTAGCGATATATTCTAATAACTGGATAGTTAATTTTTGTATTGTTATGTCAGCCCCTAACAATGAACCCTTTTAATAAATTAAAGTGCATAGCTAATCATCCTAGGATTGTATAAATATAGGTTCCGTAGAACAAAGCTTTAGTCTTGGTCAATTTGCCGTACCGAACGTAGTCTTGGTCAATTTGCCGTACCGAACCTAGTCTTGGTCAATTTGTCATAACGTACGTATCGTCTCCATAAATAATATTGTATCTACATGTATTGTTTTGAAACCTAAAGTAGTGTAACTAAATAGTTAGTAGTTTTTAAAAACGTGTTTCTCGACTCGGAAACCGTAACTGGCGCAGTCAGCACGGATCATCTCAACGCAGATCATCCACGAACCAAACGAAGATTAGGACCCACATCGCCCAAATCTTGCGAGGACCACAGCATCCAGGACAAGCATCGCATCAACCGCCGTCGGACCTCATAGACGATAGGACAACCGAAGTTTGGGACCCATATCGCCCAAATTTGCGAGGACAACGAACAGCGTCAAGGACACGCATCGCCTTTTTCGCCGTTGGACCTCATAGCAGCTAAGAAGAAACCGAAACGAAGGTCAAAGAGACCTATATTCCAGAAAAGCAGAGACAACGGAGATATGAAAGTCGTCGTATTTCACATATTATGCTTGTTAAGCATCCTTACGAAAACTTTCGGAAAAGAAGAAATAAATTACAAAAATTTAGAAAACAATCCCGGCATAATCCCCTTAAAAATAGGTACGTCAAAAATAAAAGAGTACTCTCATACTTTAATCCATTTTTATGATTTAAATCCGATCATTTGTGAAATAAACAAATTAAAAATACAATCGGAAAACATAACTAGTCACTTAACTATTAATCAACATTATTATAACGAAGTATCTAACTACTTAAAAATATTAAGTTTTGTAGAGGAAAAAGTAGAAAATAGAATAATAGAATTATCGCCACATCCAAGTAGAGTTAAAAGAGGCTTAATTAACGGCTTAGGATCTATTTTTAAGACTATAACTGGTAATTTAGACGCTAATGACGGAGAAAGATACGAAAGATTAATTAAAAACCTGCAAGAGAACCAAAAAGCACTAAGCACCTCAGTAAAAAATCAAAATTCCTTAGCAGTATCATTAATCAACAAATTTAACGAAACAGTAACAAAAATTATGCACAATGAAGAAATCCTAAATTCAAGAATTAAACAAATTTCAGGAATTGTTCAAGGAACTGTAAACAGAGATTATACTAGATTTATCAAGGACACATTGATCCAAATAATCAATATGTTCGAGATAATAAATTCAATTTTACAAGATATTGAAACATCAATAGTTTTCACTAAATTAGGCACTGTACATCCAAGTGTAATTAAAACCACAGACTTATTTCACGAATTAAAAATATTAAATGAAAAATTTAAAACAAATCAATTACCATTAAATGTTACCTTAGAAAACGTATCAAATTTCTAAAAATTAATAAAAATCGATTCTTTTATACTAAATAATAAAATCATTTACCTATTCCATTTACCAATAACCTATCACTATTTATTCGAAATGTACCATTTGTACTCGTTACCTACATTTTCGAAAGGGAAATTTAAGGCCATAATACCAAAATCAAAATTTGTCGCAAAGGACACATTGTTTTATGTACCGATAAGCGAGCCTTGCATTGAAGCATCGGCGAATTTCTTCATCTGCGATAAGAGCGCACTTCTCCAAATGTCCAAAGACAGCCCTTGCGAAATTCGACTTCTAGAAATGAAAACACCTACAGGATGTATCCAGACGGAAGTCCAGATGGCTGACAGCATGTACCAAAAACAGAAAACTCCAACCAATGGATCGTTATTCTACCACAAGAAGAAGTACTTCAACTTCATTGTCACGAGCAGAGGGAAATCGTTCGACTAAAAGGAACATATATTTTTGACATACCCGCAGGATGTCAACTATCGACAAAACGAAAACTTATCACCAACGAAGAAGATGTAACTACTGGTCAAGTCATCCTACTTCCCAAATTGAATACGAACAACGACGTTCCACTTCAATCGAATTACACCCTTAACCTGGAGAAAAGCAACCTGGATGAACTTCACGTCATCAAGCAAGAATTTATCAAAAACGACCCTGTGCTCAACGAACCGGTAACTTACACCCCAAGTGCCTGGACTATCATCGTATACATAATTATCGTCATAGCTCTGGTGATTGTCACAAAACGAAGACTCCAGAGAAAATTCCAAAGAAGACGAGAAACCACCGCAGCCCTAGAACTGGAAGACGTTCGACTTCCGCCCTCGTAGCCGGAACTCGAATCTTCGGGGGGAGGTGTTATGTCAGCCCCTAACAATGAACCCTTTTAATAAATTAAAGTGCATAGCTAATCATCCTAGGATTGTATAAATATAGGTTCCGTAGAACAAAGCTTTAGTCTTGGTCAATTTGCCGTACCGAACGTAGTCTTGGTCAATTTGCCGTACCGAACGTAGTCTTGGTCAATTTGTCATAACGTACGTATCGTCTCCATAAATAATATTGTATCTACATGTATTGTTTTGAAACCTAAAGTAGTGTAAATAAATAGTTAGTAGTTTTTAAAAACGTGTTTCTCGACTCGGAAACCGTAACTGTATGAATTTTGTCACGTACACTTCTTAATAATGATTAACTTATACTTATTGTTACTATTATTTCCAGGATAGGTAATGCTTGGGTCGACTATTGTCTCTTTCCAAATGAAGCAATTTCAACACGAAAAATATGTAATCGTAAACGAGATAATGGACGATCGGACGATAGACTCATTTTCAACTAATTAAGATTTGGATCTCGATTACAGTTAAATATTTTTCGTTTAGAAATTGGTTTATTATGAAATAAATAAAAACATTTAAATTTCAAAATTCCCGCGCATTCCAGTTTAAGGATTATAGGTTTCTTTTTACCAATCTAGCCTTTAACGCGGATTTTTACGCTAGATGGCACTGACACGTGGACCAATTTCATTATATGGGCGATTCCATTTCAACTGTCGTGAGGTTGGTGCGTCATAATTTTTTTTCCCAACCAAAACTATTTCATTCTATTGTAGGTTCGACTACAAGTATTATCCGTATTATCCCAAATTTTCAGACAAAAATATTACTACTAGCGTTTTTTATGGCCAATTTTAGTTTCTTTCGTGTTTTCAGTTTTCGATGACAAATTCTTTCCAAAACGTTACCGGAAACACATCGCTCCCTGGAAAAATTTCAGAGTACCTATAATCGATGTAAAATTTTCCAAGGAATCCATTCCCGCCCTCAGAATTGCTCTACAATTTTTCCATTTGCGAGCAATCCCAAAACACCAATTTTTTTAAACTTGCTCTATCTCTCGTGTGGAAATTTTTGGATTTTTTCGAAGGATCGCAAAATGTTTGGTTTTTAGTGTACTTTGAAGGACTTATAACTTTTCCGTGTGTATTTTGGTTTCAAGTGCCCAAACGTGCGAAAAATGGCAAAAAATGGATGAATCAGCCTAAAATGGTGCATTAAGCGCGAAAAAGGAGTGTGTTATATCAGCCCCTAACAATAGACCCTTTTAATAAAGTAAAGTGCATAGCTAATCACTATTAGGATTGTATAAATATAGGTTCCGTAGAACAAAGCTTTAGTCTTGGTCAATTTGCCGTACCGATCGTACCGAACGTAGTCTTGGTCAATTTGCCGTACCGATCGTACCGAACGTAGTCTTGGTCAATTTGCCGTACCGATCGTACCGAACGTAGTCTTGTTCAATTTGTCATACCGAACGTATCGTCTCCATAAATAATATTGTATCTACATGTATTGTATTGAAACCTAAAGTAGTGTAAATAAATAGTTAGTGGTTTTTAAAAACGTGTTTCTCGACCCGGAAACCGTAACTGGCGCAGTCAGCACGGATCATCTCAACGCAGATCATCCACGAACCAAACGAAGATTAGGACCCACATCGCCCAAATCTTGCGAGGACCACAGCATCCAGGACTAGCATCGCCTCAACCGCCGTCGGACCTCATAGACGATAGGACAACCGAAGTTTGGGACCCATATCGCCCAAATTTGCGAGGACAACGAACAGCGTCAAGGACACGCATCGCCTTTTTCGCCGTTGGACCTCATAGCAGCTAAGAAGAAACAGAAACGAAGGTCAAAGAGACCTATATTGCAGAAAAGCAGAAACAACGGAGACATGAAAGTCGTCGTGTTTCACATGTAAGTCGTTTTAATGTTATAAACCAATTGTCCAAATATTTAATGTCAAGTGAAGATCTTTCCAAATTGACCAACACTCTCGAAAATTTGAGCGTAACGAGTTCAAATTCTCGATTAAACGTAATAAGACCCGCGATCCTTAACCCACCTACTCCAAAAACCACAAAAATGAACCAATTGAAACCCGAATATTTATCCTGTATCCCAGATTTTAGTGGAGACCCAAATGACCTTAACAGATTTCTTAGTGTAAGTGAAACTTTAATAAATCAATTTTATGATAAAGTCAATCCGGCAAATTTTCAGAATATTTACTTATTAAATTCGATTATTTCAAAATTAAAAGGGAACGCAAAAACAATCGTTAACATACAGGGCACTACCGATTGGGAAAGCCTGAAAAAACTACTGTTAGCAAATTTCTCTGATCAAAGAGATGAAATTTGTTTAAATCGTGACCTAATCATGTTGAAACAGAATCCTAATGAAACTGCTCAGAATTTTTACGACAGAGTTCTACACATCCTAAATTTATTATGCTGTTACATAACGGCTCATGAAGAAACTGTAGCAGCCCAAGATTTAAAACGAAATCTATATCAAAACTTAGCATTAAAAACGTTCTTGTCAGGTCTTAGGGAACCGTTAGCGACAACCTTACGGTGCATGAAACCAAAGTCACTAAGTGAAGCCATGCAATACGTAATTGAGGAAGAGAATGTCCAGTACTTCCAAAATTTTGCTCATAAAAACCCAAATAAATTTCCAAATTCTTTTAAACCAAGCAATCAACCCCAATTTAATCAACATTCACACTATAATCCTCGTCAATTTAATCAACATCCGCATTATAATTCTCGACAACAATTCAACCAAAATACCCCAAATAATTTCTTCAAAAATCAAAATAACTTCCCTTCGCAACCAATCAACGTTCAACCAAGAAATCTGCCACCACAAAAATTTCTAAGTAACGCCCAAGTTTTCAAACAACCTCAAAACGTCAACGTCTTTAAACCTAATTCCGCTATGAGAAAAAATCTTCCACCACCAACTCCAATGAGCACGTCTACTCGAAATACGTATCAACCAAGACCCTCAATGTCTAACCAAAATTTCCGAAATCCCCAAAATTACCAATATCGTCCCAATATGTTCCAGAATACATATAGAGCCAACAATCAAAAACCTCCTTTCGTAGCCGAAGAGCTATACAACACAGACATTTACGAAAACGTACAAGAGACAAATAACGAATACGAAGACGAACAAAATTCTGAATATTATGATGATGAACAAAATTTTACCAAACCAGCCGAAAAAGTCAAAAAGAAATGACACCACCAATAATAACTTTGAACACAATTTCTGAAAAAATGAGCGAATTACCGTACATCATTTTCCCAGAATATAATATTAAATTATTAATTGATTCAGGATCAACAAAGTCATTTATAAATCCAGAAATTGCAAATAAATACTTTCCAAACTTAATTAAAAATGACCCATTTATTGTTTCCACAGTATTCCAAAAATCATCACATCAGTTTAGTGCCTCGATTCCGCCATCGAAAATTTTCAACTTAGATCCTTCTAATAAATTAAAATTCTATCTTTTCAAATTTCATGACACTTTTGACGGTTTAATCGGAATTGACAATTTAACGACACTTCAGGCAGTTCTTAACTTCAATACTAATCACTTGATAACACCTTTCGCCAAAATTAAATTTCATTTTTATCAAACCAAACGTTTTGAAGATTTAAATCAAATTACAATTCAACCACGTATGGAACAAGTTATAAAAGTAAAAACTTCAATTTAAAATGGTGAAATAATCATTCCACACCAAAAAATCCAAAATTGTGAAATTCCTGAGTGCCTAACAATTGCGGAAAACGGATACGCACTCACAACAATTTTAAACAGTAATGTAAAACCAAGTACAATTGATTTTTCTGCACCAATTCCAGTAGAAAAGTTTGATCCAGTAGAACTTCAAAACTTCGACTTAAATCACATTGATACTCCAAATTATAAAACATTCGACTCATCAAAAATCAGAACCGACCATTTGAACATGGAAGAAAAAGCCAAAATTATCAAGTTATGTGAACAATTTTCAGATATTTTCCATCAGGAAAATGCACCCTTAACTTTTACGAACAAAATAAAACACCAAATTAAATTAACTGACGAAATTCCAGTATACACTAAAACTTATCGCTATCCATTTATCCATAAACAAGAGGTTCAAAATCAAATTAAAAAAATGTTAGATTCAAATATTATCAGACCAAGTACTTCACCATGGTCATCTCCAATTTGGATAGTTCCAAAAAAATTAGATGCTTCTGGAAAACAGAAATGGAGAATAGTAATTGATTACAGGAAACTTAATGAGAAAACAATCGATGACAAATACCCATTACCAAATATTAATGACATTTTGGATAAATTAGGAAAATGCCAGTATTTTTCAACTCTTGATTTGGCAAGCGGTTATCACCAAATTGAAATGACTGAAACAGACATTGAGAAAACAGCCTTTAACGTAGAAAATGGTCACTACGAATTTTTAAGAATGCCTTTTGGATTAAAAAATGCCCCAGCAACGTTTCAACGCGTAATGGACAATATCCTCCGCGGTATTCAAAATGAAAAATGTTTAGTATATTTAGACGATATCATTGTATTTTCAACCTCTCTTCAAGAACACATAGAAAGACTAAAATCAGTTTTCCAAAGACTACGAGAATCAAATTTCAAAATTCAATTGGACAAATCAGAATTTTTATGTAAAGAAGTTGCTTATTTAGGACATATAATAACTCCACAAGGTGTAAAACCAAAGCCAGACAAAATTAAAGCCATTAAAAATTTTCCAATTCCAAAATCAACAAGTTTAACGAAACAGTAACAAAAATTATGCACAATGAAGAAATCTTAAATTCAAGAATTAAACAAATTTCAGGAATTGTTCAGGGAACTGTAAACAGAGATTATACTAGATTTATCAAGGACACATTGATCCAAATAATCAATATGTTCGAGATAATAAATTCAATTTTACAAGATATTGAAACATCAATCGTTTTCACTAAACTAGGCACTGTACATCCAAGTATAATTAAAACCACAGACTTATTTCACGAATTAAAAAGATTAAATGAAAAATTTAAAACAAATCAATTACCATTAAATATTACCTTAGAAAACATATCAAATTTCAAAAAATTAATAAAAATCGATTCTTTTATACTAAATAATAAAATCATTTACCTATTCCATTTACCAATAACCTATCCCTATTTATTTGAAATGTACCATTTGTACTCGTTACCTACATTTTCGAAAGGGAAATTTAAGGCCATAATACCAAAATCAAAATTTGTCGCAAAGGACACATTGTTTTATGTACCGATAAGCGAACCTTGCATTGAAGCATCGGCGAATTTCTTCATCTGCGATAAGAGCGCACTTCTCCAAATGTCCAAAGACAGCCCTTGCGAAATTCAACTTCTAGAAATGAAAACGCCTACAGGATGTATCCAGACGGAAGTCCAGATCGCTGACAGCATGTACCAGAAAACAGAAAACTCCAACCAATGGATCGTTATTCTACCCCAAGAAGAAGTACTTCAACTTCATTGTCACGAGCAGAGGGAAATCGTTCGACTAAAAGGAACATATATTTTTGACATACCCGCAGGATGTCAACTTTCAACAAAACGAAAACTTATCACCAACGAAGAAGATATAACTACTGGTCAAGTCATCCTACTTCCGAAATTGAATCCGAACTACGACGTTCCACTTCAATCGAATTACACCCTTAACCTGGAGAAAAGCAACCTGGATGAACTTCACGTCATCAAGCAGGAATTTATCAAAAACGACCCTGTGCTCAACGAACCGGTAACTTACACCCCAAGTGCCTGGACTATCATCGTATACATAATTATCGTCATAGCTCTGGTGATTGTCACAAAACGAAGACTCCAGAGAAAATTCCAAAGAAGACGAGAAACCACCGCAGCCCTAGAACTGGAAGACGTTCGACTTCCGCCCTCGTAGCCGGAACTCGAATCTTCGGGGGGAGGTGTTATATCAGCCCCTAACAATAGACCCTTTTAATAAAGTAAAGTGCATAGCTAATCACTATTAGGATTGTATAAATATAGGTTCCGTAGAACAAAGCTTTAGTCTTGGTCAATTTGCCGTACCGATCGTACCGAACGTAGTCTTGGTCAATTTGCCGTACCGATCGTACCGAACGTAGTCTTGGTCAATTTGCCGTACCGATCGTACCGAACGTAGTCTTGTTCAATTTGTCATACCGAACGTATCGTCTCCATAAATAATATTGTATCTACATGTATTGTATTGAAACCTAAAGTAGTGTAAATAAATAGTTAGTGGTTTTTAAAAACGTGTTTCTCGACCCGGAAACCGTAACTAGTGTCACAAGTCAAGAATATTCATATGGATCTCAAGCTCAATCTTCAGCGATGAAGTCAGATCATTTTCATTAAATAACAGACCATCTGGAAGTCCAATATTGGGATATTCGTGCAAAAATTCAAGAAATATTTTGAATTGCTCGATACTTTGATGTTTGGTTTATATGAACTTTGGACCTTATAGTCCAGGAACTATGAAGGTAAATGACGTTCAATGACGAAAAATCAAGTGATTAAGATATAATATGACAACACCGAACATTTCCTTTTATGGAGACATGAGGGCAAATCAGCATCTTTTGGACATAAGGTACACGGACCAAACATGCAATTCTCGTTTTCTGGGCTATAAACTAAATTAGCAACAAGATCCTTAGAGGTCATTTTGTGCCCGTACTATTTAGAAGGAGTTTGAAATTTTGATGAACCTGACAAACACAAATTGAATGGGTACCATTCGCACCAGGTACCACGCATTGTTTAAAAGGACAAGAGGTTATCACCAATTCTCTTTGAATAATGATTGGATAATAAAATGCAAACATACCATTTTGGATGACAAATGTGCTGGTCAATATGCAGCGTTTATCTTCAATGACGTGTGGCATCTAGGCGTAATAATGATTTCGGATGAATTGAATCTGGACGCAGAGTTTTCAGTACTTTCTTTCAATCAAGTGGCTTAAACTTATTTATTCCCAGATCCGCCAGAATGCTTGTTGCTAATTTAGTTTGTAGCCCAGAAAACGATAATTGCATGTTTGGTCTGTGTAACTTATGTCCAAAAGATGCTGATTTGCCGTCTCCATAAAAGGAAATGTTCGGTGTTTTAATATTATATCTTAATCACTTGGTTTTTCGTCATTCAAGTCATTTAACGTCATTTGCCTTCATAGTTCCTGGATATTAGGGTCCAAAGTTCATATAAACCAAACATCACAGTATCGAGCAAATCAAAATATTTATTGAATTTTTGCACGAATCTCCCAATATTGGACCTCCAGATGGTCTGGTATTTAATGAAAATGGTCTGACTTCATCGCTGAGGATTGAGCTTGAGATCCAGATGAATATTCCTGACTTTTGACACTCCTTTTTCACGCTTAATGCACCATTTTAGGCTGATTCGTCCATTTTTTGCCATTTTTCGCATGTTTGGGCACTTGAAACCAAAATACACACGGGAAAGTTATAAGTCCCTCAAAGTACACCAAAAACCAAACATTTTGCGCTCCTTCGAAAAAATCCAAAAATTTCCACACGCGAGATAGGCAAGTTTAGAAAAAATTGGTGATTTGGGATTACTCGCAAATTGAAAAATTTTAGGGCAATTCTGAGAGAGGGAATGGATTCCTTGGAAAATTTTACATCGATCATAAGTACTCTGAAATTTTTCCAGGATGCGATTTGTTTCCGGTAACGTTTTGGAGAAAATTTGTCATCGAAAACTGAAAACGCAAAAGAAACGAAAATTGGCCATAAAAAACGCTAGTAGTAATATTTTTGTCTGAAAATTTGGGATAATACTTGTAGTCGAACCGGCATCGCAATTCCCTCCCCGGTCAACGGGCCGAATTTGGGTTATCGCAATTCCTTCCCGCGGTCAGTTTAGCTAAATCGCAATTCCCTCTCTGGTCAACGGGTACCATTTGGGTCGCCTGCCGAAGAGGTCTAATACCGTATGGTCCGCTAGCGATTAGCCCCCATTAAGATTAATAAATAAATAATTTGTCTGTTTGTTTCCGTGTAACGTGTAACGTACAGGCTTAGGACTGGCAGTGCTTTTTAGGCATAGTGCAGCCAAATAGCTCTAGTCAAATGTACTAATATAAACACAATTAAATAAGCAGTTCGATTTGTTCCTTTGTCGTGAAATTCTATATTTGCAACGTTTACATAACCATAGCCACAATTCAATGCAACGTTTTTGTCATGAATACTCATGAATAATGAAATTATAAGAAAAGAAGTACCTACCTGCCGTCATTAGCAGATACTTCAGGGAACCGTTATTAAGACAGGGAGGGATTTGCGACGAAACCTTCTGACCGCGGGAAGGAAAAGCGAAATTTTATTGACCACGGAAGGAATTGCGACGCGCCGGTCGAACCTACAATAGAATGAAATAGTTTTGGTTAGGAAAAAAAATTATGACGCACCAACCTCACGACACTTGACATGGAATTGCCCATATGGGAGTAGACCATTTATAACTATATGGGTGATCTGTGACTTTTATGGCTCGGAACTGTCAACACAAATTGCTAAGCAATAATAACATCTGACTTGCAATTACATTGATAAAATTTGTCACATTCCCTCATTCATAAGTCGCTTGACTTATCTGTGATCAATTTTCCTTGGGCAGCTTCAAATTTAGTCCAATAAATGAAGGAAAAAACCTAGGTTAAATTCTACAAAGGGATGAAACCGGGGGCAATTATAGGTCTCAACTGGGTCTCTCAAAATACGGAAAGTTGTAGATTCTCCGGGTCCCGGAACATGGTAAAAAATGGCCATCAAATTCCAAAAATCGGTTTTCAGCCTATATCTCCGAGAATATGGCATTTAGAGAATTTTTGTTCAGATACAAAAAGAAGACCAGTTCATTAGCTACAAAAATGGTCCTTATGACTTTTTCCGAAAACTCGACAGTTTTCGAGATATCGGCCCCGAAACGAGCCCATTACTTGTTGCACCTGTTCTGAATCAAGGAGAGCAAATTCGAGAAATGGAGACATAAGCTGGCGGACAAATTGTCCAATAACTCGAGTAGAAATGGATATTTTTTGATGATTCAAAATTCACGTGAAAGAGAAAACCCATAGCTATGATATAC
Source organism: Cryptocephalus moraei (assembly GCA_946251905.1). Taxonomy (NCBI): domain Eukaryota; kingdom Metazoa; phylum Arthropoda; class Insecta; order Coleoptera; family Chrysomelidae; genus Cryptocephalus; species Cryptocephalus moraei. The sequence continues at coordinate 35,688,873 of OX276455.1, forward strand.
TGGGTCTCAGGCATCGTTTTTATTTTTCTTGAATATTGTAAACCCAGTCTAAATTTTTTCTTCTTTGATGTTTCTCGATTTTTAGAAAATTCATCCATATTTTAATGAATAATAGTAATTTAGTCGGGTCTTTCTTGATAACGGATCTCCAAAACCTATTGAATAAGCCTATAAAGGTTGTTTCATTTTCTTTCTTTTGCATCCCAATAAAAAGTAACTTTGAATATGTTGACTTTTTGACATTTGTGTCATTAATCGGGTATTAAAAAATTATGAATCATCGTATCGGTTCGCAATGCACATCACTGGAATGCTTGAAATGCTCCCTTTCCAATGGTTTCTTCGTTTTTGTGCCAACTTCAACATTCTTGCCAACCACCTTTCAAAACTCCGGAAATGTCAAAAAACCAACATATTCAAGTTACTTTTTATTGGGATGCAAAAGAAAGAAAATGAAACAACCTTTATGGGCTCCTTCGATAGGTTTTGGAGACCCAGTATCAAGAAAGACCCGACTAAATTACTATTATTTATTAAAATATGGATGAATTTTCTAAAATTCGAGAAATATCGAAGAAAAAAAATTAACCTGGGTTTCCAACATTCAAGAAAAATAAAAATGAGGCCCGAGAGCCAGGATACCATAGCTATGGGTTTTCTCTTTCACGTGAATTTTGGATTATCAAAAAATATCTATTTTTAATCGAGTTATTGGACAATTTGACCGCCCGCTTTTGTCTCCATTTCTCGAATTTGCTCTCCTGGATTCGGAGCAGGAGCAACAAGTGAAGGGCTGTTATCGGCTGTTTCGGAGCCGTTATCTCGAAAACTGTCTAGTTTTCGGAAAAAGTCATAAGGACCATTTTTGTAGCTAATGAACTGTTCTCCCTTTTGTATCTAAACAAAAATTCTCTAAATGCCATATTCTCGGAGATATTGGCTGAAAACGGATTTTTGGAACTTGAGGACCATTTTTTACCATGTTCCGGGACCCGGAGAATCTACAACTTTCCGTATTTCTAAAGACCCAGTTGAGACCTATACTTACCCCCAGTTTCATCCTTTTGCAGAATTTATCCCAGGTTTAGGAGTTTATCGGCTTTCATTTACTGGACTAATTCTTGTTGAATTTCCTCTGAATAAAAGTTTTCGGCTTCTTCAAGATTCATTTTGTCGTCTTTTTGATCCATCAGTTGTTTACTAACAAACAATTGTCAACACAGTAATAACCCTAGCAAGAGCAAGATAGCTGACTAGAACAAAACACTGAAATTCGTATGACAAATCGCGACGGGATAACCTCCGAGAAATTTCGAATATTTATTTGATTTTTTATGAAGCAAAATAAAATAAAACGTTGTATGTACCACTGGCATATTCGTCGCTTATGGCCCCCTAGAAATTAAAAGCCCCCCGCTTCGCGTCGGGCTTTAAACATTCTCTCGCACCATAAACTCCTGATTATGCCCTTAATACATAAATAACTATTACGTATCCTTCTTCTTTATCAACCCACATTAATCACAGGCTGCTGCAGCCCCGATATGTTCAGATGTTTTAAGTTTTAGACTAATCAGCTAATTTTTTTCGTTTATATAATATATATATATATATATATATATATATATATATACAGGGCAAATATATATATATATATATATTGTAACGTTTATTTTATAATTTATTTACATTAATTAAACACTAATTTATTTAACACACTAAACTACTTGTACACTAGACTAGACACTACATAATTTATTTGTACTGCTCCGCTTTCGGATCGTATGTCGCGTTCACGTCTGCTTCTCTACTTCTCAATAACTCCTTCGATCACAAGCCCCCTTATATATACAATCCCAACCCCGATAAAGAACGTTCTAGTATATTCTAGAACGCCTACGCAGGAAATGTTCATGCAGCTGTCTTGTACGCGTCGTAGTTATTTCTTTTGAAGGAGTAAACATGTGTCGCTTTGTTTACTTCTCGCATTACACTGCCCCCGCCTTAGAGACGTTTCGTCTCGGAACGTATCCCTGGTAGGCCCATGCAGGAACCTGCAGTTAGCCCCCCGCTTACAGCGAGACGTGGCGTCAAAATAACAGGGGACCGTCTTACCGAGTCGACATGGTGCAGGCCCAAAACAGCAGACTAAAACTTCTACTCCGGTATTCTTCAACACTACTTCCAGCATATTCCGGACAACCCTCCAGTCCAGCTGATCTCGTCCAGCACCTAACTTGGGGACAGCTAGCTTCCTGATGTCGAGCTCCAGCAGTCGGTCTCGTAGCATATGCAAGGTTCGCCATACATCGTGATAACATGGTTTAAGGGACCCGATCTCCTTCGTAACCAGATGAAAGATTTGTCTTACGTTGTCACGTAGTTCCAGAACCTTGCCAATTTCCGGGAGTTGCTCTCTGAGTTGTTCCAAGCGCCCGTACTTCTTCTTGAAAACCGTGGCGATACCTCGTGACATTACCAGGTCGGCGGACACACAATGGGCCAACGAGTATTCTTCAGGTACGCTGAACAAATCCTGTTGTTTTTCACAGGTTACCCCATACTGTGCTTTTCCGGTACCCCCGTAGGCGCTCATAAATTCTTCGAACGAAAGTTCGTTCTCCTGCGCCATCGTGTTTCTTACTCGGGGGACCTCCGCCTCATCGTGCGACCCCTCATAGGGTGCCAACCGATTAAAGTGCGCCACTCTCGGCTTGCCGTTTGGTAGTTTGCTTACCCGGTAGACCACGTCATTGATTCGTTTCTTCACAACATAGGGACCTTCCCAATTGGTCTGTAACTTGGGGGACAAACCACGTTTCTTCTGTGGGTTGTACAGCCAAACTCGATCTCCCATTTGGTAGCCACCCTCTTTAGCGTTGATGTCGTAACGCTCTTTGATGCGATCACTGGCGATATTTAGTTGGTACCGGACTTGATCGTGAATTTCGTTCATCCTTTGCCTCATCCGGGAAACGTAATCTTCCCCCGAAACGTCCTCGTCCGGTCTAGCGCCAAAGATTAGATCACAGGGCAATTTAAGTTCTCGCCCGAACAGGACTTTGGCTGGAGTTTGTCCTGTCGACTCATGAACGGCCGAGCGGTAGGCCATCAGGAAGAACGGCACATGTTCGTCCCAGTCTCGTTGATGTGACGAGACCATTTTCGCCAGATAGCGGTTGAGGGTGCGATTCATCCGTTCTACCATGCCGTCAGACTGAGGGTGAAGGGCCGTGGTTCTTGTTTTTCTTACCCCAAACTTCTCACATATCCTCCGGAATAGGCCACTCTCAAAGTTTCTTCCTTGATCCGAGTGTAATTCCATGGGCACTCCAAACCGGCAGATCAGCTCCTTCACGAGCACATCGGCCACTGTCTCTGCCTCCTGATTAGGGAGAGCGTACGCTTCTACCCACTTCGTAAAATAGTCCATTACGACCAGGATGTATTTATTCCCCTTTTCGGTCTCAGGGAAGGGTCCTGCTATATCAATAGCGATCCTTTCGAAGGGGCTCCCGACGTTATATTGTTTCATGGGAGCTTTCGGTCGTCTTTGTGGCCCATTACTTGCGAAACATGTAGTACATTTCTTGCACCAGTCCTTCACGTCGTCTGAACAATTGATCCAGTAGAATCGCTCTCGTACTTTCTGCAGGGTTTTCTTGATCCCTAAATGTCCACCAGACAATTCGTCGTGAAGGTGCCGCAAGACCTCCGGGATTTTACTGGAGGGAATTACCAACTGCCGTCTTTCCTCCTTCCCGTCTTGGCTCTCCAGTACGCGTTTTAGTAGTCCATCCTCAACCACTAACGAGTCCCACTGTGCCCAATAGCTCTTGAGTTTTGGCGAGCCAGGTGATACCTTTTGCCACTCAGGACGCTCTCCTCCCTCCTTCCAAACCAGGATTTCTTTGAGAACCGGGTCTTTTTCTTGCTCTTGTCGTAACGAGGATGGTGTCCATTCCTCGGCGACCACGGTCGTTCGGTAGACTTTCTCGGACTTTTCCTCAGCTCTATGACAATGAGGACATTCATCAGGGCATGGTCTTCTCGAGAGTGCGTCTGCGTTTCCATGACTCTGTCCTGGCCGATGTTCTATAACAAAGTCATACTCCTGGAGCCTCTCGATCCAGCGAGCGATTTGTCCTTCGGGATTCTTAAACTGGAGGAGCCATTTAAGAGCAGCATGATCGGTCCGGATCAAAAACCTCCTTCCACACAAATATTTATGGAAGTGCTCGATGGACTTGACGATGGCCAATAATTCACGCCGGGTGACGCAGTAATTCCTTTCTGGTTTGGAGAGTACCTTGCTGAAGTATCCAAGGACACGTTCTTGTCCCTCCTGACGCTGCGACAGAACACTTCCAATTCCCACATTGCTCGCGTCGGTGTCCAGGATGAACTGTCCTTCTGGCAGAGGAAAACTCAGCACTGGGGCACTGGTCAACTTCTTCTTCAGCTCGTCGAAGGCAGACTGGCATTCCTCATCCCAACAGAAGTTTCGTCCTTCTTCCGTGAGCCTTGTCAACGGCTTAGCGACGTCGGAGAACATCCGGACATATCGTCGGTAGTACGTGCAGAGGCCCAGAAAACTCCTCAACTGGTGTTTATCTACCGGTATTGGCCACTCCTTCACCGTACTTGTCTTGTCCGGATCAACGGCGACGCCCTCTCTGCTCACTACGTGCCCTAAGTAAGAGACCTTCCTTCTGAAGAGCTGACATTTCTTCGGGTTCAGTTTCAACCCCGCACCTCGCAGTCTCTGGAAGACGTCCTCTAAGTTTTTCAGATGTCCTTCGAAGGTCTTGCCCATCACGATGACATCGTCCAAATAGACTAGGCACGTTTTCCACGTCAAACACATTAGCACGCTCTCCATCAGCCTCTCAAACGTCGCTGGGGCATTACAAAGTCCGAATGGCATGACTGTAAAGTGCCACAGGCCGTTACCGAAGGTAAATGCCGTCTTTTCCTTATCGGCAGGGTCCATTTCGACTTGCCAATAGCCGCTTTTTAAATCCAAGGTCGAAAATATCGTGGATCCAGCAAGGGTATCGAGTGTGTCGTCGATACGTGGTAGCGGGTAGCTGTCCTTTTTGGTGACACTGTTCACCTGCCGGTAGTCTACACAGAATCGAGTAGTCCCATCCTTTTTCTTCACCAGTACTACCGGCGAGGCCCATGGACTGCTTGACGGCTCGATGATCCCGTCCCGCCCTAGGTCCCTGATGATTTTCTCGGCTTCCTCCCGTTTGGCCAAGGGTAGTCGTCTTGCTGTTTGTCGAATCGGTCGTGTCTCGCCCGTGTCAATTTTATGTGTCACGACCTTGGTCTTTCCCAGCTTTCCATTCTCGGTGGTAAATATGTCCTGGTACTTATTTATTAATCCATTGGCCTTCTGTTTCTGTATGGGTGAGAGAAACGCACTGGTCTGGGAAAGAATTTGTTTCAAGTCCTGCGGAGTGTGTCTGGACCTTTCTTCCTCACTAACGCCCCTGACGATGGCCGATGCGGCTATACATGTGCCCAGCTTCGTACCCTTCTTGATGGTGACCGGGTACTGATTGATGTTAAGTAGCCGCACAGGCACTTCCCTTGAGAGAGTAACGAGCGCCTTTCCTACCAGTACCCCCCGAGCCAGTCGATTGTCATCGTTCTCTGGTTCGATCACGGCTGGAATTCCCTCTTCCACAACACCCCTCAGATGGGTAGAGGTGATCGTTTCGCTTCGTTCCGGGAGAATCACATCTTCTGCCATTATTACGTCTAGCACAAAATTGTCACGATTGTGTAGCAGTAATTCTTCTTGACCGATCCTCAACACTCGGTGTCCGAAATCCAACTGGAATCCATGATTCCTCATGACGTCCATCCCCAGTATGACGTCTTCCTCAATTTCGGCTATGAGAACAGGATGGTTAAACTTTACTCGTCCCAACGTCATGCTAACCGTCGCTTCACCGTGTATTACTGCCTTCTCCCCAGTGGCAGTTCTCAATTGAAGGGTACAGGAATAAAACGAGGAATGTCACAGAAAACAACTTTTCGAGTAATTCAACTTTTTAATTTATATTCGGTGTTGAAGGCTTATAAAACGAAATAAGGTTTTCTTGCCGTATATTTAGGACAACTAAATGTATATTCTTTGGAATAGATAACATTATTTTGTAAAAAAACTTAAAACATTCAGGTTTGCTGTCAAAATTCCTCATAAACATACAAAAATGCAGGAACAAAACAAGGAGTGTCCACCGTTTCCACATCCTTGTGATGGGAAAAATTCTAAAAAAATGCTATTGCTAACCTGTCTATCTTCAAGCTGTCTGTATTCTTACCAATTTGTCACTAAGAATGCGCAAGTTTGGTGTAAAAATCCGCTGCTTTTGGGTGTTGACAAAATGACTTGAGTTGCTGCTTTAAGTACTTTTCCTTTTTTATAGGTAGCGTTTCTAGAAAATATTATACAACTTAGTTTAGGAGTTTAAGGTGCAGTATAATATACTCACCAGTATATTTTGAATTAGGAAGTTCAAATTCACTTTCTCCCAGTCTACGTCCTTGTGCTTTTTTCTTATTAACATTGACAATACAACTATTTCTAAAGCTGCCATTATAACTTGATCGAAAATACATCAGCTTTGGATGATCCTTGACGCAGTAAATTTCGCGTATTTCTTGAATGGCAAAGGGACAAATCCCATATTCTTATCACACTCCAGGTAGGAGTGACCTCGGATTGGAAATGTGATGCGGATAGAGTCAAGTCTTCGAACAGAGTGTACAATATAATGCATAAAGCGGAAAATAGAATAGTTTTTATTCTGCCCTCCAGCAGAATCGCAAAACACGTGCAGATGTTTGATGTTGTTTTCTGTGTGATTCATTAAAAAGTCAAACAGAAACGAGCAAACCTCATCAGATCCCTTCTTCGCTATATTTTCTGGATATGTATAGAAAAGTGATTGTGCTGTACCCAGAACATGTATATTAAAGGAATACATTGAAAGTTGACGAAGATAGTATACATCGTTTGTCGGTATGTTCGGAAGGTATACGTTTTTCTGGTAGTCCATTGCGACGGCGATAAAATTATTACTGGTTCTATCTCGACGCCTAGCTGTTCGTTTTCTCTCGTAGAATGAAGCAGCCTTCCTTTTATGAAGTTCATTTTCATTTTCCAATCTTGTTATTGCGACTGCAGCTTCCGTAGTCCCTTCGGCTCTCAACTTGTTTATCTCCGCAGTAAATTTATCACAGGTACTACATGTATCGCTTCGTGGGTATCCGAAACTGATATTAAATTTAGTATTAAAAATATTGCGGTAAGTCTCGTAAGATACTTTTTCTGCTGGATGCAGTTCTTTAAACATCTTAAACATCTTTGTGATGTTGAGTTCTTCAGGTAGGTAATGTTTTTTTGAATCACCTAAACTATAATGCGAACGTCGTCCCTTGAAAGAATTTATATGGTCGAAAACATGTTGGTACGTAGCGTCAAGTAAACTCTTTACCTTTGAGGTATGTTGGCCTCTCCTGTCCTTAGGTGCCGATCCTGTCTCTTTTAGGGCTTTCTGCAAGTGTTCAAGCTTTCCTTTGCTAATTCCATGGATATTCAGAAATGCTTTATAGCAAACCGGTACCTCAACTATACGGTCGTCTTCTTTTACCCTGATTCTGTAGGAAAATACGCTATCATGAAATTTGGCTTCCTCTTCCGACTTTCGATTTCGGCGCCTCTGGACCGGAGTAATCGAAATCAAACCGCATAAATAAATATTCTGTTCATCATTTGTGCGCAAATTGTTAAAATGTGATAAAATCGCCTTACGTTGCTCGTTTGTTGTAATTTCAAAACATTTCAAGCGTTTACAAAAACATGCAGCACCTTGCTCGTGGGAACCCAGTCGAATTTTCTTCATCACATCTTGTACCCGTCCAGTTTTAGGCCTCTTTTTTGGCTTGTGCCGTTGTGATACATCACCATAGTCCATTTTTTTCACAAAACTCAATAAAACGCGTATCTATTATCGTTAAAAAATCACGCTGGTGTCGTATCGCAGACCGCTTTAAGACTGTTTACCGTTTGGGTTTTGGTTTGATACCGCGCTGCCGAAGCTTTGAGTTAGGGACTCTCCTTGTTTTAAACGTGTGACGCGTGGACACTCCTAGTTTTATAAATGGATACCAAATCTTTCTGATGTGAAATCTTAGCGACATTACCAGTTTTATGCCGCAAATGATGGACATAAGCAGCGGCTCAGAGAGTAGCACCCGATAATGTTAAAAACCGCAAAACACAAAAAATTGGACTCTCCTTGTTTTATTCCTGTACCCTTCAATTGCCACCTACTTGGCCTAATCTTCCTACGGTCCCTCACAACTTCCGAGCGTACGATCGTCTTCGTAGCTCCCGTGTCCACAAGCATGGCGTGGGATCTCCCGTCGATAGTGCCATCGACGTACGCGCTCCCCAATTGGTGGGAAAACGAGGCTATACTGGCCCGGGGGTTTCCACTGCTACGGGTCGACGTTCCCCCTTTCTTGTCGACCCGCATTAGTTTTCCTGGGCCTTTGCCGGCGCCGCTGTTCTGGGCCGCTTGCAAGAACTCTTCACATGGCCCACTTTGCCACAGTTCCAACAGCGAACTGCCTTCTTCTTCGCCGACAACACCTCCATGATCTGCTGTAGGACCCTTTCCACGAGTTTTTCAGTGTCTACTTCCTCTGTAACCGCTCGAACACGGCCGTGACCGCGGGAGGCTTCCATGGCTGCATCATGCTCAAGTGCGATGGCGAGCGCGTCCATTAAAGTTTTCGGTCGAGCTAGTCTCAGGGCCCTCTGCAGTTCCTGGTCCCGCAGCCAGCTCACGAACGTCTGCACTGCGAGGCACTCCATCATCTGTTCCGGTGCCGTGGGATACGCCAACCTCACTAGTCTGGCTACGTCCGCTTCGAACTCCTGCAGGGTCTCGTTCGATCTCTGACGGCGATTGGACATCTGGGATTGATGGACTTGCTCCAGATGTGTTTGGCCGAACCGCATTTCCAGTCGCCTCAGCAGCTCATTGTAATTCCCGGCTTCCTCGGTGGATAGCGTCTGAAGATCTTCCAACGCCTCTCCACGTAAGGCTACCGTTAGGGAAACAGCTTTCTCGTGAGGGGACCAAGCATTAGCCTCCGCTGCTGCCTCAAACTGCTTCTTGTAGCTGGCCCACGGAATTTTTCCATCGAACGTTGGGGGCGTCACTCGATTGGTGGATATCGAGTTCTGTTGAACGACCGCCTTTATTTCTTCCTTCGTCTCGCCGCTACTGACTCGCCTTAGTCGTTCTTCCAACTGCTTCGTCTTCTGTTTAATTTCGTCTTCTTTCCCCTCACCGCTACTGACTTGTTCTAGTCGTTCTTCCAACTGCTTGATCTTCTCTTCAATCTCCTTACGCTGAGCCTCCATCTGGTCGGTGATTTGAGCAGTAATATGAGTAATTATGTCTTCCCTCTGGCCGGCGATTTGAGCAGTGATGTCTTCCCTCTGGGCGGCGATTTGAGCAGTGATGTCTTCCCTCTGGTCGGCGATTTCTTCCCTCTGGGCGGCGATTTCTTCCCTCTGGGCGGCGATTTCTTCCCTCTGGGCAGCGATTTGAGCAGTGATGTCTTCCCTCTGATCGGCGATTTCTTCCCTCTGGGCAGCGATTTGAGCAGTGATGTCTTCCCTCTGGGCGGCGATTTGAGCAGTGATGTCTTCCCTCTGGGCGGCGATTTGAGCAGTGATGTCTTCCCTCTGGGCGGCGATTTGAGCAGTGATGTCTTCCCTCTGGGCGGCGCTTTCTTCCCTCTGGGCGGCGATTTGAGCAGTGATGTCTTCCCTCTGGGCGGCGCTTTCTTCCCTCTGGGCGGCGATTTGAGCAGTGATGTCTTCCCTCTGGGCGGCGCTTTCTTCCCTCTGGGCGGCGATTTGCTTCGTGATGTCATCGTCTTCGAACTCGAAAACTTCCGGGTCCTGGCCATTTTCTTTCAAAAATGCTGAGAGCCGGTCCTGGAGTTCAGTCTTCCTCCCTCCTGTTTCCAATTCTCGTTCCTCGAGTTCTTTTTTTAACTCGGCCACTTTTAATTCGCGTAACTTCTTCATGATCCGCTCTTCTGACACCAATGTAACGTTTATTTTATAATTTATTTACATTAATTGAACACTAATTTATTTAACACACTAAACTACTTGTACACTAGACTAGACACTACATAATTTATTTGTACTGCTCCGCTTTCGGATCGTATGTCGCGTTCACGTCTGCTTCTCTACTTCTCACTAACTCCTTCGATCACAAGCCCCCTTATATATACACTCCCAACCCCGATAAAGAACGTTCTAGTATATTCTAGAACGCCTACGCAGGAAATGTTCATGCAGCTGTCTTGTACGCGTCGTAGTTATTTCTTTTGAAGGTGTAAACATGTGTCGCTTTGTTTACTTCTCGCATTACAATATATATAGGGCAATGCCGGTTAAGTAGCGAGTTACAAAACTAATATTAATCAGAAGAAGAAATCGTTTAGTTAAATTTTCAGAGATATTTTCCTATGAATTGACAAAGAGAAATAAGAAGATTGGTGTAAAATGTATATCTACTTAACGATCGTATTTTACAAACTATCACAAACTGTTCTTTATTCCTACAGTCATTAACTGCCAAAATCACACACCACGTGGTAAACAAGCGAAGGCTTCTGTGTATGATCTACATTCTTTATGTTAGCTTTTTGGAAATAAAAAAAATTATCCTATCCTTCGAGGCAAAGTAATCATATTTCACAAGAGACGTTATTATTTATTATTATTATTATGTTATTATTATTACTCTATAGGCTTTGGCCTAACATCCTGTTCACTTCTACTATTTGTGGAATTGTGAATTTTACGATTAACGTTATATTATGAACATCGTATGGATTTCTTTTAACAGCTAAACTGCACCATCTCCATTTTATTCTTCATGGCTGTATGGATATTATAAATGAATCAAATTAATTCTTTTTCTTAGCTGAATCCTGGGGAATGATTTTAAATTAAACATTCACTTCAACCTTTGAAGATGGGATATATGGCGACGTGTGTGGAATGTGTGTGTAGAAACACAGAAACGCATTTCGAGGCGTAATTGATGATATTTCACTTCAACCTTTTGCTTACGTCAAAAGGTAGAATATTAATTGAAAAAGTAATGTTCATGAAACATCGTGTCGTCACACCCACTTGTAGGTATTGAGAGCTCGTTAAATAAATCATGCGAATGAAAATGTATGCGCGATCGGATAGTAGTATTGGAATATTTCTTGTAGATGAATATAAGACAAATGGTGTACTGGTGGGATTGGTTTTGATTGGGTTAATTAATTATGCATTCCGTCGAACTTGCAATTGACGTTGGCTTAAAGGCAATCGCCTTTGAAAATGCCTACAGCAATTATTTACTGTTTGTTAGATCTTAAAATCCCTAAAATATTCAATCGATAGTCGAGATTATCTTCGAATTAATTTTCGTATTCATTTCGTAATACATTTGTTTTTCCCAATTTAAAATAATCACCATTAAACGACTTGTTTTAATGACCTAGTAATTTTTGTAATGACCTAAATAAAGACTGAACAAATGAGATAAACAAACTCGAAATTTATGGGAATATACATCATTTATTTTTCCATAAGGATAGACAAATAATATAAAGTTTATGAAGAAACAGAAAACGTTATCAATAACAACTTACTTATATAGTGTTCAATTACATATACATACAAAGTTAACAAAATAAATCTGAAATGTACAAAACTAATAATTTTTCAGTGTATATAAGATAGGCCTACGTATAATATGATTACTTTTTGTTAAGCTACATATATGCATATGACATAATCTATATATACTTATCGATTAGGTTTTTTTTCCTTTTACTAATTAATATTGACTTTTTAGAGCAACCGGGTTTCATCAATAAAACCGCAACAAATCAACCAAAAGCCGAAAACGGAAAACAGGCTCGCTCCCGGTTTTTAACAGCCATTTTATAAATATGTTTACATATATACTAAATTCGCGCCAGATGCCATCTTGCATGGAAACATATGTCAATAACGGTCCATAAATTTCATCTAGTATATGCAGGAATGTTAAACGTTCAAATGCTGTAAATGCACAATTATTAATGTCTACAATTTAAAAGCGAATAAAACGTTATTTTAAGCGTCATTATGTCCCAATGAAAATATTTGTTATGGATGCGATTACGCCTCATTTACATAATGTAAATCAGAAGTAATATTTTATATTATTTTTTTTAAGAAACCTTCGCAATCCCAATTTCAAACGCGGCATATCCAGCAAATATAGATTTGTCAATTACATACAGGGTTTTCCATAACTAATGGGAATAGAGCAATTGCAGATAGCCAGAAAAAATCGTTTGCGCTTAATTCGCTTTAGAAAAATGTTATAGCTTAAAGAGGTACAGGGCCGTTGACAGTAAAAATAAATTTTTGAAAAGTAATAATAGTTGTCAACTGGTTGAACATATTGATTTAATAATTGATAGGTTCGTTTTCGCAAGCGGGAAATTCGAATCAGGTGTTAGTTTAAAAATACCTTCTTGGGCTCATGTTATGTGATTTCACGGATATTTTTTAACTTCACGTATTGCAGTGCTTTTACCATAGACTACAAAGAGGCAACATATAAAGACATTCTTTGTCGACCTCGACATCTCAAGCCATTCTCCATTTAGGATTTGAATGTTACATTGCATATTCAATCGATGGGTGAAATTTATTTAATTCAATAAGTATGCTTTGAATGTTGACTAAATTTGTTGTGGTGACAACTGTCACTGTTTTCAAGTTATTATTTTAGTTAACCGGCAAAGAAATAATTTTTGCAATCTCCAGTTGTAAGTGTTTTCGTATTTTCTATTAAATATGTGCAGGCTTAACAAGTTTTCTACCGTAATTTACGAAATACGTCCTGCGTTTTTGTAAGAAAACATTGTTTATTGCAATTACGTGGTCGATCATTATTATGTGCTATTGCAATTCTCTTGAAATTACTTAAAAAGTATTCGTTGACTACCAGTTTTAACATTTCACATAAGGTGTTTTAAGAGTATACAGAGACAACGACAATGTAACGAAATGTTTGCCTGCCAAAGTATGCATCTGATAAAACGCCCCGGTATAGACTTTCTTGGTCCATTTAAGATTACCTGGAGGCGGGTGCTGAGAAATTGAAAAACACACATATAGGTACTCACATACAAATTCAATTTATAATAGGATTTTTCTCATTTATTTCCTTTTACAGTAAAAATACACAGCAAGGGTGAAAATGCAATAACGAAAGACCTGGTAGATTAATCTGAAGCGGCATGGCTTGTGCTGATCCCGAACGCGTTCTACTCACATTTTTTTTTTTTTTGAAAACACTGATAGTTTTAGTAACATCCTTGTGACTTATTTACAACAACAATATCAAGAAATAATAGAAAGAAAAGAAATAATACCTAAAGAGGAATATCAAAAAAGAACCATTGAAATGTATGACAGCAAATAATGAGACGTTGACTCGACAGTGTATTAATCTCCTACCAATGACGATTCTCATGATGAACCCCTTTGAAGATATCATTAAAGAAGTGCCAGAAAAACCTGAATATTTTAAACAAAAGAAAAAACAAAGAAGTATCAAATGAATAATTTGTACTGATTAAAGTTTATAGCGGACCAAAAAATTAAGAAGGGTATAGTAGTATCAAATAGGTGAGATTAGAGAGAAGCAAAAGAAACTGAAGTTCTTGGAGTAACATCTGCAGAAAAGGTTATATGGTGTTCGCAGCTGACGCAAATGTTGAATTTGTAGCAGAAATACCGATATATTATTACAAATCCAACAGACAACGATAATAACGGGCTTGTGATATACATTTGAAAAGACTGAGGAGTACGAAATGATATCATTGTACATTTCCTTCTGCTCCATTCATTTTCTCATTTGTCATAGTTCAGCACAAATGCTTTTGTTGTCATTATTATTTTCTGTATCGTTTTATCATATACTTTACTTTCGATTTTTTTACATTCTTAGTATATTTTATTGGTGATAGTTCATTACACATAATTATGCTGTTCGAATTGTTTCGTTTTTGTATAACTCAAACAGATTGCTCCATACTATATTTGTAATTTATTTTAATTTCTCTAGCCAAAAACAGCGAGATGTATAAGCAAATTCCAATAGAGAACCTCATAACACACGAACGACGTCACTCTGAAATAGATAAACCTGTATAACTACTGAAATATTCAAAGTTTATGTGTCTTGGGGGTAAGATTTTTCGCCTCAGGATGTACATCGCTTTTAATATGTGTTTTAGGTTTGTCTTGTCTCGCCCTATATCGCATATGGATTTTTTTACGAATTTTTCTTTTTTTAAGTATAAATTTTTGAGCCTTATTGGAAAGTATTTATGTTTTGATCAGAATGGGATAACATTTTTCAAAGTTAATATTAAATCGAGCAATCTAATAACAAAAATATGTTCTTTATGATTAATTTCATTTTAAACAAATAGATTAATTACGACTAGGTTAATTCAATACGAACCACGTGGTAATCACCGCTTCGAGTTTCCCGCAGTGGAAAACCTAATCACACCAAATTGACCAAATTGTCATTTTTCGAAAATATTTTTTTAGCTTCAACGTCCTGTAGATACTTATTTAATCTGAACATGGTTCAAAGCCAAATGTCTATTACTGGTTGCAGTATGAGAAAATATTATGAGAAAGAAAAATAAGAAATGTATACATTTATGTCTGAAACAAATATTTCCTGCATGATGGCCCGACGCTGTACACTATATAGGTGCCCGCAGACCACTATCTGTATAGAATATCTATCATTATCACATCAAAATGGCGAACATATTAAAGCTGTAACTTTCGAGTTACTGTGCATCAACAAAAGTAACTGGAAAAACAGAAAATTCTCACCTCTAATCTAGATATTGACATAGTCACTAAGATAGTGTTTATGTTAACCGTATGAGTATCACAGACGAGCGGTACCATTTCACTGAGTACTAATCATCTGTGGCAAGCATTTTGTGTATAAGGAAAACAGTAGGCTTCGTTTTTATCTTCGAAGGAAACCTAGTTTCCGAACGTTCCATCTTTTAAATCTTTGTGTATATATATATTTAAAAAATACATTTTAAGAACATGAATATCAAATACGCTTTAATTTCTTTTAGTACTACATTTAGTCTATCTAATTATTGGACAGGACAGCTTCATGATATGTGTGCAGTTTCAATAGATATGTATCGATTTTATTTTTTTAAATAATTATTTCCTAATATTTACTTTGTGTAAATATGATTGTAACTCTACGTATTACTACATGAAGGTCTAGTTACATTTTGCGAGAATATATAACAGCAATCCGACCAAAATCAAATCAAACTTTTATCTATACGATATTAAATTTATTGAAATTCTCAGGATGACAAATATTGGTATTTTCTCTAAATTCATATTACCCTGTGGATAAACGTACAATTTATTTTACAGTTCATGAGATTTTAGAAAATTGCTACATTGTCACGATTGCTGTTACGATCTGCGGTTTTGATAATATACGAACTAAATGATTTTAAGGCCGAAAACTACTTGCTAGTTGACGGTGCGTGGCAAACAATTGTTCACGTGTATTGTTTACTAACAGTCGATTGGAAACACTAATAGTAATAACGAATCATAACATCGACATTAATTTCTGAATTTAAGGACAATCGGGCCTCGTGCGAAAAAACAATTAAGAAAACCTCAGTAACACGCTATATGTACAATTAAAACGTATATTAGTGTAGTTACAGTAAAAGGCTTGTCTATGTATATTCATATACAAGGTAACATTTATTAGGCCGTTCAACATCCTTAACTTCAAAAATTTTGAATTCTTTAAAAAAATTTATGTTTTTAGACTAATTAGATATTTACTAATAAAACAACGACAAAACAAAATCGCTATAAACTATTGATTTTGGGGACACTGGCATCGATGGAATTCGATTAATTAATATTTGTACTAAAGTTCATAAGAATAGTGTTAAGTGCAGTCTAATGTTTAACGTGTAATTCTCGTTGATAGAAATGTTAATAAAACAATTATGTGAAAATTGAATTTTTTTAATTAATGGAATATACCGACCTGCTGTCAAAATCGTATACGGATGAAATGAGAGGACAGAAGGGCCTCTTTGAAATTTATCAGCGCCCTTTCATAAAACGAAGAAATAAAAATGGGAGGTAAAATGAATACTGACACTGTAATGGTCAGAAATCAATTTTCTGCTATTTTCAAAGTAATTTCAATAAAACAGCCGATATAGAAGTCTCCATGGATTCCAAAGTTCTTACGTAAACTTTTCGTTAAGTTTTCCGGAGCAGTGTTTAGGTAGAGAATACAAGACTGGCTTTAAACCACTCAATTTCATGAAAAGAAGAAGGAAAAACGTCCTCGGCGAAATTTACCGCTTTAAATTATATCCATTTGAGTTCCCGTTCATTTAAAACTCCTCTCGAAGATCTCATGGAAATTTTCTTTGAAAGACCTCTAGAAAAAAGTGATATATTCAGAGGGCACGTTACATAAAAGTTTAGGACTATATTAAAAAAGTTTCCTCTTTAATTTAATAGAGCGGCGAACGTTCTCAGGAACCCTTTTCAGCTTTTGATAATAATTTAGTTCTTGGCGAGATCGCACCGATATCTAATATATATTTTTTTCAGAGGGAATGAACGAGGAATGCATCATTGCTCACCTTAACTTAATAAGGAAGAGTTAAAATGTTTGAATGTGGAAGAAACTAGTTCGGTAAAATTTTGTAAAGGAATTGTGAATATTAATTAATCATTCCAGATTTTTTTTTTATTTATAGAATATTCCACTAGCTCTACAATGAAATACTGAGCACAGCAGCACAAAATGGTTAAAAATGCCCCAGGAGATATTGGGAGAAAACTGAATGTGATCGACCATATCTTCAAAAATTTTAACACAAAGTATGTGAATCTAACCGAGAAAAATCTGAAATGGATCAAATCGGTTTTTCTTCATAACTTTGTCTTTTTCTCAATTGTGGTCGCAGGTAGTATTTTCATATTTTATGTCCTACAACTTTGTTTTGACGAATTTAAAATTATGACAAGCGTTTGAAAAATTTTAAAGCTTACTTTTGTTTGCAAAAAAAAAATGGAGAAAATAAGGATGGAATATAATTATGAAATATTTCAGATCTTATTTTCATTTTGCAGAATGCAAATACGTCTAAAAATTCCGAGTTGTTTGAAAAGCGAATTTATGTTATATTTTTCCATCGATTATGCACTCTTTTTTCTATAAACACAACTCATATACAAACTATCTAACCTAAACTACGGTTTGGGTACAATTCCGCACGACGGAAAATTGACTTTTTCATCAAATTAGAGGTTAAGTTTCACTATTTTTATTCACTTTCATTTGTGATGCCGAACATAACCGATATCTTCTGGGGATCATTTTATCCGGCTATGCCCTTTAAAAAACATACTAATTAATACCATTTATAATACCATCCTAATTAATTACCGAGACAATCATCTGTAATGAAAAGCTCGAATAGTGGGCGTGTGGTTTTGGAGAAAGAAGACCGAATGTTAAACCAGTGGGCTCTCGACGCACTGATAGCGCGTTTACTCCCCTCTATTACTCTCTTTTTCATTCGATAAAAGCCAATCTAGTGCTTTTTACCGAATCCAGTGTCCCCATCTCTTTTGATATGTCTAGAGTGGTATGTATTCAAAGCTAAGGGCATTCACAGAAACTGCTTGTCAGAGGCCTTCAGAGATATGTATGTATGCTCTTATGTAATCGTTAATTAGAAAAAAGTTAGGTAAAAAGTTGAGTATAAATTTATTAGGCACTAATCTAATAGCAGGGGTGGAGATTAGGAAGAAAAACGAAGGATTTAAGAGAACCTCAGAGAAAGATTGTATGAAATACAAACATCAGTTTCAAGTATAGTGGCTGAAAAATTTACTAAAAGTTCGATAAGAATTTCCTTACCTCCACCACTGAATAACAATAGGCATAAGAACGACAGGGTGGCGAAAGCGCTACCACTTTATTCAACATTTAAACTGAGTATGCGGCTTTAAGTCTAGACAGTTTATAATTTGTTAACGAAGTTTTAAAATATGTACCTTTGATAATAAAATTTAAACCAATCGTCGAGCGGGAGTCTTTCTCTCTCTCTCTCTCTCTCTCTCTCTCTTTCTTTCGTTTTGTTAAAACTTCGTACGGCATTATAAAGAAAAATTATAACTCGGTTCAATTAGCCAGACACATTTCAATAACTACCAATTGATGATGTCAATTCAGATCACATGAATGACTATTACATTGATCTCTATCTCATCAAAAACCCAATTTGGAAAGTATACCTGTGTACGAGGTCAATATTTTCTGATTTTGGTTAACCATCGAATTTTATAACCGATACTTCCTATGAACATTATGTTAACGATTAATACTGATTGTAATTCAACAAAAACGTTGCAAGGTCAAAAAAATAGTCGATAGGACAGTTCTAACATGTAGATTGCTAATAATGTAGATGTGTCGGTGTTTCTGCTTTTCGTTTCACTACAAAAATTACGGGGTAAATATCCCAAACCAGGATACAACATATAATTGGGAATTTTTAAACATAACCTCGCTTAGTCAGGGAAATGTAATGAATTCTTTAAGGAGATGTACATATTTCCATTAAACTACACCAACTCGGTGCAGAAAAAATGAAGAATTTAGAGAGATATAGGATTTTCTTGCTTTTTTTCACTCCCATATCTCGAAATTTTACGAATTTGAGTGAGTTGTAAAAGAAGCACCCTGTTAAAAATGTGAGTTTTATAACAGAGAAAACCCACACGGATTAATTTATTATCAAAACAATTTATTATATTAGTATTTTAGTAGTAAATTAGTATTTGACCAGAGATTTTCTCCGCTCGACATGAAAAATGTCAACCCCGTCCGAGCTGCAGAATGTCAATTATTGTACAGTAAAATTGACAATAAGCGTGATGTTGGACAGTTATTAGCTTTTACCATAGAAAACACATACTTATCGCATCAACGCTCCTAAGAGGATGTACGACGAACATTTTTACTGCAGTGGTCTCTACTATAGCTTCCAAGCTTTCTACGCATCTTCCGGTCCTGTTTCATTGGACAAAGAAAAATTCTGAAAAATTAAATCTTTGCCTTCGGTTTCCTATAACAATTTACAGTCTCAAGCTACATTATCCATTAATGTATAAGTTTTCAACTTATCCGTATAAAATTTACAATATTCCTAACAAAAGTTCTTATATATTTACATTTTGGCTCATGTAGTTCAATACGTAAATGATATGTTTATATCACCGCTTTGTTTTGTATCAATTCTGAGGTCGATACTTGCTCGACATGTTTTTAAATTACTAATAAAATATCACTCCACTCTATCTCAAGTGCTATATCTAAGGTTTAGATTTCGAATCAAGTATCGAACCCGTTATTCCATTATTACACATTTGTAATTTTTTCTCGAGAAGTGTGTTAATAATACGAGAAAATTTCAGCACATTACCTACAACTAACATAAGATTCATTTTCTCTTAATATTACTTGTATTAAGACAACATTTGTGATTGTCGGTGACTTTATATAAATACTTATATTAAATTAACCTAGGGAAATGATTTGCTAGTTATATCACTATTTATATAAAGTCAAATGCTTACATTTTTCCAGTTCTACATACCATTTTGCTTAAAAAAGGAATTAACTATACTATTTTTACAAGCATTTGTTTACGAACAAGATCGCATTGCGGAAAAATTATAATTATTTTACTCACATAATATAAGTGAATAATAAAATAAGTATTTTGTTTTTGCAACTTACGTCGGTAATAAAATGTTGCAGTTTAAGTCCTATAATTTAAAATTACCTGCATGAAGCTTAATAATGTTAATACTGCTTTTAATTGCCGTGTAATCGTGTTTCGATAACAAAAGAATTACAAATCTTGACTCAAAAAGTGAAAGGGAATAAAAAGGGAGAATTTAATGGAAAAAGTGAGAGTTTGTTATATCAGCAATTTCTCAAGGAAAATATGGAGAACAACTAGCTAGTTGTTTAAAAATTTTAACAATTAGTTGATCAGTATAATTGATATATTTAAATTTAATAGTATTTAGATATTAAATATTGTTTAAGTAACGTTTTTAAAAATAAATCCATCGTCTCGTGTGATGGTACTATTTACTCCATCAAATCCGAAATCTCTCTAATTGCTCTGCTTTAATGTATTGCCGAAAAACAAATGCTTATAAAAATATTGATAAGGTTCCTGTCATCACTTTTATTAAGAATAAAACGTAACGGCCGTGACAGTAGCGTAACAAATGTGAAGAATATTTATATAAATTAATTGTTCTTAATTCAAAATGTAATCAAACTGACACTGTTCAAATTGTCACTTTAGCCCCCCCGCGACTTTATTTGTTATTCTCTCTGGATTTATTAAATAAGGCACAGGAAGATAATAAAGCGCAGCGCTTAATAAGGCCCACATTCAAAATTTCCGCCCAATGTAGGTACGTATGAATTTAACGAACAGCGTATACGACGCAACAGCAACAGTATTCGGTCTATAGTACTACTAGACAAAAAAGGGTTCTATTTTACGAGGCACGTCAGTTTTTGTCTTTGTGTCCCCAAAATTTTAAAATATTTTATTCGTTATTCGAATTTAAGTCATCCGTCATCAACTAAGTCATCCATTACGTCATCAATATTACTTTGACTGATTTGGAACTGGTCACATTTTAGTGAAGGAACATTTTGTCGTACCAGGGGGTAAAGTTTTTAGGTGAAAGAACTAATACGTTTCTATGATTTAAATTAAAAGTTTTGAAACGTTTATTTGACCTTGTAAATGAGTAAAGTCTTAGTGGATACATTTAAATTTGTTTATTATGGTTAAAAGTGTTGCTCAAAAAAATTTAATAGTCCCTTGAACGGTTTTGGTAGTTGATGTAACAGAGTACTGTTGATCACGAACTTGTCCGTAATTTGTTCACGGAGCTGACGGAAGACAAATCGTAGCGTGCATTCTCTCGACATTTTGAGACTGCTGATTGAACAAACCTATTACTTATGCATGATGTATATATTACAGCAGACACAATGTATTTTGATTAATACATGTTGTTTTTAATTGTTACAATTCAGATAATAAAGGCTGGGCCACATTTTCAAACAAAACGTTGTGGACCGTATTTTCGGAATAATGGATTCTCTCTTTTTATATTACATTGTTGAAAATTATCATAGCAGTCGGTTGGTAAAAATAAAATGTCGGCGTATTGAACTGGACTAGTTATATGATGGACGAGGTATTACGAGGTTTACCAACCACTCGAAATTGGAACACTCACTGAAATACCCCGGAGAACATTACGAAATTATTTAAAATATAGTTTGATCGAAAGGTCCTTAAGGCTGAAACTAGCATTGGCGGAAAACCAATTGAAAAGGTACTTAATTATTAATATATCTCTTTACACCTGAAATTATATATACATATATAAAATAAACCCAGAAGAAAAGTTTTTCAATGCAAAATTCAATCTATTCCCACGTGTATGTATGTAAATAAATACCCATGGAAAAATAGCAACGAGACATATCAGTCCTGGTTCTGTTGGTTGCGTTTGTAGTTGCGTAATATATAAGCTGCAGATGCACGAGGATTGTATAGATCATATTTCTGACGACGACGAAGAAGGTCTTTGCACAAAATATACCAAATAATGTTTGTGTTTGTTTCTGTTACATTGTTGAGTGTTTACTTATATTTTATTGAGTCAGAAAATGTTTACCTTAGGAGTAATTTTGATATGGAATGTTTAATTTGTTTATGTAGAAAATTGGCCTCATTTTAAAACGGTTTTGAACTGTGGAGTTAAATAACAATTTTTCTTTCTTAGATAACAATAAAATATTAATCCGATAAATAATTAAATTTAACAATTTAAGTCAAATCATTGCTTTCTTCAAACTCTTCAAAAATTTGTATGTTATTAAAATGTGTTCGTATTATCCTCGTGTACCTTATGTTAAAAATATTTTTTGTTTAATTTCGAATTGCTCACAGAGAACTTTTAATGTTCGATCAGTTTTTTCTTTAGGGAAATTATTTCCGTTTTACATTGAAATTGTCGACTATGTGTAAGCGTTGCCCAAAAATTACAGCTCAAGCTTGGAGTCGGAGAGTCAGTTAATTGCCCCAACGAAATAATCGAGTTAGAGGTAAAGCCGCAAAGTGAAGGGCCCCCGAATGCGATTGAAATATTAAAACGTAGGAATTAGAGGCGACAAAGATGTTAAGTGTTTTATGGAAAATATCCCTTCGGTGTATACACGCTACTGCCCCACATTCGTTACGCTTTAGGTACATCTGACGTACAGGTACGTCTGACAGGACAAATAACTCAGTTCATTTATCAAACGTTCCGACTGAACGTTTCGCTCCCGTGTCCCCTATTAACCTCCGTACCATTCCAGATAAAAACATCTCTTATTTATTATCTCTTTACCTCTTGGTCGGTCGGGACACGGAACTCTGTATATATGAGTTGGGTGAAGTTTTTGCCGAATCGAGGAAGCCGAAGAAGAGAAAAAAAGGGATCGCCGTGGAGGAAATAAAAGAGAAAGAAACGTTGATCGGGAATTGTAAAGGGTGTCTTTGCCCTTAGGGCAGATCCTCGAATGTTCTACAGGTGGCGAATGAGGTGTATCAGTACAATTAGAGCGACATTTAAAACACATTAAGTAACATCACATTTTCTGTGATTACAACTGTATACTTTAAAGCTTATTAACAATCTCGGAACTTTGCTTAACCACAAAGCGACAATTAATGAAATAGTAACAACGCTGAGCAAGGAACTAATGTGCTCACTTTTAAAATACACCCAATTTGTAATTAACGACATGCAATGATTTTCAAACGTTCTCCATAAACGGTTACAACCTGGTCGTCCAAATTTAACCTTTTCATTTCGACCACAATCTACTCTTCTCGCCAAAAACTTCATCTAACCACCTCCGAATTAAACGTCTCAGATAATAATAAACTTTTCTAGTTTTTTTTTTGTAAATTACAAATGCTACGCTCTGTTTTACACAAAGTATAATTCTATTCAAATTCTCCTATGAAGAGTGTAAAGCTTCAGCTACTAAGTGCCCCTACTTTTGTCGTAGACGATCACCTTGCCAGCGGGCAGTCTATAGTGTCCCGAAGAAAGCCAGCGTCCAAACAAGGAGCAGGACGGGTCGGACGCTGTCCGAGGAGGACATCTTGCTAAGGTAGGTGTTCACGCAGGGTGGTTCCGCCGATCCTTAAAAATGAGTGGTATTAGTACAAATCGTGACAAAAAATGGCTTATATATATTTATTTATTTACGATTCGGTGTCGATTATCGAATTAGAAGTTATGGGGTTAAATCGTTTGAAATTTGTACTGTTTTCGTAGAACTGAAAACAGTGAGTTTTGAAGATATTTAGATTGTATTGGGTTTTTAAAAAAATATTTCAAATCTACTGTAGAAGGGCGATTTATCCGAAAATTATTTAATTACATCTGGAACTAGGACCAAGGCAAGAATTTGTGTGAATACGTGTAAATTCAGCACTACCTATAGTCTGTTATAAACCAAAACCAATGCACATCATCGTTAGATGTCATAAATAACGCTATTATTTGGCAATAATACCACGAGCCGAAAAATGGAAATACTGAAATTTTTATTAAGGGTCTGTCATTAAATTGATCGCATAGCCGTATTTGTGATCCTCGTTAGTCGCTTTATTGGCGTTTGGCTGCGTTTATATAGGAAAGGTTATTAGAATGCATACTTTGCCTATCGGTCATCGGTTTTACCGGTCATAAGTAAATGAGGGATATCCTTTAAACCAGGGTAATTTCAACATATATAACAACTTGACAAATCTGTGCTCTAGATCTGCTGAAGACGTAGAGCGGTTTTTGTTTGATACGTCATCATCATCAGTATTGTTACAGGTCTAAGATAGAACCTCGATTTTCCTAAGCCTATTTCGCCACCTATTTCTGTCTATCGACTTTTGCTGCCAGTTGGATACATCAATGTTTCATGTGTCTTCATCGAAGTTGTCTCTCCAGCGAAGTTTTGGTCTTCCTGTGGCACATCGTCAAAACCCTTCAATCAACGATAATATGTGAATTTTTAAAACGACAAGATAATCGAATAAAAAAATTGCGCATTGAACCATACAACTACGAGGTATTTTCTCATTTCAAAATATTACAAACGCCACTTGACATCTTTAAAAAAATTATAATCATTTGCTTTACAGCTATCTAGAATAAAATATCGGAATTTCGTATGTTATATGAAGTATAGTTTTTTTAAATTATGACACGAAATTCGTTTTTGTTAGAGCAGAGAGCAGGTATATGCTGTTTCCAATATCGTTTGATAATGGTAGATAACGATAACGCCGAGCAATTCGATACTGATCTATTTTCGGTGATAAAATGACAGCTAATAATTACAAGTGACAAATCGAACTATTATACAGAACGTTTACAAAAACTAGATGTGTCGCGTCGACCGTGCATAGATGTCTTTCTAACACTTCCCCTCGCGGTCGTATACGCGCACTCTATGACATCTTCAATCCGATCATTTCTAGGATCTGGAAATGTCGAGGTCCGGGTAATGCCTTGGTAAGGATATCAGCCACCATTCTTTCGGTAGGCACGTAGTGAAGGTCGATGATCTTCTCTCTAACAGCATCTCGTAGAAAATGATGTCTGATGTCTATATGCTTCGTACGAGCATGGAATACGGGATTTTCGGCCAATTTGAGGGCTCCCATGTTGTCTTCGAAGATCGAGATTGCTGATGAATCCTCCAGTCCTAATTCCTTGAGGAATGATTTCAAGTGTATTGCCTCTTTGACAGCGTCGGCCATTCCCATGTATTCTGCCTCTGTGGAAGATAGGGCGACGGTCCTTTGTTTCCTGGAATCCCAAGATATCGGGTTTCCTCCATACATGAACACAAATCCAGTGTAGGAACGTCGGTCAATAGGACATCCACCCCAATCTGCATCCACATATCCCTTGGTGGATTCGGTGTGTCTACTGAAGGTCAGTCCTAGGTCGATGGTTCCCTTCAGGTACCGAAGCACACGCTTCGCTGCAGTCCAATGTTCCGTCGAGAAACAATTGTTAAACTGTCCGAGATAACTAACCGCATAACTAATATCAGGCCTAGTGCAGACAGCCAAATAGGTCAATGCTCCTACAAGTTCCCGGAATGGGATATCTTTAGTTGGTCCTTTGTCGTTCTTGAGCAGCTTTGTCCCAGCACTGACGGGAGTACTAACTGGTTTTGCGTCGCTCATTCCGAACCTATTGAGGAGCTCCATGATGTATCCCTTTTGGTGTAAGGATATTGTGTCCTTCTTTCTTCGAAACTCCACTCCCAGGTAATTCTTGATTTCTCCAAGATCTTTCACTCCAAATCTTTTTGATAAGAAGTTAATAAGTTCTTCTGGTGCCCCAGGTTTTCTTGTGACAATTATGATATCGTCGACGTAAGTAGCTATTAGGATTAGTCCGGATCCTTTACCCATCTTATAAAGACAGGGGTCACCACTTGTCGGCGATGCTCCATACTCCTTCAAAACATCGCTGAGTTTGTTGTACCAGCTTCTTCCAGCCTGCTTTAACCCATACAGGGCCTTTTTCAATTTACAAACTCGATCTCCCTTCTTAAGTTCTTCAAGCATGTCTTTCGCTTTCTTTCCTAAATCGTCCTTCTCTAATTGGATCCTCTCAAGAAGTTGAAACAGCTGTTTTGGGGGTTCCATGAACAGCTCTTCGTCCAGTTCACCATTTAGATAGGCGCTAGTAACGTCGAGTTGCCTCATTTTCATGTCGAACTGTACAGCAATTGAGGTCAGGAGACGGATGGTACTTAACCTGACTACAGGGGCAAAGGTCTCCTTAAAGTGAACTCCTGGCTTCTGGTTAAACCCTTGAGCTACTAGCCGAGCTTTCCTCTTTACAATTTCTCCATTTGCTGCAAACTTGTTTCGTAAGGTCATGCGACTCCCGATCGTTTCACAATTGGTAGGACGTGGAACGAGTTCCCAGGTTTCATTCTTGATGATTGATTTAATTTCTTCCTCCATGGCTTCGTACCATTCTTCGGCTTCTGGCGAATTTAAGGCAGTCGCCATAGGTATTTCGGAAACCAAAGCTTCTTCACAGTTCCCTGCTTCCTCGTCTTTGTACTGATACTCCTTTCTCGGTCTTCCCCTCGTTCCAGTTCGAACGATCCGAGGGCGGCCAGCTCCCTTTCTTCGTTCTGGTTCTTCGCAGTCTTCTTCCATACTTGGATTCGGTGAAATTTCCACGAATCGTGGAGGAGACGTCTGATTACTTTCGTCTTCCACTAGACTGTCGGGTAAAAACTCGCTAAATTCCCCCCCTGCTTCTGGTTTCCCTTCGAGGAATTTTATATCCCTGGAGATTTCGACTCTTTGTTCCTTTGGCATCCATACTCTGTAGCCTTTGCTTTCATCTGAGTAGCCTAGTAGAACACCCTCCCTACAACGGGTATCGAATTTTCCCAGACCAGGTTGCTTCCTCAAACAGAACACACGACATCCGAACTCTCGGAAGAAACTTACATCTGGCTTCTTCTGATTCCAAACCTCGTATGGTGTTTTTCCATTCAGACTCTTGGAAGGACATCGGTTTCGTATGTAGTTTGCAGTATTTATGGCTTCTGCCCAGAACTTAGGCGGTAATCCAGACTGGATTAGTAAACATCGAGCCATATCCAGAAGAGTGCGATTTTTCCTTTCTGCAATTCCGTTTTGCTCCGGACTGTAAGGGACTGTGAGCCGTCTTGAAATTCCGTGCTCCTTCAAGTAAGCGTCGAATTCCTTGTTGCTGAATTCCGTTCCATTATCTGACTGAAATTGCTTTATTCTTCTTCCCTTCTGGTTTTCCACCATGGTGATAAATTCCCTAGTGGCCTGTAGAGCTTCTCCTTTTGATTTCAGAAATCGTACCTCGCACCATCGAGAGTGATCGTCGATGAACTCTATGAAGTATCGTGCTCCTTTAAGTGATTCGACGCGCATAGGTCCGCATACGTCCGAGTGTACCAATTCCAGTAATTCGCTTGTTCGCTTCGACTGCTTTGGAAATGGTGTGCGAGTCATCTTTCCCTTAATACATATGTCGCAGTTGATCGTGTCCTGTAGATTCTTCAAGAGTTTTAACGATTCAAGACCTCTTACTGAACTATTGTTGATAGCTTCTTTTAGGTCCCTGATATTTAGATGACCCAAGCGTCTGTGCCATGTCTCTAAATCCTGAGGTCGTTCCACCATGAGTGCCGAATTTCCGTTTGACCGTTCGGTACTGTCGTTCCCTTCACAAACGTAGTAGAGATCACCTCTTCGTTCAGCGATTAGTCGCACTTCGCCCTCGGTGTCGACGACTAAAGCTTCATGCTTCCTAAAGATTACTTCACACCCTTTGTTCGTAATTTTCCCTATTGACATCAGGTTTGTCCGCAAATCTGGAACATACAGGGCATTGTTTAGTTGAATGTTTCTTGTCTCGCCAAAAACATCGGCCTTTAGGAGAGCTTTTCCTTCAGCAGTTATTGACGTTGTCGAGTTATTTGCAAGGTTGAGCTTCCTATTCTCAGACTTCAACTCAGAAAACAGGTTTATGTCGCTGCAGAGATGTGACGAGGCCCCGCTATCGAGACACCAGCTTCCGCTCCTTTTGCCACGACCATCATCGTTCGAGAAGTAGGACTCATCTACCGCATTGTTCGCTGAAGATCTGCGATTCTCCACGTTCTTGCAATCGGCAGCCTTATGACCTATTTCCCTGCATCTGTGACAACGGTACTTGAAGACGTCTTTGGTTCTGTTTTTCTCACTAGGAGGCTGTTTCTTCTCTGAATTCCCTTGTTTTCTCTGATTCTTGTATCGGTATTTACTTTCCTTGCTGAATAACGCTCCTTGTGGTCTCTGGGTGACTTCGACCTTCCTGGCATTACATTCTTCAACAATTTTAATGCGTAAGGACTCAGGGGATGGTAGTTCGTCCCTGGACTCAATGGCACAACGAAAATTCTCGAAACTGACTGGTAGACTATATAGCAACATAATTGTCAGCAAATCGTCGTTAATTATAACTTCCATCTCGTTTAATTTGTCCACCGCATCGAAGAACTTCCTGAGGTGTTCTTGCACATCGCCCGATTCTTCCATCTTTTGTAGGGTTAATTGTTTCAAAAGTGTCGCCTTTCGAGCTGGTCCTTTGGACTGGTAAATACCTTCTAGTTTCAGCCAAACTTCCCTGGATGTTGTGCATCCTTTTATTTGCTTCAACTCACAAGGGCTTATTCCCAGTATAATGTCAGACTTGGCCTTGCTGTCGTTTCGTTCCCAGGTTCTTGCTGCGGCAGGTTCCTTGTCTTCGTCCGGTTTCTTACACGCACCGTTCACATAGTCCCATGCGTCATTCTTGATTAATAACGCTTCCATCTGCATTTTCCACGTATCATAGTTCTCCTTGTTGAGGGTCTCAATACGCGTAGAGCTCGAGGAGGACATCTTCACGTGTTCGTATTTTTACTTGACCTCACAGGAACGGCAAGGGTTGCGAAGCGGCGATACGACTTCTCACAGTAAAAATTACGACTTCAGCCACGCGAATTCTGGGCCCATAACCTGTTAGAGCAGAGAGCAGGTATATGCTGTTTCCAATATCGTTTGATAATGGTAGATAATGATAACGCCGAGCAATTCGATACTGATCTATTTTCGGTGATAAAATGACAGCTAATAATTACAAGTGACAAATCGAACTATAATACAGAACGTTTACAAAAACTAGATGTGTCGCGTCGACCGTGCATAGATGTCTTTCTAACAGTTTTTTAAATATATCGCGTATTATTAAGGTTTTTGAAACACTGTAAATACAGGGTGGTCGTGATATAACCTTACAAAAAAATTCTGAGTCATTAGGAGGATCCAACAATTCAGAAAAACCCATATTTGGTAGGTCCAAAATGATGAAGAAAAATTAATCCCTATCCACACTCATTTGACGCCACTGACCACAAAAATAAATGCATACATATTTAACCAATATTTAATTGTTAGTTACCTAGTTACAATAAATTGACAATTTGCTTTCAAATTTGATAGACGTTTTCTTTTGCCAGTGATTTACTTGTCAGTTTGCTTATGTCAGTTGTAATTTATATGTTGTCGCCTTTCTTGTTTTCAATGTATTTTGTCTCTAATAATTATTTTTGTACAAGAAGTCTATAAAACCTTTCTTTCTTTCTTTCTTTCCTTCTTTCTTTTTCAAGACTTCACTTGCGTTTGTGTTTGTAGCTTGTAAGTAAATAGCAAATTTCACGGGTCGAGACACTAACGGATAATCATGATTGTGGTTTTTGGTTTGAATCTGCTGATATACGCAATATTCAACAAAGAACAATGATCTCAACTTTAAACGGCAAAGACAACGTCAAGTTTATAAATCGGCTTTAATAAATAACAAAAGGAAACCAGTGTTTATTGAAAAAAAAAAACTTTAAACTAAATTAGAACAGTAATTTTATAACAAATGTTCTATATGATTTCCGTTGACATTTATGCACAGTTGAGTACGTCTGTTCCAATTGTCATAAACAGCGTTCAGTATTGCTGGACTATTGCGTATGTGGTTCACAGCGTCTGCTATTCGTTCCCGGAGTTGGTGTTCTGTGTTTATTTCAACATCATACACTAAACTTTTCATGTGACTCCAAAAATAAAAATCCAAAGGTGTTAAATCAGGGGAACGGGGAGGCCACCGTATTGGACCATTACGGCCAATCCAGCGATTTGGATATCTGCGATTTAAAAAGTCGCGTACATTTTGACTGAAATGAGGAGGTGCTCCATCATGTAAGAACCAAATTTGGTTGCGTCTTTCCAAAATCATGTCCTCCGTAACGTTCAGTATCAAGTGAGGAAGATCATTGCGCAGAAAACGAAGGTATTCTCTTCCATTCATACTTCGGGGCAACTCAAAAGGGCCAACTAATTTTCCATCCAAGATTCCAGCCCATAAATTTATGCTGAAACGTGATTGAAATCGGCCATGACGAACTGCATGTGGATTAGCATCAGCCCATACATGTGCATTATGATAATTCATTACACCATCACGTGTAAATATTGATTCATCGCAAGCCAAAATATTTCTGGAAAATAAATTATTACGGGTCTGCTGCTGTTGAAACCATTGGCAAAATTCAATACGCCTAGGATAATCTTGAGGGTCTAAAGCTTGCACCCGTTGGATATGATATGGATACAATAATTGTTCTCGCAAAGTTCGCATTACAACGTATCGGCTAACACCAACTTGGGAAGCGAGTTGTCGAGTACTCACACCAGGATTTTCTTCTGTGATATCTAGAATGGCTTCTTCAGCATCAATGACGAAGTCAGGGCGGTGACGTCCACGATTGCGCATTTGAGGTACCACAGAGCCAGTTTCACATAGACGTAGGTGTACCTCAATGAAGGAATTACAAGAGGGAAGAACTCTTCTTGGAAAACGCTCTCGGTAAAGTCGCCTAGCCGCTGTTGCATTGCCACGTGCTTCTCCGTAGAGTAAATGCATTTCCGCATATTCTTGAATTGTAAACTTCATTTCTACCGCAAATTAAAAATTATTGAATTTGACAAATGTCATTCAGTTGACTGCTTGGTACAGGTACCGATTATCGTTACTAGACAACCAAAATCACCTTTTTTATCCTGATTAACTCATTGGCGTACAGCAAATTTTGAAAAAATTTTCAATCATATTTACCTCGAAAACGAAAAGACTTTTACTAGATTTTTTTTTTGTATACGAGTTCTACTCATCGCCACCTATTACCGTTTTTTTTTTTGTAAGGTTATATCACGACCACCCTGTATATATAAATTTTTAGAGATGTCCAATATGTCTACTTTTATTTGAGTAAATCATAAATAGTAAAATGAACAACACAAGCCGAACTACATAAACTGCATATCAGTTATAATAAAGTTACCTTAGCTAACTTACAGTAATACCACACATACTAAACCGTTCAGTAATCGCTTCACGATTTGTTCGCATATAATCTGTATATCATATTTGCATAACCTGTCAATTATTAGTGTAGTAAATGTAAGTAAGTACTTATGCAGATTAAAATATTACATTTGATATTTTAGTAGTACATTGTACCATGTAACATCAGTAGTAATATTTTTTATGATTTGTAGGTATCTACTGCCGAATAACGATTATTCCAAATGAAAACAGTTCGTCGCACTTATATTGCTGTTAATTCGTAAGTTGTGTATATCTTATTTGGGGTAATTTTTATAACCTTGAATGATCATATAACCAACGATCGATACCAAAATCGATATTTTTTGACAATAATACATGACTGTTTCTTCACCAAGATTTGTTAAAATTGTCAAAACAACAGAATGATTTTTGTTTTATACTCAGTACTTTAATTTAATAATTATTAAATTTGAATAACATTAATAAAAACTAATTAATAACTAGTTAGTAACAGTGAAGTGGAAAATTCATTTTAATTCGTTTAGAAATTTAGGGATTAATCACTTTTTATATGTATTTAATCTTTTTAAGGTGGCTTCAAAGAAATTAATCCAATGGTTTCGGAAAGACAGGGGGTCCACCACTGATCCTCCGCGTCCTATTAACAGTTTGGAAATGTCGGAGTCAATAATTGCTCCTGAATACTTTGATATTTACAACAGACAATAAATTGGGCTGTTGCACCGTGATACGTGAACTATATGTTACCAATAGTTGACAGCTTTTTGATGTTGGTGCTTATGATGTTGGTCTATACCTTGAAGAGCTTTGCTGATATCTACAAACTACGCCCTAGTGGGCATTTTTGTCCGCCAATCCGTGTAAACGGTTTCATCGGTGAACAGTACCGAATAATTGTTCTAATAAGTAATTGGCAAATTACAATCTAACAACAGAATCAGTTAGTCATAGGGTTTGTAGTTTTGTGCAAATGAAATGGACAACTGATCTTTTAGAATTCTTGTAACGGTAGATTTCAACAATTTTGCTGAATTGTCAAATTCTTAATGCTACTTCTGGAATTAACAGGCATTATCAAAAGTTTGCCTTAAGTT
Source organism: Cryptocephalus moraei (assembly GCA_946251905.1). NCBI lineage: Eukaryota > Metazoa > Arthropoda > Insecta > Coleoptera > Chrysomelidae > Cryptocephalus > Cryptocephalus moraei. The sequence continues at coordinate 35,721,327 of OX276455.1, forward strand.
GAGCGCTTCTGATTTTTCTTTGAACTTCACTAATGTCCGGGTTCTTTCGCAAGTTTAGGTACTATCTGTGAAAAAAGTAAACGTATTTATTATTTTTTTGTTTAGCGTATTTCTTACTAGTTTACCTTAGGTGTCTACTAATTCCCTCAAAATTCCGGAAATACACGGAATTATTCTCGAGCCCTAACTGGGAATATGCGGCCAGGAAATTTTTTTATACAAAACTTCTTAGCTTCCAAACTATTGTAGGAAGAAAGTAAATAGTATAGATGTCTCCTTGGGGAAATAATAAAATACTGCTAATTCAGTGAAATTATTTTAATATTCCTTCACTACTGAAAATTAAAAATTACTAATTTTCTTCAGATAACGGTAAATTGCCAGTGTTAACCCTCGATCTCAAGTCAATAATATATTATACTAAAGTTTGAATTTGATCTTGAAGATTTGAAGTAAAAGACTCAAATTGTTATAAATTGCTATAAACTGAAAATTAATAAAACTCAGTATTTTTATAACGTACAAATTCGTTTGTAACAATGGCCGCACTATTTGCTCGACATGACTTCCACTTCTTTGAAATCACATTGCGTGCTCTTTTCATTAATCAATAACTTTGGCTTAGCCAGTTTCAAGGAATTTTTAGTTTAAATGATTGTGGTTTATCAGAACTCCAAATACAGAACTATTCAATAGATTCCCATACTGGATAGTATAAGTAGATAGATCCGGGAACAGGGTGGTCTTTTAGCAAGAGCATCTTGACTCAAACCAATCCAGCGATACGGAAAGATTTGTATAAGTATATCTGGCAATGTGATTTAAAGAGATAACAAAAATGAATCGTCATTCAAATTTCTTGGTAATATTATGGGTAGTAAAAGAAAAATATCTGTGACCCCTGTCAGCACCCTTGCTTTAAAATCTATTTCATATATCTCTTTTAGTATATAGACTTTATTCGGTCTACACGTATGTATGTACACATATGTTTTTATTATGTCATTTGTCATTTGTCATTATTATGTCATTGTCAATGCGGTTTTATGTGGTACTGACGTATTGATTTGAACTGGATAATTCGTTTGGGGGTAAGGGGGTGAAGGCTAATAATGCCTGCCCAAATGTCAACTTCACCTGCTCGTGCGATAACTAAGTTATCCGGTGCCCCTGCTAGATAACTGACGAGGCTCTGACGACCGAACGATCGCCGGAATAAGCGATCCACCTTCAACTTGTCAACGGCTACGGGCGGATGAACAAGTGAAGGAAAGGGCACTCTTTTGTCATGAGGCTGAGAAATCGGCCTCAAAGGCGGAGGAATTACTAAGGTAATCAACGGCATAAGGATGTAGATGGCAAAGGACAACCGCTACATTAAAGATCCTACGGGATAGTCCTAGTAGAAAATCATCTATGGCAATGCTCAGAACTAAATATGATTCCGGAGTAAGTCTCCCGTTCGGATCTCCGGGGGAGACAGTTATGACTTGAGTGACCGTAGAAAAAAAGCAGCCCAACCAAAATGTAAAAATAAACGGATTAAAATATGCACTTGGAACGTTAAAACCATGGCAAAAGCAGGAAAAATAGACAACGCCATCCAAGAAATGAAGAGATTGAATATCGACATAATGGGAATAAGTGAGATGAGATGGCCAGGAGAAGGAAGTATTGACAAAGGAGAACACACAGTATTTTATTCTGGATCAACGGATGGAAAAATGCTATATGGAGTAGGAATTATAGTCACTAGACATATAAGCCGATGTGTCACTAATTGTATCCCAATGTCCGACAGAGCGATATTACTCCAAATAAAAGCTCATCCTGTAAATATGAACATAGTCCAAATATACGCCCCCACTGCAGAAAAAGAAGATGAACAAGTCGAAAGTTTCTACCAAAGCATAGAAGACGTTATACAACGGCTCCCAAACCACGAAATAAATGTCGTAATGGGTGATTTTAACGCTAAATTGGGAGAGGGACTGAAAACAGCATTCATTGGACCGTTTGGATTAGGACAAAGAAATAATAGAGGAGATAGGCTGGAGACTTTCGCAGAAAACAACGAATTAGTAGTATTAAACACATTCTACAAATTTCCAAAGAGAAGACTGTATACATGGAAGTCACCAGCCGACACACCTAGTAACATTGTACGTAACCAAATTGACTATATGTTAGTTAACAGGAGGTTCAGAAACTGCTTTACTTCAGTTAAAACTTATCCTGGGGCGGACATTGAATCAGATCATTTACCTCTAGTAGGAAATATAAGAGTGATTTTGAAGAAAATTAAGTAGAAAATGATTCATCAATATGACGTGAAGGCTTTACAGCAACCTATAATAAAACAAAAAGCAAGCGAATACGTAAACGAAAAGGTAAAACAATTGAAAGAGGTGAATTGCATGCAGGAGGAAATTAACGAATTCACAAATATAATAGAGTCGACAAAGAAAGAATTTTTAAAGGAAGAAAAACAAACCAAAAAGAAAACTTGGATGACCAGTGAAATTTTAAACCTAATGGAAAAAAGAAGAACATTCAAAGAGAAGGAAAAAGAGTACAAGAAGGTCCAGTCACAGATTAGGAAAAAGATTAGGGAAGCGAAAGAAAAAGAAGCAACAGAGAAATGCGCTGAAATAGAAATACTGCAAGCCAGACACGACAGCTTCAACCTACACAAAAAAATGAAAGAGGCAACTGGAACCTTGAGAAAGCGACAAGGTATGAAGATCGTAGACAAAAATGGAAAAATTATCATTGACAAAGATGACCTGAAAAACGTTTGGAAGTCATACATAAAAAAGCTTTTTGAAGATCAAAGACCGGAAACCACGTACTCATTATCGGAAGAAGCTACAGGCCCACCCATACTAATCCACGAGGTTGAAATAGCAATAAAGCAAATGAAAACAAAAAAAAAACAGCGGGACCAGACAACATATAGGCGGAATTTCTAAAGCTGCTCGATGATGAAGGAATAGCCTGGATTACCGACATCTTCAACAGAATCTATAATTCTGGAAATTTCCCAGAAAAATGGCTGCAATCAGAATTCATAGCAATACCAAAAAAATCTGGAGCAAAAAAGTACGAGGAATATCGAACCATAAGCCTGATGAGTCATATGCTGAAATTATTTCTTAAGATCATTCACAAAAGAATTTACAACAAATGCGAAGAACACATATCCCAAAATCAATTTGGTTTTATCAATGGCGTCGGAACCAGAGAGGCACTCTTTGGAGTTCAAGTCTTAATCCAGAGATGCAGAGACGTCAACTGCGACATATACGCATGTCTTATCGACTATGAAAAGGCATTTGATCGCGTTCAACATCATAAAATGATCAATATCCTGGAAGAGACTGGCCTAGACGATAAAGATATCCGAATAATTTCAAATCTCTATTGGAATCAGACAGCATGCGTCAGACTTGATGGATATCGAACAGACCAGGTGAAAATACTACGGGGGGTCAGACAGGGATGTGTCCTTTCGCCGCTATTATTCAATTTGTATTCCGAAAGAATTTTCAACGAAGCACTTAACGGCGTAGAAGAGGGTATCCTTCTAAACAGAGTCAGACTGAATAATATTCGGTACGCCGACGATACCATGGTGATAGCAGATAGCTTGGAAGCATTGCAAAGATTAATGAACCATATCACGCAGTATAGTCAACAATATGGTCTTAATATCAACGTAAAAAAAACAAAACAAATGATTATCAGCAAAAGAGATATAAATGGAGCTCACCTATATATCAACGGAACTCGAATTGAACGTGTTCAACAATATTGCTACCTTGGAACCATTATAAACGAACAATGGGACAGTGCACAAGAGGTAAAATGTCGTATAGGAAAGGCTAGGACAGTTTTTAACAAAATATGTGCCATCTTCAAAAGTCACAACATATCCCTAGAAACGAAAATAAGGCACTTAAGGTGCTATGTTTTTTCTGTTTTATTGTATGGAGTAGAATCCTGGACACTCACAGAAGCCACCACTAAAAAAGTGGAAGCATTTGAGATGTGGCTGTATAGGAGAATGCTCCGAATACCATAGACAGCTCACGTTACAAATAGAGAAGTGTTAAAGAGAATGAAGAAAGATCTAGAAATCATGTACATCATTAAAAAAAGAAAACTAGAATACCTAGGGCATGTTATGAGGAACAAGGATCGATACTCCCTACTGCAAACCATAATACAGGGAAAGATACTGGGTAGGTGAGGACCCGGAAGAAGAAGAATCTCATGGTTGAGGAATTTACGGACTTGGTTTGGGAAAACCTCAGCAGAACTGTTTCGAGCGTGTACAAAGTTATAATTGCCAATATGATTGCCAACATCCGAAACGGATAGGTACCCTAAGAAGAAGAATTCATTTGAATTAAGTAGGTATATAATAGTTATTTAAGTCACAAGGAATGTAAAGACGTTTTACCATTCGAGGCAAGTGTATACGAGCCGAGGCGAAGCCGAGGCTTGTCACTTGCCGAGAATGTTAACAGTCGATACATTCCGTGTGGCTTATTAGATTTTTCACGCTGCCGTTGAAGATTTCCTCAGAATTCTTCAAAAAATGAAATGTTTGCTATAGTTTGGACGATCGTCATTGTCATCTAGTTGACTGTATTTGCGTAACTAGGTTACCGGATGCGACAAATTTAAACAAACCGAAACGTGTCATCAAAAATTTAGAAATGGATATTGATGAAACTGCTAACGTTGCATTGCAGTGTTTGTTGCCGGAAAAATCCAGCACGAGGTATGAATTCACGTACGAAACCTTTAAGAAGTGGTGCTTGAAAAAAAAAAGTGGTATGTGTATCGGAAAACGTAATGCTACTGGGTTTTTGAAGCGGAAACATCAAGGCTATCAACCCAAAAAGTCGCAAGTGTTAACACGAGAGCAAATTACGAAATTCATAGACGAGGCTGCAGTTGAGAAATATCTTTTAATCGAGGTAATGCAGTTGTTAATTTCTTTTAATGACATAAAATTTATACCCCAATTTGTTCCAGACTGTTATGATTTTATGATAGTAGGAATCGCAGGAGCGTGCCGAACCGACGAGCTCTGCTGAATAGAATTGCTTCATGATGTTGACTAATTTCAGAAGGATACAAAAGAATTATTGGAACATGAAGGAAAATTCATCTTTTTCAAATTGTTCCTTTGTATTTAATTTTAACCAATAACTTGTAATTGTTAATCTGTTTTGTACAATCCTGCTATCATAAATCAGATTGATTTACACTTTTTATTTTCCTAGGAATGTAAATGACAGATTTTACATTCCGTCGTCAAGGAAAAATAATACACGAATGTTATTTGCCATTTTCATGCTACGTATCTATGCATATAAGAGCGATTTACGATAGCGGCAGAGTGAAATATAATATAATATAATATAATATAATAATTATAGGGAACTATATTGTATACCTATTGCCTAATTCGTATTTAAAGGTCAAATCTTCCACATCCACTTTTCCAATTGAATGCGACAGTTCCATAAATATGTAGTTTAATAAACTCTTCAGACAAAAACATCACATCCCTTGCACTCGAACTCTCGAAACATTATAAAACTTATTGCCTCTCCAGAGAGAAGTTGAGCGTATAAATCGCGTCAGAAATATGCTTGTAACGTTCATCATAATTTTAATTAAATTTCATAAACTAGCGGTATACACGCTGGATGCAAGGTTTATATTGCTTACACTACAGCCACTGTTAATGACAATGTTTATAACATGATTACGGTCGATGGGAAATTGTCTCCATGTCACTGTTGAGAGCGCCAACACCTACCAACTTAATGTCGTTTAATTACGATGAAAGCGTGGAAATGTCCTGGCCCAATCTTACCCGCTTTTTTGTTGTTATGCATTCAAATTTAATAGAGTCCCACTCGAAAACATACATTCGATCTGAAAAGTAAACAACAAGCCCAACAGCAACCTTTCGTCCGCCTCGTCAAAATTTCCAAACTGAATTGTCCCCAATATAACCCTGACCCCGAGAAAGGTAAGCGAATAAACCGGAGAAACAAAAGATTGCAAGCCAATAAACAAAGTTAGGAAAGTCAATTCAATGTCCTATTGTATTATATTGGAGTGGCTGAGAGAGGGAAAAAAGAGAAAAGGGCGCTCTCGGTAAAATCGACGGGAGGAACCGAAAGGAGGGACGTTGTCAAGGGCTAAGGGAGGCGTTTTCCCCTCGGAATCGTCCGTGTAGTAGTCAGATGCCGATGGATTTTGGGATTCGTTTGTTCTCGTCAATCTTGTTCTTATTTAGTTACTTAATCCCTTTTATCTTCAGGTATAGAGTTGAGTTTTAGAAGTTCATTGTGTTGTTGTCGACTCCGATCACTTTATTTCCATAATAGTTACATACATTTACAAAATATTACAAGCCATATCAATATGGAATATGAAGTTATTGTCTGATAAATGGAACAGTTGTGAATTTCAATATATTGTGGTGTTTATCAGACCATAATTGTATACATAGCGTGTTTTTAACAAAACTATAAAGTAGGTCATAAGGAAAGGGAAAGGAAAGGGATGACGAAATTAAAGGTTTCAATTAAGGCGAATCTACGTAACTGAACCCACGATAAAATATTACTTTCTTGTGCGGTCCCGCAAGCCTCTTCATCCTCCTTCAGAACTTTTAATTACAGCAAAATTTTGAATACTATTAACGGCCAATGAATATTTCACATCAAGAGGGAGTTCATCTCGAGCTAGACAAGAATCAAATTAAATTCAACTTGGCAATCCCCCTGTTAAGATGAAACCAGATTTTGTACCCACTTGCCAACGTCAAAGTCAATTAAAATGCCAAATTACGTTATTGCATAATTTTGAAACTTGAATAAATCGTATTTAATTGTATGCGACATAGTCTTGATTAAGTGGAATGAGTGTTTTGCGAATTTCGTCTGCCCCAATTATTTTACTTCAAATGATGGATGATACGCCGTAATGAATTTCCTCATTCAAAGATAAATACTCTTTGGAGGGTTTGATACTTTTATCTTGATTGTCTCATCCCCCATTGTGTGTCTTACCTAAAATACTTATAGTAGATATACGTTATTTGGCAAGTTATTTAATCGTCATCTACAATCTTATTCTAAATATTGTAAAGTTTTAAACGGGACCATTGATTAATTTTATTCCTTGTTTCACTAATTTATTTATTCACTTCTTAACTTACAGTGCCCTACATATTAATCTACATAATTATTTATTTGATATGATGGCACATTTGGATTTTTTCCTTAAAGTTGGGGTTCGTCCGACTAAATACTTTTTTATGTGTCTTGGCTTTCCCAGAGGCTGAGCATTTATGCTCCTTACTTCATTCTCCAAGTAGCTACTTTTCCCTCTGTCTTTTTTCGCGTTTTTTTTTCCGTTCTACCTGTCCTTCTGGGTACCCTTGTAACGAACCCGATTTTCGAGAGTCGAGGGTAGACCACCCACAATACAGTTAATCGCGATATCAAACCCATCTTGGATAGATGGCGGCCGATAAGGTACTGTTCAATCTACCATCGCTTAAACATCCAGACTAAATTTAGCTAAGCCAACCGCCCCCTCCAGCTGCCCTGTACCTGAGTTAATCCAAGGTCAGAACCAATACTTGTCTTTGACAAGCCGTACGTTATCCGTATTTTTCCGTTTCATCTGATATCCGTTTTCCGTTCTACCGACCGATATATGTAATTGTGAACGTTACCGAACGTTAGATTAGATTTAAACCGACCGAACTATTCGTTATTTGTTACATAACGGACCGATTGTGAACGTACTACCGACCGATACATGTCATTGTGAACGTTACCGAACCGTTAGATCTAGACCGACCGATTGTAAACGTAATACCGACCGAATTATATGTATCTGTGATCGTTCCGCCGTTATATGTCATGTAATTGTCTGTTACCGACCGATATATGTGAGTGGTCTGTAGCACCAGGAAATTGCCCGTCTCTCCGAACCGCTCTGAATTAATTTTTCCCTCGTCGTGTTAGGGGAAAATTAATTCACCACAATCTTCCGCTCGCTCTCTCGTTATCACTCTATCCTAATGTAAAAACCGCATTACCGAATATTAGATACTGCACGTTTTCCTATCGTCTCCGTATTTAGCTATTTCTCTTTCAGTGTGAAATTGTTAAGATAATTTTCCGTTTTCGCATTTTCAGTATTAAAGAGGGTTTTTCATATCTCAGGTTCTATATATTTGTAAGAGTATTTCCACTTTCCGTTTCCGCATTTTCGATTTGTTAAAATAATTTCTTCTCTTCTCACTGTTATTTAGAATACATTTTATTTCTCTCCAACTGTGATAATGATAATATTTTCGCATTTGTGTGTTTCCTTTCAAAAATACATAAATAATTGCAAATAAGTTTTTGCCGATCTCCGTTCGACGATCTAGCGCCACAGGTGTTAGTCGTACGAATTGTTTTTCGCTGCCGTTTGGAAATAAAATAATTTAGGATTTTCTATTTTTGAGCGTGTGTTTTATTTCTACAGACAACCCTTGTAATCTCCTGAGTTCGTAAAGTACCCAGGCATATTCCCGAGGGAGAAAACCCTTAAAAATCTGGCACCCGAGCAAAACCGTAAAACTGACTCTTAAAACTCTTTTCCGAACTCCCGAATCCCGTCCCAGCGCCACATCTCACAAGTAAACGCACAAAGCGCGTTACACCCTCTTCCTGATGGGAGGGCACGGGTCATCTCGTAAGAATTTATCCCGGTCCGCATTTAACCTTCGCCGAGATCGGTCAACTTGTAAGAATATGGTTCTCATATCGGTCAACTCGTAAGAGTTGACCTGAAAAATCCCAAAAGGGGGATTTTCACCCTTATATCATATTCTTAGTTTCAACAAATATCCGAACTACTTCGTTGCAATCATCATCCCCTCGAATATTTCTGAGAATCCTCTTACGAGTTGACTCATCCAAAACTACCCTTTAAAAATTTACCTGCCGGTTCGCTTACGAGATGACCGATCTTAGGGCGGGGCATTAAAATTCCTTACGAGTTGACCGCTGCCGTTCCTGATGAATCCTTATTTGGATGTGGGAGAATGGTCTCGGGGAGCTGAGATGAATAGTCAGGAACGTTCTTGATAATCCCCAAATATAAAAACAACTAATTCTTGATATATCAAACAGCCGACGTTTTGTTCATTATTATGAACATAATCATGGCTCTAAAACTATAAATATGTTAAGGTTTTAGTTATACAATATATATATATATATATATATATATATATATATATATATAAAACTAAAAACTATTTAGTTATATAAGAGATACTTAACATATTTTTAGATTTAGAGCCATCATTATGTTCATAATAATGAACGAAAAGTCGGCAGTTTGATATATCAAGAATTAGTTGTTTTTATATTTAGAGATTATCAAGAACGTTCCTGACCTCTTATCTGGATGTGTTCTCTTCATAATATGTCCTATTCGGTTAGTCCTACATCAATACACTCCTTGGTCCCCTCACACTTTTTATGCTTCGTTTTCATCATAATATTCCAGATTAGTGGTTGGCGCTGCTTCTTTGCATTGATGATCGCCACGTTGCTCCACGACAACACGGTCATATGGTAGCGGTAGATACTCATCTATGATCTCGATAGGTGACAGATCTACATCAGGGAGGCACTGCTGCCCACGAGAGCCATGGTTAATTTCCTAATATCATACAGGAAAAATCATTGTGCCATACTAGAAGAGAGAGTAGGATTTCTTAATGAAAACACACAAAAACAACATATTGAAAATCGAAAGTATATCAACAAGAGTTATAGTAAAAAATTATACAAGTAAATGTCCCAATATCGACCCATAACAATCAGGAAGTCGAAAGTTTTTACGAAGAAATCTCTAAAGCAATGCAACAAGATCAAGAGGAGTATACAGTCCTCGTCGGTGATGTTAGTGCCAAATTAGGTCAATAACTTGATGACAGCGAAGTTGCTCTAGGTGCCTACGGTTACGGAGAAAGAAACGATAGAGGAGATTATGCTCTTCTACTTCTTATTGTGTTATAAAGTGGACTGTATGACCTCACTTTTTAAATGGACGTGGTCGAGTCATGATGGTGTCACGAAGAATGAAATAGACTTCATAATATCCAACAAAAACTCTATCATATAAGATGTCACCGTATTAAACAAATTCTCAGTCGGCAGTGTCCATCGACAAGTACCAACAAGAATTGGTATTAACACAAGAAAGGAACGAAGAAAGATGATGATTGAAACTCAAAATTCGATACGAACACAGACTAAAGATATATAAATGCATATAAAACAATGATAAATTCCAAACTTGTAACGCGCTTAGTGCGGTTACTTGTGAGATTTGGCGCTGGGACGGAGTTCGGGATTCGGTTAATCGGTTTTGGGAGTCGGTTTTACGGTTTTGCTCGGGCGCCAGATTTTTAAGGGTTTTCTCCCTCGGGAATATGCCTGGGTAATTTTACGAACTCAGGAGAATAGCAGGGTTGTCCGTAGAAATAAAACACACGTTCAAAAACAGAAAATCCCAAAATTATTTTATTCCCCATCGGCCGTGAAAACAATTCGTACGACTAACACCTGCGAGGTCGTCGAACGGAGACCGGAGAAATACAAAAACTTATTTACAATTATTTATGTATCTCGGAAAGGAAACACACAAATGCGAAAATATAAAAGTATCACAGTTGAAGAGAAATAAAATTTTATTCTAAATGAAATCGAAAATATCGAAAACTATTTAACTAAGCGAAAATGCGGAAAGTAAAATACTTTGCACACGGTTGAGATCTGAAAAATGAAAAACCCCTCTTAATACTGAAAATGCGAAAACGAAAAATTATCTTAACAATTTCACAATAAAAGAGAAATAGCTAAATACGGAGATGATAGGAAAACGTGCTGTGGCTAATATTCGGTAGTGCGGCTTTTACATATCGAGAGAGTGAGGGTGTGACAGAGAGAATACGGTAGGCGGTAATTAACTTTTACTTAACGTGACGACGGAAAAATTACTTTCGGGCGGTTGGAAAATCGGACGGGTCTATTCACCGGGGTGAGGTAGAAACCCTGCACGCCCCCCTCGGCTTGGACGGTGTTGTGGTCCTGTGGGAAGTCGCTTGCGTCCCTGCGCTGATCAGGCTCGTCTCGCTAGGAGGCATATCTCCTACCAGTCGCAGAAGTGTGCCTTCCCGATTATATTGCCCTGTCCCGCATCCCCCGGTTACCCAGGTCCCCACTACGGGATATCCTCCAGCCTAACCAGGTTTATTCTAAGTTCCCTAGGTCTTATTTCCCTAAGATATTTTTATCGCATCAGAGAGGTGATTGACTCATATCCATCTCTCCATATCCTGGCATCCCTGCTCATCTGCCCCATTACATTTGCGGGCGACCATGGACCTTGAATGGTTTGTCTCAAATTCCCGGTGTGGTGCTTGCCAATCAAAGCGGGCAACGGAAGACGGCGTGTTCTGGTGTTTCTACTTGTCCACATACACACCTGTCATCGTCTGTTTTTCCGATTCTGAAGGTGTAGCCTCGAAAGGACCCGTGCCCAGTAACGTATTGCACCCACCAGTGGTTGTGCTGGCGTTGCTTGCAGTTTATTCAAGACTCTATATTGGGAATGCTCGTCTTCGTCCATTGGGCAGTTTGCATATTTTCTTCCCATCTTTTTTGCCACTTTGGTGTTGTATTTTTTAATGCCTGCCTTCTTATTCCTCGGAGGGCACCCCTCCCGACGTTATGCAGGCGCACCCACGCTGCTTCGCCAGCAAGTCCACTGGTGGGGTGGCCGCCACAACCTGGATGGCAGCTGTGGCGGTTGTGCGAAATGCACTAGTGACCCTGAGCAGGGTCCGTCGCTGGCAGCTTTCCAGCATCTGTCTATACTTCTGCGTATCGAGGATCCTGCACCATACTGGCGCCGCGTATAATATAGTTGCATGGGTGACAAGAGATAGGACTTCTCTCTTCCTGCCTCATGGGCCTCTTACATTCGGCATTATCTTGGTGAGGGCCGCGTTTTTACTGTCCGCAGCCTCGATGGATCTTCTTACGTGTAGTTAATATTTTAGCCCTTCCGCAATTGTCACCTCGAGGTACTTAAACTCCTGGCACGTCTCTCCCTGTGTTCCACCCACTGTGATTTTCATCCTTCTCCCCTTCCTGGGGACCTTTGAGAACGAGCGCCAGAGTCTTCGCGACTGTCACTCATAGCCCATGATCATCGGTCCATCGCGTCACGGCAGTGTATGCTCTTTGCAGCTTGTCGATAACCTCCATACTGGTATTAGCGCACGATACTACAGCAAGATCGTCAGCATATGCTATCGCTCTAGTAGCCGCAGGACCCGGAGCGCCCGGAGTGTGATGTGCCTCTCCTGGATATACGATTACCTTCCAATTGTTATGAAAGTGCTCCGTTACACAGACCAAATAGGGATAGACCCCCAGGTCCCCGAGAGCTTGTATGATCTACTTCCAGGGTGCCGTATTGAAGGCGTTAGCCACGTCCGGGAATTGCTGCCCCTTCATTAGTTCAATTAGAAACCCTCTCAGTTTATCTGGGATCCATTTATATATCCCCATCATGCTCTCTGGGGTGAGCCCGTCAGTGCCAGGGGCTGTGCCATTCCTGATCTATTATTATGGGGGACCTAATGCAAGGTTAGGAAACGCACCACTGAACGGCGTAATGCAGAGATTCAATGAAGAAACTACGAACTGAAATGTAGAACTACTGAAAATATTCTGTGCAAACAACAACATGAGAATAAACAATACTTTCTTCGAACATGACATGAAATACAAATACACATGGCAGAATACAAGACGGCAAAAATCGGTATTAGACTATATTATCATTAACAGGGGTGTATGGGTTATGTTATAGAGGTAGTACCTTTTATCTGAACGACCACATCGAGCGTCATAGATGAGAGATGGTTCTAGATAACTGGTACTCATAAGACATCCAACTCTCACTTATGGCTCCACGCGCCATACCCCGGACAACTGCATTGGGCTGTAGGCTAAACTAAGTGAGGGTAGCCAGATATGGCGAAAACCACCGAACGACCGTCGGTATAAATGGTCCCTCTCAGATCTACCAACAGCTTCTTTATGAAGGTGGAAGAGTGGACTGAGGTAAGGTCACCCTGTTGTCCTGGAGTGGAGAAATCGACTCTAAAGGCGGAAGAACCAATAAGGCGAACGGCATCAGGATGCAGAAAGCAAGAAGAAACTACAGCAGTAAAGATCCCTTGTGGATATCTTAAGAAAATCACTCATCATGGGAGGTAAAATTAACAATGGCCCCGAGTCCTCGCGCTTCTTAAATGAAGCAGGGGTGCGAAGAATCTCAGGAATTGCTATAATGAGAAATTTGCTAACAATTGGAACATGGAATGTTAGAAGCCTACTAAGAGCAGGAAAGGTCCATAACTTAATACAGGAAATGAAAAGAAACAAAATACAACTATTAGGATTGAGCGAATTAAGATGGCCCGGTACAGGAAGAATAGAAATCGATGACCACATTATCTACTTCTCGGGAGGAAAAGATAACTGTCCGCAACAATATGGCGTCGCATTTATCATACACAAGACCATTGATAAATCAATAGAAAACTTCACCCCCTACTCCGAAAGAATGGCGCTAATACAGCTTAATTCTAAAAACATGATGCTCAACGTCGTACAAGTACATGCACCTACAACAGACAGAACAGCATGATGGAGGGAGGACAACGACATAGAGCTAATAAATGACCAGAGAGAAAACATCTTACAGTCCTTTAAGAATAGAAAAAGCCCTAGACCAAACGAAATCACCATTGAGATGCTTAAATAGAGAGGGAAAAAGCTACACCATGAAATATAAACCCTATTTAAGAATATCATAGAACGACAAAAAATACCGAATGAATGGAAGAAAAGTATAACAATACCCATTTTTAAAAAAGGAGAGAAAATGCGCCCAGAAAACTATCGAGGAATATCACTTCTCGATAGTTTCGGGAGTGCCTCTTAAGGCATTCACAATAACTATATTAGGAGAAATCACCAAAACCTTAAATATACGAGATATAAGGCTTCCGAAAAGACAGACCTACTATCGACGCAATATTGGCTGTCAAACAAATATCAGAAAAATACTTAGAATTCAATAAACGTGCATGTATGTGCTTTGTCGATATGGCTAAGGGTTTCGACAGAGTGCGTTTAAAGGATGTGTTACGTCACGTTTTTAAATATCACGAATTAGCAACGAGTTGAATTCTCGTTCATTATTCTAACTAATTCTGAATAACGCAGCGCTACGTCTACACTCCATCCCATTTAGCTTGGTCAGAAAAGCGATCCGAAATTGTGCTCGCGACTAGTCAACCATTTATTTACTTTTGAGTACATGTAGGAACTTTTATCTGAATGCTCCCGACACTACGTCGCCAAAGCCCTATAACGAAAACGACAATAGATGGACGTGTGAGATTTTGAGAGGTTGATGTACTACAATGTGAGAATAAGTCGTGCAAATTTGAACGCGATTCTCCGGTTTTAGCCGTAATCAATCTGTACTTAATTGCACAACTCGAGAACCTGCCTCACTAGGTCGGAAACCATTATTTACCATCGACTTCCGGTCTGATAAACTTTTAGAGAAGATGAAGGAGAGAGGCCTACGTGACCGACGTCATCATATGGTGGAAGACTGATAGTTGCTAAGTGGGGAGTTTAGACGGATCGTATAGGTCTGAAATTTGGAAAGAAGGAAAGTTGAGACTCAGTTATTGGTCAGGACGTCACTTCCGGTTAAAGTAGAGAAAATGAGTTTGAGAACGAGGACTAAGCTCCGAAACTCGAAAGGGTTAAGATGGCTGGGCCCTTGCGGTTCAGCTATCTATTTTCGTTTGGTATTTGTTTGGTAATTGTGAGATTTGTTTTGAAATTAGTTCATTAGTTTTGGAATAAGTTAATTAGTTTTGGTGATTCAAATCAGTTTGGAGTTAGTCACAGATTTCAATCATGGGCACACGGTTTTCCTTTTGACAAACTTTTGACTAGTGAGGCCCAAAATTTGAGGGGCCCCATTGTTCAATTTGAGTCAGCGATAAATCTGTACGTTGAATTCGAGTGCCGGACCGAGAAAAATACTGATCGTGAGTGAATTGGTCCGCGTCGTACGTTAAGGTCGAGACAATAGAGTGAGTGTGGGAGACTTCGCTATCACCAACGACAAGTGTTGTCGTTCGTGACGAAAGGGGCTGAAGTGCAACGCCTGCTGACAGGGCAATCCACCTGGTGCCCCAGACAACCCCTGCGCAGCGCCCGCTTACAGGGCGATCCACCTGGGTCCACCGACAATCCCTGCACCGCGCTCGCCATCCCGGCGACTTGCCTGGTGCCCCCGCGACGAGGAGATTCGAAGGCCCGTTCAGCATCCGATTCCGAGTGTTGTGACTTGGGCGAAATGACAGGTATTTCGTAAATCAAAAGGCCTTTTGTTTAAAACGTTTAAATCTATCGATCGATAAATTATGAATATCCTTTGTAATTCATGCGTTGATAATCTTAATACTTCAATTAGGTCAATCAGTCAAATTCGGATAATTAAATTTCATTCTTAGAATTGTTTGTGTAGTAGTTAAGTATTTTCGCAATTCAATTGTGTACCCTCTCGTTCGACGGAACGATATATAAATTAAAGTTGTATGTGTATATAGGATCAGTATTTCGGTGCTATTTATTGGACGTACCTAATTAAAGTGCTATAATCATAAATTTGAGTTTCTTTCGACCGGACCTATTCTTTGGCTAGCCGGCATTTCGATAAGAATAATAAGTAAGTAAATATATTACGTAACATATGTCTTAGAAATAATGAGATCAAACGGTCTAAACCATAGATTAATTAATTTAATGTGTGATATCAACAACCAGTGTAGGAAAAAAATCATAAGACAACAGAAGACATAAATCTAAACACAGCTATTAGACAGGGCGGTTCACTCAGCTCATGAATATTTAATTTGCTAATGGATAAAATAATAGAAAATCTTCCTAAAACAGCTGGATACAAAATGGGAAACACATACGTACTTGCGGTCTGTTATGCTGACGATGTTACACTTATTGTGAACAATGAAGAGAATCTCCAAAGGACCAAAGGTTACTACAGTCTTTTAACACTACAGCAAAATTATTAAACATGCTCATCAACATCGAGAAGACGAAATGCGTAGTTATATCCAAAGAACCGATAAGATGCAAGCTGGAAATTGATTTCAAAACTATCGAACAGGTAAATCAGTTTAAATATCTGGGAGTAGAAATAACGAGCCAAGGAAATCTGTTTAACAAAGTAAGAGAGTAAACAATGAAAGCGGCTCGAATATCGGGATGTCTGAAAAAAATTATCTGGAAGAACAAAATACCTTAACACCCAAAGCAAAATCAAAATATATAAAACGAACATAAGACCTATCCAAATATACGGGGCAGAAACAAGACCCGACACAAGTAGAACTCTGCAAATGATGAGAACAGTCGAAATGAAAACATTAAAGAGCATATAAGGCAAAATACTCGTTGACCGAGTACGGAACAAAGATATCAGACAACAATGCGAAATACAGGACACAGGGAGGTGGGTGAGACAGAGACAAAGGTTTTGAAACCAACATATAAAGAGAATGGAAGAGATCAGACTCGTTAAAAATGTAAAAATGAATAACCCAGTAGGAAAAAGGCCCCCGGGATGACCACCAAAACGATGGCGAGCATGCTGGACCTCATCTTCCGGGGAAGACATGTTGGCAATGAACAGGCAGTAACCTACTAATATGGTTATCAATGTTAGAAAGAAGAGGAGGAAGAAGAAGAGATATGCTAGATAGACACACGATAAACATCACTTATGTTAGATAGTTTAATAAAGATATATTTAAAGCTATCAGAAGGGATTTTAAGAAATATAATAAAAATCAGGTAGAGAAAACGGAAGTAGATAATAAAAATGTGAAAGGTCCCCGACGTAAACTCAATTTGGGCAAACAAAACATCTGCAAGTTGAAAGACAAACACGAGAAAATTGTTTCAGACAGAGACGAGTTACCAACAATATTAAACGATTTCTATTCGGAGCTATATTCATACCAAGCTAAACCGTCAGACCAAGAGTAAATACCAGGTTCAGAATGTGGGATCAGAGAATATTCCAGAGATAAATATTGACGAAATTGAATCGGGCGTTGAACATCTGAGGAACAACAGATTGCCTTGTGAAGACTATATAAGAATAGAATGTATCAAGGTAGTATGATTTACTTTACTACATGCAATCCAAAAACTTTTTAATCTTTGTCTTTTAAAGGGCACAACACCATCCCAATAGAAAAATGCTGTCATAGTCATTGTGCATAAGAAAGGAGATATTACGGATCTGAAACATTACAGATCAATCAGTGTATTGTCTCACATTTACAAGCAATTTATAGCAGTTTTAACAAAATGACTTGCGAAAAAACTCGACATTCACCAACCTCGTGAACAAGCAGGCTCTGGCTCTGCCAATAGTACGAATGACGTCTTACATGTTACAAAATCTCTAATAGAAAAGTGACTCGAATATAACAAATCACTAGTGTTTGTCTTTGTAGATTATGAAAAGGTATATGATACTATAGACCAGCTTGAGATGCTCTTGGTTCTAGCAGATTGTCGCATTGATCACCGCGATATAATACTTATAAATAACATATATGAAAATGCTACGCTTCATGTCAGACTACATTCAAACACTGCCAAATTTCCTATAAATGGTGAAATTCGAAAGGGTGACACAGCCTATCATATATAATTCACCACCCTACTACAATATTTGAGCAAGAAAATAGTCGGATGATTTTGGTAATAATATAAATGACGAAACTCCTAATTATCTTAGATTTGCACATGATATAGTTTTAGTAGTAGACCGTATACGGTCTATGGCATTATCTATAGATAATGCCATAATATTACTGGGCAGGCTCTACCAAGCATCAGGATAAATTGGACTAAGAATTCATGTAGCAAAAACACAATCCATGACTAACCTAGCATTACTAACAACATGTTTTTGGTGATGACGAAATAAAACAAGTGATGTCTTATAAATACCTAGGTCACGAAATTAAAATAGGACGGGTTAATCAGATCTGTGATTAACCCGTCCTTTCTAAACAAAGAAATTTTTGGGAATATAAGTTTGGCATAGGGAGCATTTGACGCACTCAGGGAATACTTTAAGTTAGAACTTCCTGTTTGTCTAAAGCGCAAACCTCTTAACCTATGTGTCCTGCCTATCATGATGTACGGAGCCGAAACTCTAACATTAACCAAGAAATCAATCAATAACATAAGAATAACACAAGCAGCAATGAAAAGATCAATGTTAGGGGTATTTACTAGAGACAGAATATCAAATAGAAAGACACGACGTAGGATAGGAGTCAGAGACGCAATAAAGAAAATAACACCTTTGAAATGGAATTGGGCGGGGACACATTGGGAGAATTAAAGATGACTGATGGGCTAAAAAGATCGTCGAGTGGCGACCATGCGGAAACCTCACGAAGTAGAGGAAGATCTCCTACTAGATGGCCAGATGATATAAAGAAAATACGAACGAACTGGATGTAACTCGCTCAAAACCCAGATGAGTGGCACAACGAAAGGCCTATGTTCAGCAGTGGACGTTACAATAGGATATTGATTATGATGATGATAATGATGATGACACCACCGTCACCATTCTCAACGATAGATTCCGCATTCTTTCTACTCTATCCAGATATGATTTTGTCATCTGATCCCATGTTGCTATCCCCTAAGTCATTCTCCATCTGCCAGCTATATCGTTTTTCAATTGTATCAGCAGGTTTCATAATCTTATCAGTATTGCCAGTCTATTAATTTTGTCGACTGTACCTTCTTAATCTTCTTCTCGGTCGTTTCCATGTCAGTTCTCTTTCAATGTATACTGCCAAATATTTCACCTTAATATTCCGTGTCAATTTTCTCTCTTTCTTTAAATATTCTACATTCTTTCTATATTCGTTTCGTCTCGTACTGCTAATATTTCTGATTTCGACCTGTTGTTCGCGTAGTTGTAGGCCCTGGTGTGGCTGTTTTCATTTTCGTCTTGGTGCGTCACTTGTGTAGATGTTAGACTGGTGCAGAACCGGCGCCACTATCGATCCTAGTAGTTCTCCTGATCCTCCTTGATCCTAGTCTATCTATCTATCTTTGCCATTAGTCCGTTATGTGAGAACCCTTCAAAAGCCTTTACGTCAAATCGTGGCGTCCTGCTTTCTTTATTATACTCGTTCACCATTCTCAGCACCTGTTATTCCGTCGAATGTTCTTCCCTAAATCCGCATTAATCGCCCATTGTGATGCACAGTTACTTCTGTTCTTTATTGAAGCTCGTAGTAATGTCCTTTCCAGTAGGTCCATAGTTTTGGGGACAATTCCCTGTCCGTCTCTGGTTTCGGGATTAGGATAACGTTTGTCTTATCCACAGCGGTGGGAGATCTAGGACGTTTTGACGCGGCCGTTTTGACGCGGCCGTTTCGACGCGGCCGTTTCGACGCAGGCCCGTTTTGACGCAAGCCGTTTTGACGCGAGCCGTTTTGACGCGAACCGTTTTGACGCGAAATATTACTTTCAATTAAATTTAATTAGTTATGTAACTTAGGGAACTAATTTATCCTTTAGGAAATTCGAGGAATAGGGAGAACACATATTAATTATTTATTTGTAATTAGGATATCTTTATTTATATCATATAAATCTATTTAATCCAAATGTTTGAAAGTCAAATGTTTCATTTAAAAATACGAGTTTATGTTCGGACCATTGGCCTGCCGTAAGGTGTTGCAGTTATCGCTAATCCTTGGTTTGAATTCCAGCAAAAGATCACCCCGTTTGTTATCGCTTATCGCCATTGTTGCCACAGGTTACTACCGACATAACTATTTTTGTTACAGGAATTGACACCTTAAATATGCAAATAGTACTAAAAACATTTCTAGGTCTTTACGCATAGAAACGTCCCTGCGTCAAATCGTTCCTGCGTCAAAACGGCTCGCGTCAAAACGGCTCGCGTCAAAACGGGCCTGCGTCGAAACGGCCGCGTCGAACCGGCCGCGTCTAAACGGCCGCGTCAAAACGTCCCTTTCCGTATTGCCCCTACATTGTCGCGTTGTTGGGTAGTTTTGGGCACTGTCCGTTTTTTTCTTGGTGTAATTTTGTGATCATCCTGTTGTTTATGGCGTCCAATTGTAAGGAATTCTTCACTGATAAGACCCTCTTGAGGACCAGTGAGATTAGAACTTTCTTTGCCCTTTGTTTGTCGATTCGGATTTTCTTCCACAATTGGTGACTACCAATCTTAGTTATTTTCTCTAGGCCTTTCCCCAATGGGTTTACTCTTATTTCGTCCTTGTTAACGCACTTCGGAACTTCTCTCAAAACTACAAACAATGTTCAAACTTTTGGTAGTGCCAAATTGTACCGAAGACAGTGGTATAACATTTTTCAAAACGTACAAAATCGACTGCAACATTTTACTATATATGCTATTGAAACATTTCAGCATCTGGGCATATTTAGTGAAATATTTTCATTTTATTAAAACCACAGCCGAAGAAAGGTAATATTTTTAGATAGAAACGAAAGTGTATCTGTCACGTATACTTCGATACAACACAAGTTACAATATAGAGAAAATTTTCGTGATCCTCGAATGGTGAGTAGGCATAGGGACCCAATTCTCACCCCTCTGACTGATCATGAGTTGCGGAAAACCGATGGGTTAAGCACAAGTAACACATGAGTTGCGGATAGGGTCTAATTTAATCCGCTTAAGGAGGCAACCCTTCTTCAACGACAATATTATATTTGACAGTTTAGTGATTTCGTAACACTGTGGGGGCCTATTTGTTTCCTTGCAAGAAATAAGACCGTTCAATCATCCTCTCTTCACATTCACTTACGATAAGGGTTAGACGTAAAATTTATAAGTGTCAAATAATAATTATGGAGTTCACAGTCAAACGGCGAGGAATCCCACGTATAGAATATGTTTTTCCTTTCCCTCTCACACTCGATACATCTCTACGAGTTCATTTGCATTTGAGTTATGGCTGTTTCGGGTTCGAGTTAAGAGCCGTCGTTTCCAGGATGCATTGCCACACCTTATGTTCGCCTCAATTTTTCGCTCACATAAAAAACTCTTAAAGCTCATATAATTTTTATAGAGCGGCTCGGGATTCTAAATCGTTGAAATTTTTCATTTCCGAGGGGTATCTGGAAAAGGCTCACGTTGTCGAATGCTTAATATTGAAACATATACATTTGAAGAGAAGAAAAAGGGGAGAAAAAGAGAGAATCTTCTTATGCCAAAGGGGGAAAGGAAAACGGATTGGGGTGAGAAATGTAAGGTGAGTCCGAACGCCCCAAGAGAGAGGAAAAGATCGATGGTGTTGTGTATGTACGGGCCGAAAGCTAAATATATCCGGCGGACAGGCACATGCGTCAATTGCACATATGATTTCATGTGTTTTGAAAAATTTAGCACTTTTCTGGCCTTTTTGTTGTACATAAATATACCTTAAGATTATCAGAAATTTTCCCTTTTCTATCTTTCCATTGTACTGTGGTACAGTCAACACAGGTAAGAGATACTACCTTAACGGAGTGGCGGATTTAGGCTTGATGCCGCCCTAGCCCCCGATTGATAGGCCGCCTTTTTACTTTCTCATATGGGGTAACCATATAAAAAAGAGAAAGTATTGTAATCGTGCTGGTTTTCGGAATTTCAGATATTGGCATTTCTGGTGCGATCAACGGTTCTAGTCAGGGCCTAGTTCTACGTTCTAGTCATGGCCTAGTTTTACGTTCTAGTCAGGGCATAGTTCTACGTGCTAATAGAGGCTTAGTTCTCAGTCTATTGAGGCCTGACGACTTGAGTTCGAACTTGGGGTTCCTGCTGATCTTCCAGAAGATAGCGTGTGCGGCCTTGGGATCCAAACCCTTACTTACCGTATTCCTGTAGTCCTGTAACCGGATTCTAACGGTCGAGGACCTTCGACAACACCAATAGCTTTCTGTCGTCAACGAAGCGCCCGAACGTTCAACGTAGAGTCACGTCGAGGACTGGGATGTTCAGATAAGATTCTGTTTTTTTTCCTTTACCGATTTTAACTCTCTATCAATTTGACAAGTTTTGGGCCGTTACTTTGGGTCCTGATTAAACATCTGATTAAGTTAATCCCCGATTAAAACAGCCAGTCAATTGAATCGCAGTTATAAATAACAGAAGAAAGTAGTCGTACTTTAGTTGGTTGGCAGTTTTAATCGGGAATTAACTTAATCCGATGTTTAATCAGGAACCAAAGTACCGGCCCTTAAAGTTTTGATTACGAATTGCTCAGTTGACTATTTTAATTCTAATTATATTTCTGTATTAATATCGGGTTAAATAACAGAATTGCTGTTCGATGTTGTGTTCTATCGTATTTGCCACTGGTATCTATCATTCCGAGTTGATACCTTAAAGTAACGTATCGTTAGTATATTACTATATTTCTTTAAATTTTCCGAACTAGTACTTGTATAGTTTGTATTTTTTTTCGTTATACTTATAGTTCTCTATCTCTGGTGATCACCAAGCGATTAGTTAAGAGTATTCGCTTGTATTGTTTTCTTTTTATTTTATTTTTTCCATGTTTCATTTCAGATATTTGTTTAATATACTTGTTCGTGTCTTTGTAAGTTGTTATTTCAAACCAAACTAACCTTGCCTGGCGCCCAACAATTTCTCTTTATTGATTTATTCAGTTTATAACTTCACTTGCAATAATCATCGAACGCACGACCTCCGTCTTATTACTGAGCAGCCGACGGCAAAATAATAGCGATATAGAGTCGAGCTCTTATCGTTATACAGATTTGGCATACCCAACGTGGGGCCTTCAATTTTATTGTTGCATTGCATATCGATAAGTTAAGACGAGAGGTTAAGAACTTTGTAGTATCTTTTAAGTTTGTTTGTTTGTTAATTTTTAAATTTTACCTTTAGATTGGTTTTATAAAACTGTAGGCAAGACGTTTGGTTTGGATTAACAAATTACCGTGAACTTATCGTAAGCTCAATTTATCTATGTCCGATATATCTGGTGATACAGGAGCAAACTCGTATTTTTTTTTATTTAACAGATGTAAGAGATATTGAAAAAGGTGTAGCTCAGCCGACATTTGCTACATATACCTTGTCCTATGATTTAATTCGAGAACCTTCATCTATTCTCTTAATTTTCTTTTACTTTTTAAAATGGAACCGAATCACTTAAAAGTCAAAGAACTTGATTATGTGTTCAAGATTAAAAGATTAAAGGATAATATCAAAGCGGTTTGATTAGGTTAAGTATTCCGTTTCTGTGGTTATGTTCATTATAGTTGCTGTGTGTTTGAATGTTTGGTTTTGTTTAGTCTGTGTTGAAGGCGAAAGTAGCCTTATGTGCTTCCGTTTCTGTCGGTTTTGTTTTTTCATTATTCATTGGTCTGTTTTAGTAGATTTCTGTGGACAACACAGTCGGTTTTGGATTTGATTAGTGTGCTTATGGCCGAAGGCAGCAATCTGTCATCCTTCTAGGAATTTCCCTTCCGGTCTTTGGTTTCTAGTCAGTTTTGTTAGTTAGGTTTCTTATTTATTGTTTTGTTTGAGTCGGTGAGGCCGTGGAGGGCCGAGTTTTCGTCATTGCCTTAGCCTAGTGGCCAGTTCCTCACCGAATCAGGTTCGTTAGTTCTGTAAGTTAGTTAATTTCGGCGAGGCAGTGGGGAGCTGTATTTTTTGTTATTTGCGCATCTGAGCGGCTGTGCCTTAGCCTGGTGGCCCGTCCTTCGCTGGAATTCTTAGTATTTGGATTGTGTTGAGTAATCTGTGGGTTTATTGGTCACTCCAGATATTTTTGGTTCGTCCGCAGTAGGTTTGCTGATTCAGTGTTGGTCAGTTTCTCTGTTTTTTTTTACGTTAAAGATAAAGTTTGGAAGCGAAACTACATTCTATCTAGCGCGCCCGATCATTATGCGGCCAAGTTCGCTCCCAAGTACGTTCCGTGTGTTGTGAAAAAGGTCATGTCTCGACTCGTTTACAATCTCCAGGGTATTGATGGCGTGTCATTGGTAACTGGCATGTCAAGGACTTAAAATCCCATTTTTCCGATCCTGAATCAGATACCGAATCTCGTAATTCCGAAAATGGTGATGGGTAAGCTTGATATTTTGCCTTCGGGGCATAATCTGGATGTCCCTGGCTCATCCTAAAGGCCATGTAACTAGAACGCAGGTTACCCACATAGTTTCATTTCAGGTATTGTTTTAATATACTTATTCGTGTCTTTGTAAGTTGTTATTTTAAATCAAACTAACCTTGCCTGGCGCCCAACAATCTCTTTATCGTTATAGTATATACAGTATATACTGTAGTATATATATATATATATATATACGGAGGTTTTCTATCGAAACGCATGATGGCAATCCAACAAGAGCAAACGAGAAACTTATAGTAGTTCGTTAGTGAGACAGAGAACGATGTTTTGCAACGTTGCCGGCCGCAGTCCAAGTCCAAGCATCTAACGCGTATCGCTTTACGCTTTTCGGTCTCGGGTCGTCTCCTGCGAGGCGGATGACTGAGATATTTCGTGAGCTAGCAACTTCGCAAAAGTTGTTTCTCTGTTCAGCCAACGAGAAATGTATGGCCTTTCTCTCGCTCTCACGTTTATTCCATCCTGCGACTCTGTAGAATCGGTCTGTATATATATATATATATATATATATATATATGTCGGCGAGAATATTTTGTAATGGTATTGTGGGCTTATGAGAGGACTCGATGCGCTTGCATTGGGTGGAGCGGTCACTCCTCACTCAGGGGGTGCTGTGACTCGGACGTA
This sequence comes from Cryptocephalus moraei, assembly GCA_946251905.1. Classification (NCBI taxonomy): domain Eukaryota; kingdom Metazoa; phylum Arthropoda; class Insecta; order Coleoptera; family Chrysomelidae; genus Cryptocephalus; species Cryptocephalus moraei. The sequence goes on from OX276455.1 coordinate 35,746,429, forward strand.
ACGAGAACATTGACATTGACGTTGATGTGAGAGGAGAGGAGATTTTTGGGTGTGGCTCGGAGGAGACGGAGCCGAGAAAACAGAGAGGTAGAAAGAGGAGCCCTAAGCGTAGCCAGGAGTGACCGATCCACCAGTTCGATCTTGGCCCCCCACATCGACCTGGTAATCCGTCTTATAAAAAAGCGAGTTCCTGCGACCCGAGGATGGAGCACCCGACGGACGGTGACCCGAGGACCCCCGTGGACGATGAGAGGCCTACAAACGGGGGCTTCTACAAACGCCCCCCCCTCCGTTATCAGAAGTGGGATTCGCGCAGGAACAGTTGGAAGGCGCTACTAAGGAACAATCGAAGTGATGCTGATCCTCGAGCGTGGTGTTCGAACGTAGGTCTGTGTTTAGCCGAAAAACCGTTACAGGGAGCCGCCCTTGTCATAGCCCTCAGTAAATCCCTGAAATGAGGAGCTTCGACATGGCTATCTCAGCAGCTCCAGTAGTCCCAGCGGCTTCCAACAGTATCAGAGAACATCATCGGGGAAACAGAGATATCACATGTTTCCAGTGTGGACAGACAGGCCATATTTCAACGTATTGCCCCACATCGAAGTCTTCAAACATCAGAGGTTCTACAAGACAGTCTTCTTCACTGCATAGACCCGATAATGAAACGCTGGTGAAAGCTTGTAGTGTACGTAGTATAAACGGTAAACTGGAACAGTGTGGTAAGTCTTGTGATTTTTGCTATGACTTGGTGCTGAATGTTCTCTTATAAAAAGAGGAACTGTCAAGTGAATTTTCCGGCAAACATTTTGATTTAACTGTACATATAACTGGAATCGGGAACTCAAATGTTTATAGCACTCAACAGACATTAAGCAAAGTTTTTATTAACGGTTATTTTCTTGAAATTTTATTTCATGTTGTTCCTAATGGTTGCATAAGATCTGACATAATGATCGGTCGTGAGATTTTGTCACTTGGTTTCAGTGTCCATATGACAAAAGATAGTTTTTCCATTATGAAAGTTGAAACTGTTCATAATTTTGATGTTCAACTTAGACACCGATGTTTCCATAAATGATAAGTCTAGACTAGTTGCAATATTATCTGATTTTTCACAAATGATTATTGATGGGTTACATCTGACCCGTGTGATGACGGGAGAACTTCGAATTAGATTATTAGATCCTAATCGTACAGTTCAACGCAGACCTTATAGACTCAGCCCGGATGAAAGGGAGTTGGTACGAGGGAAAATTAGGGAAATGTTGTTGGCTGGTATTATACGACCCAGTTGCTTTCCATTTGCGAGCCCTATATTGCTTGTTAAAAAGCGTGGCGGATCGGAGCGTTTATGTGCTGATTATCGTGAGCTCAATAATAACACAGTCCTTGATAGATTCCCTTTACCATTTATCTCAGATCAAATTGCTAGGTTATGTGGAGCTCATTTCTTGTTTGGACTGCGCTAGCGGATTTAAGCAAATTCCTGTTCATCCTGATAGTATTTAGTGTGCAGCTTTCGTTACACCTGACGGGCAGTATGAATATTTGACGATGCCATTTGGGTTAAGGAATGCGCCCAGTATTTTTCAACGCGCAGTATCTAAAGCTCTTGGGGAACTTGTTCACACCTTTGTAATCTTGTATATGGATGATATAATCATTCCTTCGCGCGATGTCAGTGAGGGACTCGAGCGTTTGCGCGTTGTTTTAGATGCTTTAGCCCGAGCTGGATTTTCTCTCAAATTTACCAAATGTTCTTTTTTGAAACGCAGTGTGGAGTATCTTGGTTATGAAATTTCTGTGGGAGAATTAAAACCAAACCCTAGAAAAATAGAGGCCTTAACCAAACTTCCGCCCCCGAACACCGTTCATCAATTACGGCAATTCATATGGTTGGCCTCATACTTTCGGTCCTTTGTTCCTAAATTTTCTCAAATCATGCGACCATTATTTTTACTAACCACAAATAAACGGTTTGATTGGCGTGCCGAACATGAATGTATTCGACAGAAGATAATATTGGAACTTACTAACGAACCGGTCCTCATGATTTTCGATCCCAACCATCCTATAGAATTGCACACAGATGCCAGCTCAGAAGGTTTTGGGGCAATATTATTTCAAAAGGTAGATGGAAAGATGCGCGTTGTGGAGTATATCAGTCGTCGAACTACTGGTCCCGAGTCGCGATACCATTCCTATGAACTCGAGACCTTGGCAGTAGTGAATGTTATCAGACATTTTCGACACTATTTACAGGGTCGACCATTCACAGTTGTCACCGACTGCAATTCTATAAAGGCTTCGCGAAATAAACGCGACCTCACACCTAGGGTGCATAGATGGTGGGCGTTTCTTCAGTCGTTTACCTTTGATATCGTGTATCGGGAAGGAAAGCGAATGAGTCACGTTGGCTTTCTGTCCCGAAACGCAGTTCCCAAACTTTCTCTCAGCAATGATCAAAAAGTGGTTGAGAAACGAGTCATTTTGACGACTTTGCCAGATAATTGGCTCCATGCCGAACAGTTACGCGACTCAGAATTACAAAGTCTTGTTTCGAAAATTAAAAGTGACGAATTTCCTCCAGACCTCGCAAAAATTTACGAATTGCGTTCAGGTGTACTTTTTCGCAAAATTGAAAGAAGTGGACGTACACGGTATCTACCTATTGTCCCTCGCGCTATTCGATGGTCAGTCATCAATAACGTACATGACTCATTAATGCACCTTGGTTGGGAAAAGTCTCTTGAAAAGGTCTACGAACATTACTGGTTCGAGAAAATGGCGAAGTATGTCCGTAAGTTTGTGGAAAATTTCATTACATGTAGGATCTCAAAATCTAGTTCTGGTAAAGTCCAAGCACAATTATATCCTATTCCCAAAATTGTTATTCCAAGGAACACAGTAGGTACATATTGATATTACCGGAAAATTAAGTGGGAAAAATGATCTTAAAGAGTATGTTATCGTGCTTATTGATGCTTTTACTAAGTATGTGTTGTTGCACCATACTGCACGCGTCGATGCGACATGTGTTATAAGGGCTTTGAAAGCGAGTATTTCTTTATTTGATTCTCCGAATCGTGTTATAGCTGATCAGGGTCGTTGTTTCGTCAGTAGAGAATTTAAAGATTTTTGTGATACGCATAATGTAAAACTACATCTTATCGCTACTGGGTTAAGCCGTGCCAACGGGCAAGTCGAGCGCGTGATGTCTACCCTTCAAAATATGCTCACTTCTGTCGAGGTAAGTGAACAACCTTGGCAGGAAAAGCTGGGCGAAGTTCAGTTGGCTTTAAATTGTACAGTGAATAAAACTACAAAGGCAAGCCCGTTGGAACTACTTGTAGGTAAAGTAGCCAGACCGTTCAACTTATTAAATAATGAACACACTGAGATCGAGGTTGACATCACAAATGTAAGAGAACAGGCATCTAAGAGTATGAGTAAACAAGTTCAATATGATAAAGAGATGTTCGATAGTAAGAGCGCAAAAGTTATAAAGTTTAATGTCGGAGACTTTGTTCTTCTTCAGAATGAAAAAAAGAAAACAAACGAAGCTTGATCCGAAGTTTAGAGGCCCTTTCAAAATTGAAGAGTTACTAGAGGGAGATCGCTATATTTTAAAATCTTTAACTGGATCAAGGACTTACAAGTATTCTCACGATCTGTTGCGATTGATGCCCGAAAATTATATCCCAGAGGAGTTAGATGTAGAAGAACAGCTAAGTCCTGAACTACATATTGAATCTGATTGAGTAGTACATCGTATTCGAATTTTAATTATTTTTATTATTTGTTGAAATTAATATTGAAGTATATGTACAGTTACTGATTAATCTGGTACTTTTATAGAACCGTGCTGATGTGGCAACTAGTCCGGTGGCAGAGAATTTATTGTAATTATTAGGTGGATGTGGTCATGGGTATATTGACCTAAGCATATTGTTAGTATTGTAGCCATTAGGTGGATGTGGTCATGTGTATATTGACCAAAGATATTGTTGATATTGTATCCACTAGGGATGTGGTCATGTGTATATTGACCAAAGATGTTGTTGGTATTGTATCCACTAAGGATGTGGTCATGTGTATATTGACCAAAGATATTGTTGGTATTGTATCCACTAGGGATGTGGTCATGTGTATATTGACCTAAGCATATTGTTGGCATTGTATCCACTAGGGATGTGGTCATGTGTATATTGACCAAAGATATTGTTGGTATTGTATCCACTAGGGATGTGGTCATGTGTATATTGACCTAAGCATATTGTTGGCATTGTATCCACTAGGGATGTGGTCATGTGTATATTGACCAAAGATATTGTTGGTATTGTATCCACTAGGGATGTGGTCATGTGTATATTGACCTAAGCATATTGTTAGTATTGTATCCACTAGGGATGTGGTCATGTGTATATTGACCTAAGTATAATATTAGTGTTGTAGCCACTCTAGTTGAGGTCATGTGCATATTGACCTAGGTAAAATTGTTACTATTGTCGCCGTTCGGTGGCTGAGCCAGATTCGCGTGTACTTTGCTTGTACGGAACTGAGAGATGATCTCTGTTTATGTTTTGTATACTTGAGTTGTTTTTATGGCAATAAAAAAAAAAACGGTTGACGACGAGTTAGTGTGACTGCTTTCAAGTTGGATATGGTAATTAGTAATATATCTTACGTTTGCACTGTTTGGGCGTTATACAAATTTATTATTAAAATGTGAGTCAGATTATTCTTTTATTTGTCAGGATAAGCCGAGAATAAAATACTCCTGTGGCAGTTTTTTTATAAGATACACGAGGACGTGTATCTTGTCAGAATGGCCGTGTCGGCGAGAATATTTTGTAATGGTATTGTGGGCTTATGAGAGGACTCGATGCGCTTGCATTGGGTGGAGCGGTCACTCCTCACTCAGGGGGTGCTGTGACTCGGACGTAACGAGAACATTGACATTGACGTTGATGTGAGAGGAGAGGAGATTTTTGGGTGTGGCTCGGAGGAGACGGAGCCGAGAAAACAGAGAGGTAGAAAGAGGAGCCCTAAGCGTAGCCAGGAGTGACCGATCCACCAGTTCGATCTTGGCCCCCCACATCGACCTGGTAATCCGTCTTATAAAAAAGCGAGTTCCTGCGACCCGAGGATGGAGCACCCGACGGACGGTGACCCGAGGACCCCCGTGGACGATGAGAGGCCTACAAACGGGGGCTTCTACAAACGCCCCCCCCTCCGTTATATATATATATATATATATATATATATATATATATATATATATATATATATATATGGTACGTTCCACGCCGAATTTAGATTTTTTTAGATTTGGCCCAAAATCAACTAAAACGGTCTTTTTGGGCCCCCGAAACTCCCCCTAAATTTTTAGGGCCCCGAGTGGAATAGAACTCAAGTTATGGGCAATTGAAAATTGAAATTTTAAGGTTCAGCTCCAAAACCAAAAATTTTCAACCATCCATAACTTGTGAAAATACCCATTTTTATGAAAAAAGTTTCAAACAAAAGTTGTTTGCAATGCTTAAAAACTTTCAGAAACTGCTTAAAAAAAGTTCATCCGACATGGTTCACTATTGATGAGTCTTGGCGCCATTAGTCGTCAGGCCGCAAAAAAAAACATTAACAGTTTTCCTGACCAAAAAAATCAGGAGCGTAGCTGGATTCGATTCAAAACTTTTTAGCCCAAACAAAAGTTAGCCAGACCTAAGGGCTCCGAGGAAAAAAATGGTTTTCAGGTTCAGCTTCAAAACCAAAGATTTTCAACCATCCATAACTTGTAAAAATACCCATTTTTATGGAAAAAGTTTTAAACAAAAGTTGTTTGCAATGCTTTAAACTTTCGGAAACTGCTAAAAAAAGTTCATCCGATATGGTTCACTATTGACGAGTTTTGGCGCCATTAGTCGTCAGACCGCCAAAAAAAAAACATTATCAGCTTCCTGACCAAAAAAATGAGGAGCGTAGCTGGATCCGATACAAAACTTTTAAGCCCAAACAGAAGTTAGCCAGACCAAAGGGCTCCGAGAAAAAAAAAGGTAAAATCCGGCAAAAATCCCTTGATATCAAAAAAATTCCATTGAGCCCCAGAAATCCACTGTTTGCCAGTCAATATTAAACCATGAGCGACATTTTTTCTAGAAGTTGACTGGGGAATAACATCACTAAGGTTGGCATGCTATTTTTATACAAATAGAGCATTTTCCAAGTCCCCGGCGGCTCAAAAACTCAAAATTTCTCAAAATACTTGAATTTGGAGCCCAGACGACTTCGCTTGACGCATATTTTTTATCCAAGAAGCGACTCTCACCCAAATTGTTGCTCTTGTTGATGTTTTTGAAGGTCCACAACGGTTGACGACAACGCTGAAGCAACCTTCCACAAGAATTGTTCTGGAAATTTGAATTTTCAACACAAATTTTCAAATGTGGGACCAGCCCTTAGGTCTGGCGAACTTCTGTGTTGGCTCAAAAGTTTTGTAGCGGATCCACCTACGTTTCTGATTTTTTTGGTCAGGAATGCTGAATACGTTTTTTTTTGGCGGCCTGACGAATAATGGCGCCCAGTCCCGTCAACAGTGAACCGTGCAGAATGAACTTTTTTTTAGCAGTTTCCAAAAGTTTGAAGCATTGCAAACAACCTTTGTTTGAATCTTTTTTCATAAAAATAAGTATTTTTACAAGTTATGGATTGTTGAAAATTTTTGGTTTTGAAGCTGAACCTGAAAACCATTTTTTTCTCGGAGCCCTTAGGTCTGGCTAACTTTTGTTTGGGCTGAAAAGTTTTGTATCGAATCCAGCTACGCTCCTGATTTTTTTAGTCAGGAAAACTAATGTTTTTTTTGGCGGCCTGACGATTAATGGCGCCAAGACTCGTCAATAGTGAACCATGTCGGATGAACTTTTTTTAAGCAGTTTCCGAAAGATTAAAGCATTGCAAACAACTCTTGTTTGAAACTTTTTTCATAAAAATGGGTATTTTCACAAGTTATGGATGGTTGAAAATTTTTGGTTTTGGAGCCGAACCTGAAAATTTCAATTTCCAATTGTCCATAACTTGAGTTCTATTCCACTTGGGGCCCTAAAAATTTAGGGGTAGTTTCGGGGGCCCAAAAGTACCGTTTTAGTTGATTTTGGGCCAAATCTAAAAAAAAAAATCTAAATTCGGCGTGGAACGTACCATATCTATATATATATATATATATATATATATATATATATATATATATATAGAACAGGAAATCGTGGGCAAAACCGCAGGAAGTGTGAAGAGGCAACCGTAGACACGTGTTTCTGACTGTTGGTCGTCATCAGTACGGTGCAGCCTGTTCGAAAGGGTTTGGTTGCCTCTTCACACTTCCTGCGGTTTTGCCCACGCTTTCCTGTTCTTTGTATTTCACCGCATGATCACCTTTTGTCTTTGATCATTCCTGGGTAAGGATTCATCACCTTGGTGGCTATAACTCTAATTGCATCTATAAGTTTTTCTGAGTCACTTCACTAGAAAGGTATTGTCGCTGCACGGACGTGCCTTTCGAAATCGAACCCTCCTTTTAGAAGTGTTTCAGTTAAAGTTGTTTAGGATTTTTGAATAGAGCATGTAGGCAGCGTTAGGCAACCTGATACATCTCTAATTCTCACAATCGCTCCTATCGCCTTCCTTAAATAAGGAAATAACTTTAGCAGTTTTCCATGAGTATGGAATTTCTCATTCCTGTCAGCACATATTGATAAGATGTAGAAGTCGGACATAAAGTGCCTGTGTATTTAATTAATTCTGTAATCATCCCATCTGTTAGTGCAGCTTTTCTGTTTGATCAATAAGCGTGTTTTTTAATTCCTCTATATATTATCTATTGTTTCGATTTCGCTAGTGTTGATAGAGTGTATATTCTCTTGTTCTTGTTCTCGGCTCGGACAGTATTGGGTCCTGTGGGAAGTTGTGGTTGTCTGGCACCACTGAACCCGGTGGGGTCATCCTATTAGGAATATATATCCCCACCGAGCCCAGTTATGTGGCCCAGAGTGCCGGGTTATGGGTTCGGGTTGCTGTGTATTGCTTGGACGTTCATCCGCGTTAGCTGGACTCTCAACTGTCTGGGGTTCAGTTCTTCCTTGTATTTCTGCCTTACTAGGAAGGTGATGGTCCTGTAGCCCTCAACCCATATCTCTTTCTTTTCTATGATGGTGGAGATAAGCCTTTCTGGCTCCCATGTGTCAGCCGCCATGATCTTTAGGCCGGCAGCGTGGTGTTTACATAGTCGACATGTAAAGATGGCGTGTTCTGGGGTGTCTTGTGCACCGCACGGCACCGGTCAATGGGTGACTTGCCGATCCTAAAGAGGTAGCTCCCAAAAACCCATGCCCCGTGATGAACTTTGCGAACCAATTGGGGACTTTACAGCGAGTCCCTGAATTGCCGCTGTTGCAGCTGTGCGGTACGCACAGGTCACCCGTAGCAGGGTCCTTCTCTAGGCTCTTTCGAGCATGATTCTATATTTCGCACTGTCTACGATCCTACACCACACTGGGTCGGCGTACAGCAGTATTGATTGTGTTACCAAGGCCAGCACCTCCCTCTTCCGACTGCTCGGCCCACTAACGCTTGGCATAATTCTCGATAATACCCCGCTTCCGGAGTTAGCCGTCTCAACGACTTGCTTTCTGTGCTCAACAAATTGAAGGCCTTCATATATCATAAACCACAAATACTTGAGATTTGGTCTCGAGGGTGGTGGCCCCAAGAGTTAACGTAAAGTGCCTGCCCTTCCTCGGGCCTTGGAGCACTATGGATTGCGTCTTGGCTTGTGGTGGGTCAACCATTCCGTTATAGTTATGAACGCCTGCTACAGATGTCTCTGTACCATTCTTAGTTCGTCCGCTGCAGATATGACAACCAGATCGTCCGTACATGCCACGGTCTTGTTCCTGTATTGGTATAGTCTGTAACCTCCCTTTCCTAGTTTTACTTCACGAAACAAAAATCTCGAGCACTTTGCAACGTTAAATCTTATCGACGTTACAATACGTTAGACGTTCTTAGTAACGGGGCCCGACTAGCTCAACTCGTCGGTGAGTGGTTGCGGGTGAACTACCATACGACCAGATGCTCGATGGTAAAGGGGGCGCCAACAACTACAACAAAGCCCGGCCCTGACTGATATCTCGAACCCACTCTAGTTGTCGAGGGGAGTCGATCAATGTCTCACAGATATCAAACGTCACACCGAGACCGAGACAGGAGACCGAGAGACTGGCTGATGTTCACTCGAACTCACGATAATTACTCTCCGTAACACTCGGGATAACAAAATGACCACAGTAATACTACTACTCGTACTCACACTCGGAATCGGAGATCACCCAAAAGAGAATAACAATAATCGCAATACTACTAATACTCGAAATCGTAAATCACCCAAAAGAGAAGAGAGCGAGACAATGGAATCTGTCCGCTTTTATACTAATCGTTCCTTCTATACAAAAAAAAACGAACATTCTAGAAGGTATTACTGTAAACTTAACGGATATTCGGTACCAACACAAATAAATGTTCTTATCTAGCAACCAATCTGGATCAATTGTGAGAAAGAGAGACATATTTGTATTAGCGAAATAGAACTACTTGTATGAATGGTTGCATACCCTTAACTTCTGGGAATAGATAGAAATTAATCAAATTATCCCTATTTCCATTGGTACTGTTACTGTAGGGACTCACCATGTATTCCTAAAAGTCGCCCATACTTCTCACTACACTTTGAGCCGAATTTTCCTAATGAATCTAACCTCTCGTCCAAAAATGTGTTCACAGAGGAAGGGAGATCAACCTAAGGGCTCAACCCTTAGTTATATACTACGTGATAATTTATCATATCCCCTGTGAAGACATGCCGGGTACATAAGTTCTATTAATTGACAATTTATTACATGTGTTATAGTTGGTGGTTATAATTCCTGGATATCCTGTTCTCTACCTAGTCCACACAATCCTAGCTAAGATAAGTTCGTTCGTGTATTACTACCTATTCTCCCGGAGCCTTTTCTGACGTTATTCGTGTTTAAGCTAGTTCCCGCACAAAACCTCTCATGAACCAAATATGTGTTCACAAAGGAAGGGAGCCGAAACTAATAACTTAACCCTTAATGAGGGACAACAGGATACCCTATCCCTTGCGACACTAGTCCTGTTACACCGGCCCTATTCGTGGTATTTAGTTACATGTGGCCTGTTAGAGGTTATAATATACATTTACCTTCACTACCTGACTCCTGTTGGCCTTAGGGGTAAACGAGCTATGTCAACAGGTTATTCTGGCTCCCGGGGAAGTGAATTGCATAAAATATGTGAGTATAAAGTTAAGTGGAGTTGCTAAGTAAAGAGCTAAGTTGGTTGCATATCAAAGGATATTGAATAATTTCCAATTATCTGGCTACGGTTGTAGATTCACGCCTCTTCTCCAAAAAAATAACGTTAAAACTTGTAAAAATTTAGTATACTTGATTTTTATTATTTTCCCTTACAAATTTGATTCGAAAGTAGTTTATAAAGCCTATAACGCTACAATCAGTTTGGTGCTTTTAAGACAACTTCGGAAATCTATACTCGTTTTTTGATCACACTATAAGTGTGTACGATTCGACGCCGTTGAACGTGAAACCTGTGAGAATTTTCCGATCGGCGGATGGTTAATAAAAACAGAAGAAAACCCAAAAATATACTCTAGCAATCCCGTCTCTATCCGGCAGCGTAATTAAGCGCCGTAAAAAGTAATACGCCGGAATTTTGAACCTGTTATCCCGAAGTTTCAAAGTGAAACTCATTAACTCCGTGAGATAACAACTTTTATAATTTGATCAAATTTCATTATCAGTTATTTCGTTTCTCCCTCGGACCCCGTTTCTTGATTAAAAAAAACGTGTAAATTGGTGTTGGCGTATAGGGCAGACGATTTTCAGTTAATATTTCCATGGTGTAGATATAGAAGCTTCTTGCTATATAAAGTTTCACATGTTAAAAGATAGGACAGGTCCAGTTAAGTAGCGATAAACACACTAAACTTACAGAGAATTTCTCCAGATCCTAGTCAATTCGACGGAAACAATTCGTCGGACAACTATTAGTCGAAGAAACAATTTGTCGAATGCAAAATTCGTCGAACAGTCGGAATCCCCAATTATCTGGAATATTCCCAAATTAAAATTATGACATGAAAAATTGGAATACCTGTCGATTAATAAACAATAAGGGTATTTAAAGTGTCGAAATTTTTCTGATCAGTTTTCAGATAAATATTAAATATTAAGAAATGTTAGTTAGTGTAAATAATAAAGAATTATTCGAAAAGTATTAATTTATTCATTAATTTAATAACGAAAATGAATGATTTTTCAACAATGAAGTGACATACAAAATTTTTGTTTTTTAAACATACAGCTTTTAACACGTAAACAATTGAAGAGAATTATTGCTGAAAGTTGAATTAAAAAAAATGTTGTGATATCAATTACGTAATATATTAAACTGTTTTCATCAAGTGCTCGTACCAGTCGTTTTAATCCTTCGTTGAGGTTTTCATATGTTTTCTTTTTAGGCTCTACTTCTTCAGCTAAGTTTTGTCTATTTTCAATTTAAAGGCTCTAATATGACTCATCAGCGGGAATATAAGGATGCCGTAAGGACTGACATTAGAAATTAAAATAATAAATGGGTGACTAGAGGTATAGAAGAGAATAAAAGCTTGAGGGTGCTACGTAATAAAAAAGTAGGGAAAGTAGAAATTACTAAACAAAAAAATTAGAGATGACAAATAATAAGCAATAGAGAAGGAATATTAAAGATAGTCGAAGACTTCTACACCAAACTTTATCGAAACTAGAATCAAGCAGAAACATCAGAAAATATACCCAACATACTAAACCATGGATCGGAAGAGATGTCAACGATAATAGTCCATTTAAAATAGTGGTAAAAGGTCGGGAAACGCTGGACTTGACGAGACCACTTGTCCCTTATGTATTTTGGGGCGCTGATTACGAAAATGGGGGTTGGAAGTTGCAGTAATGGTTGGATTACCCCTAAAATTGGACGAACGCCCCTAAATAGGGGTGTTTTTCGACTGTACTGCGTAATTCCCTTACGAATCTTCCCGCGGACATTTGACCTTACCTATTCAGTTTCATTCGGTCGCTGATATTCAAAATCAGAGTTACATCACGCGAGAAGGGGTGTTACACCCCCCACATGCAAGAAACACCCCTTCCAAATGGTGGGTTTTAGAAAAAATTAAAAAAGAAAGTCTAAAATGTCCGCGGGAGGTTTCGTAAGGGAATTCCGCAATACAGTCGAAAAACACCCCTATTCAGGGGCGTTCTTTTTTTAATTTTAGGGGTGTTCCAACCATTGCTGCAAGTTCCAACCCCCATTTTCGTAATCAACGCCCCAAAATACATAAGGGACAAGTGGTCTTGTCAAGTCCAGCGTTTCCTGACCTTTTACCGTTATTTTAAATGGACTATAAGTGAAGAAGAGGTCCTAAAGTCGTTGTCAGAAATGAAGCGGCGATTCCCATCTCGGCACAAGAAGCAGGGAAACAATAAAATTATACCCTAACTCGACATACATCTAGGCAGGTACTCCATTCTACAGTGCCAATCTCGGTATTGAGTGATGCCCATAGGGTGATCCTTGCCCCCTTCCGTTCCCAACGTACTTTCGAGAGTATCACATGACGTTCACCGGTATACGGTGTGCTGCTTATACTAGGCTTCTCAAATATTGTGAATTTTGCGCAACAGTCAAGTACCATTATTTTTGACAATACCGTATTATCAAGAAGATACCTCCCTAGATTTATGCCGAGTTATTGAGAGATTATTGAAGTATGTACCTGCTCGATCCGTTGTGCCGAAATGGGTATATTAGAAATGGACCGACAAGGTGTCGTAAAATTGACTGCAATAAAATGTGCCGAGATGGGATACACACCCAAATGAAGAACAACAAAGCAGCTGGCGAAGACGGTGTCATTGTAGAAGCCGGAAATGTGTTACTCAAAGCAATAACCAAACTCTGCAATAAATGCCTAAATGAAGGAACAAACCCACATATATGCCATAATGCCATTATTGTTATTATGCACAAGAAAGGCAGCATCACAGTCCTAGAGAGCTGTAGAATGATAAGTCTATTTACGCACCTATATAAATTATCATTCACCAAGATCATTACCGCACTGCTTACAAATAAACTTGACCAGTATCAGCCAAGAGAAGACTTATGGCTCAGAAACACTCATATTAACACAAAAAACGCTCAGTAAAATAAGAATAACTCAACGTGTCATGGACAGGTCTATGTTAGGAGTGACATCGCGAGATAAAATCCGAAATGAAGAACTACGTAGAAGAAGAAAAGTTACGGATGCTATTGAAAGAGTCACACATTGAAAATGGAACTAGGCTGGTCACGTCGCAAGAATCTCAGATAATAGATGGACGACGCGAATATTATTAGGATGGCGTCCACGAGACAAAGCACACAGAAATAGGGGACGACCGCCGACTCGATGGATGGACGACCTGAAAATGATATCCTCAAACTGGATCCAAGATGTCCAAGACCGAGCAAAATAGTTTAGGTTAAGATAGGCTTATGTCCAGCAATGTACGAGACAAGCTGCTATATAATGATGATGATGATGTTACATAATGCAGTGTTAGAAAGCGTTAGGATTTGTTAAGTTAATAAGATAGCTTTTAGAGTTATGTTTTAAGTATCGTTATATTACACATTACGTAAACAAACGTGTGCACAATGTGATGCCTTGCGAATCTCGACCAGAATTACCGCTATCTGGGTAATGTTAATTATCACTCCATTTTTCAATATAACCAAAGTCGCTAAATGAGTAATTTTTCACAGAGAAAATACATCGAAATGTACTACTATTATCAGTTGTGTCACGGTCGTCACTCTCTAACTCGGTGTCCAAGTTTTTCTTCGACGGTGACAATCACTCTTGTTTCCTTGGCTCGTTTTAAAATCCCTTTACTCAAGTTCTCATTACTTCTTGCAATTACTTTTTGAAACGAAGTTCCTTTGTTATTAACTATTTAAGTTGGTTTCCGTTTTTCTCTTCCTTTAAATATCATTTTTTGTCTGCAGCAGTCTACATGCGTATTTATTGTCATTTGTTTAAGGCGTAAATAAACGCATCTGTCTCAGTCGGTTACTGTTCTTTCCTCAACCTGAGCTACGCTCTGCGTACTTCCATGAATATCATACCCTTGGGCGTAACAATATTATATACAGTTTTTGAAAATTTTGCTTCGTGCAAAAGTTTTTGGTACCCTGGATACCAGCCACATGTTACCTAGCAGCTTCGTCAGTTCCAAAAAGTAAGCAGTAGTCGTTCTCGCAATTCTTGGGATATGGCCTGAGTTGTCCAATTTCAGTCAGTGGCCCTTACCTGGCACCTTATCGATCTCAAAATCAGAGGAGCTCGCATTTAAAGAAATCGGTCGCTTCCTCCTTCTCCTTTTGTTGAAATTAACCTCCAGGAAAGTCGCAGGCTGCTCTTTCCTCTCATAATCCTAAAAAGTAGTCTCCGAACTATTTGAGCTTATTTGGCGATCCTCGTAATCCATGGCAATCTAGTTGCTGGCGGCAATATCCAGTACTGCCGCAAATCCTCCACAATACTAGATCTCCAGTAAACACACAGAGCGTTCGTTGTCCGCGACGACCCCGTCATTGGGGCAGGTGCGACAGCTTTCAGGACAACCGAAACTAATGCGCCAGCAATTTCTGCGTCGCGAGTTTTTCTCGTCGCTATCGTGATGTAAACCGCAACCATTTTCATGGCGCGCCATAGCAGAATTAAGGTATCCTATATTTTCTATTATGGGTAGCAAGCATCCTGTGATGTGTTTGTCGGAGGGTGTTAGAGGAGGGTGTGGTGACAGCTTTGTTTCATCCTGTTTTTTTAAGTATTTTGATACTGGGCATTTAATACTAGAATATTTAATATGGGGTACTTTCGGAAATTAGGAGTAGTCCTCGCAGATGGTCGGCTGATATTTCTGGATAAGGTGAGTGCACTCGGCAGTACAATGTTCGTGAGAGTGCCAGAATAATTAACACCTATTGCATTGGGAAACAATTTTTAAAGTTCACCTCTCTTAGACCCCGATTGAGGGGCAGTCGATACATTTGACATGGTAGATATTTGTCTAACTGGGACAAAAGGATAAAAGGGAGATATCAAACTAAGTCTTTGCAGATTTCATTCTAGATATGTTAATTGGGTAGAAACCCAATGATTCATGTTCTTCTTTAAAACATTTGGATCAAAACCGACTAGGATCCCTATAAGGGCGATCTGGATTTTGATCTCATAGAGGAAGGGGTAGTCATGCTATATGATATATTACTCCATGGAAAGCTTTATGATGCCTATGAAGTTGCAGAATATTGGGGGTATAGGTAGACTTGCCTGGTGTGAACTGGGGCTTAGTAAAGTGAAAACTATTTCCCTTAGGCACATCTGAAATATGGGTCCACGTTAAAGCGTTGTGGATATTAATGGAACGAATTTTTCTACTGTGTTTTGAGGTTACAAATATATCTGCCTTCGATGAGTGAGATTTTAGTAATTTTTGAGTTTTGGGAGAAGTTTGCTTTCGGTTGGGTATATTTCTTGAATTTTATGGCCTTCTCATTAGAAGCTATTTACCCGTCTGTATGTGACTCACGGAATTAATTGAGTATCTTTAAATCCCCGACCATCGAGACACTAAGGTGGCATTCGCAAGTTCATTCCGGTCTGTGCAACTCTGCTACAAAAATATAAATCCCCTCTTGTACATCTCTGATGAGTTAATTAAATTTCAGTTTTAAAATAATTTATATCGTGTGTTTTTTTAAATTTCACCTCATAGTAGGCTGTGGATAGTGTTTGTGAATGCGCCTTACTAAAAAATGTCAAAATTGACATAACCTCACTTTTTTAATAAAAATTGAAACTGCTCCAATCAGTTAATAGTGTCTTCAAAAAGACAGCTCACTCATCTACGCCTAATTAATGGAGCCAAGCTGTCTTTTTCAAGACACTAGTAACTGATTGGAGCAGTTTCAATTTTTATTAAAAAGTGTGGTTATGTCAAGTTTGACATTTTTTAGTAAGGCGCATTCACAAACACTATCCACAGCCTACTATGAGGTGAAATTTAAAAAAAACACTCGATACTAGGACATTCCGTTTATGAGTCCAATAAATATCACGCTGATAGGCGCATTTAATTAGCACTTCGTTCATCTTGACAATATAAAATTGTTATTAGGCTATTGATGTACTGAAAAACAGTTGCTTCTTTCAAATTGCTAATTCGGTGGGATTTATTATGAACCGTTGTTGAACACATTAATGGATGGATTTCGTCGGATATTTCCTATAAGAGTTCATTTTAAATAATTAATTTTTGCACGGAATATTTTCGGTCGATATTCACTTCGGAAATTGAATATTTTTGATCAAATTTTTATAGGTTAACAAGGCGTACCCGGCCAACGTTGATTTGCAATATAAATTATTTCTAGTAAATATTTTGTTAGTCAAATAAAAAATAACTAACTTATTGTAAGTGTATGGGGGTGTGGTATATATGACTGAAAGAGGAATGAAAGGCTGTGAACGATGACAGCCTATAAAAGTAACAAAACACCAAACAATTATTTCTTGTATTCATTGTAATTTTATTATCTTAACTAATAAGTTTCAAATTACATCTCTATCAAACATTATGACGATTAAAAAACATTATCAGGCTCAGCGCAATAGAGCGTACGATGTTTTTAGTAAGTCCATCTTTAGCCAACACAAACAAACTGGATGGTTTACCCACGCTAGAACATGCTACGTATAATTTATGGTGTCCCCAAATCTAAGCCACAAACAGACATCGTTTGGCCTTGAGACTTATTGACTGTCATTGCGAATGCCAATTTTATTGGAAATTGAACCCGTTTGAATTCAATTGGCACAACTGCGGGAATAATAGGGATTCGTGGTAGTAATTCCTCTTCTCCTCGGTACTTGCCTTTCAAAATGCTTGCTTCGACAACCATGTTCATAAATTTTTTAATGACTAATCGCGTGCCATTGCACTGCCGTGGTGGGTTTAATTACGAAGCAAAATAACAGGAGATCCAACCTTCAGTTGGAATCTTCATGGTGCGGTGGCATGCCTGGCAAATCCAATGAGTTCAAAAACTCTGCTGGATAATTTACAGCTTCGTTGGTATCTCAAAATGTATCGATAGATTTCATGATACCATGTCCCCAGGCAACAACTCTTGTATCTTGAAATTCAAATCGTTGACGTTCACATTTTTTGATGCCAAAATTGCTCTTTCCGCCAGACACTCATGATTGAAGTATTGTATGTGTAGGTATATTAGAAAATATCTGGTCAATGAGAGCATTTTGCGAATTAATGATTGTGCAGAAATCGGTCAGCAGTTTTATACATCCAGTATTTTCATGTACAGCTACTTTTCCATCGCCGATATCTAACAGTTGTTTTAAGAATGTTTCAGCAGATGGATCTTGAAGCATTTGAACGCGCATATTTACTTACAGCGTTACTTTTTCAACTTTACGCCACAGTGGCGATGATTTCAAGCAAGCGTTGATCTCACCAGTGTACGTTGAACGTGGAATGACGAAAAATGTTTGTCTGAAATCAACCGAAAGAAGTAACAGAGTCCCGCCAAATAGTTTGTCGTTGTTTTTTATGTCTTTCAGTGTCCTATTTAACGCCTCATGCTAATATTTTTGTATCATAAAGCATTCATCCCAGATGATAATTATTTTACACGGTTTCAGCACTGTGGCCATGAACGATTGTTTTCATATGTTGCACACTGCGTTTGGCAAAAGGTGAATTGAGGTTACTGTAGCTACAACGTGCATCCACGCGATTGGCGAGTGCGCTTTCGGAGTCATCACCGCCCATAAAGTAAATTTAAAAAAATTAATGTAGTTTGTTTGGTATTGGCAGCAATGAGCTGCCAATACCAAACTTAGTGGTAAAATTATTATTTTATTTGAAATGTTGAATTAAATTGTTTAGCCATTTGCAGCATTATTTTTAACTAATTCTGTTGCTTCGAACTATGTCACTTGAAAACATGAATTGAATGTTCGAATTGACTTCAGGAACAGGTTAGAACCTGGATCCGTTCCGATAAGTAAACCATTCAAGTTGTGTTTCAATTTCCGGTAGTTGCAATTTTCCTGAAGGACAACAGATCCCCGCTGGCTCATTTTTAAATTCGAGCGCATTACAATGCGGGCCTTCCTTGTCCATAGCACCAATTCTCACTTTCGAATCAGCGTAATACTTATTGTCTGACTCATACTCAAATTCTGGACGACGGAATGAATCGGATGTAAATGTTCGATGTATTTGTTGGCGTTGTTGGTCATTTGCTCTGCTTGTGTCAACAACGAATCGACGCGCTTTTCTTTGTTCTAATCGTCTTTGTTGATTTCGTTCAGCTCGTGCCTCTTGTGATGTGATTCCCGCAATTGCGCTATATTCCCACGCACATCTTCAATAGCCTGTTGAATTTGTTCGTCTGTTCTTTGGGCTGTTCTATTTCGCATGTCTGTAGATCTAGTCGTTCCACGGCCCAAATCAGACCCTATGCGTCTTGCTGGCATTGTCGACACGTGTTGTCAGTTGACACTGCCATTTATCAGTCAGTGAGACTGTCATTCGACAGTGTTGAATACTATTGATTTATATGAGGTCGCTTAATTAACTGCACGTGAGAATTACCTTGATTGAAATGGGAATAAGTAATTATAGCACTGCAAATTGATGATACATTTACTATGAGGTCGACCGCCGAAAGTAGAAAATTATTAAAGTACTAATATCGCTATTAAAAAATAGGAATTGGTGGTAGAAGGGTAAAAATTTAGAGTCATATGTATTCTTTAATGGCGAATCATAAAAAAATTAAGACAAAGATATTTGGACAAAAAATTAAAAAGAAAATTGGGGTGGACCCCCTTTATCACTTACGGGTATCAAGAATAGTTTATGTCCTATTCTCAGACCCACTGAATATACACATGAATATTTAATAAGAATCGGTCAAGCGTTTCGGAGGAGTTTTGTTACAAACACTGTGACACGAGAATTTTATATATTAGATACATATTTCTGACCCTGACACCATAAAATTCGTTTTAAACTGTTTTAATAGTACTTTAGTAGAAACACTCAAAGGCTTAACAGTTTGTGAAAAAGTGATATTTTAACAACTTCTCGTTGATGATCTGGCCCAAAATGACTTGATCTAAATATTGATCAAAAGGATTAACAAATTTCTACCTCTTGTTGTTGGTAATTGATGTAAAACAGGATACATACTTCGAACCATACTTGTATGTAAAACCAAAATGAGTGCATCCATACGTAATTTTTAACATACCCTATTTTCTTGACCTCTTGTATCTTCAACATTTTTAAGGCGAACAATCTCCTCTTTGAAAGTATGGTTTTCCACCAGTAATAGCACATTTTCACTTAATAGTTGTATCTGTAAACCATCCGATTGCCTTCACTAATAACTGCAGGGTAGCACTAATTTTATGAGTAAAACTCTGATAACCATATTCCGTACGACTTTTTCGTGTTTAATTATTTTGGACACGTGCACCTTACTTTCGCGTGTTACAGTTTCCTCTTAGTAAAACCGCGCTTATCCCTTTTCACACTTCCCCGATAATTTAGTATACATAATGCACAATAATTTATTGATTTTGAATCTTCCAATTCGTTTACAAGTAAAAACAAAATTTATATGGCCAATGTCGCTAACCTTATTTCCGTCTCCCGCCACCTTTTTCTCTCTGTCAAAATAAGTCACCATTAAAAGTCTGGTAAAAAATTACGGAGAAATTTATATATTATACTTGTTTATACAACCAACTATTTATACTTATGCTAGGAATTTGTTTACTATGGCAACCTTGTGACGAACGCTTAAAGTTATTTTATTAATTAATTAGTAGATCAATACCTTTCCATTTTATGTGCTATATTTACACATTGTCATCAGAACACTGTTAATCAATCCGATTCCTTAGGTCCTGAGTCGTTGTACTTTACTCATATTATTGCTGACGATAATAAGATACCGGTAACGGTACCATCTCTGTACTAAAGTTAAAGAATCTTGTTCGACATGTAAATGAAGGCGTGCGCGTCAGTAAAGAACATCTCCCGAGAGTAAATCCCGGTTTCTTAAACCGGCCCTACGGACCCTGACCCCAACCTTTAATTATTCTACGCCTATAAAATAATGACATATATGAATGTGTGAGAGTAAAGATCGACTGTGAAATGCTTTTAAGCTAATTCTCTATACGGGTCACCGCTCTTGGGATTTAATCTCGAAGGGAAGTGAAATATAAACTGAAAGCTACAAGTCACACATTGAACGTAAAAAAAAACATATGGATAACCTATTTTTGTTGGAGTATTAGAATCAATTAGACTGATTACCATCGCTTAATTTTTATTGTGAACGTATTAGTTACAATGAAATTATGGATCTTTCTAACAGGTATAAAAAGTTTAAAGTAATAATAATAAAGTAAGAAGAAAAGTTTTGGAAAGGTGTGCTATATGTTAGTTTGGCGAATCCAACAAATAAAAATCCAATTTTGATATTCTTTAAGGAACTTTCCCTATTCGCTCACATAAAAAGAGAAATTTGGTAAAATATATAACGTCGTCTCATTTTTTTATCTTTTGTGAGAAAAGTTGTATTCCGATATTCGCACGTTGCTTTTATTTCATGATTTACCACTGTTCGGTGTTATATTCTAGTCCAGTAAACGAAGGGGCAAACCTATCAAAAATTAGTTACCATTTATATTTGCTTTTTGGAGGGTGGCATTTGGCACCCCCTTTAAAATGACACAAAGTTTGCGTAAAAATATTGTATGACAGGGGGAGGAAATGGCCCCAAAAGACCCAGAAAAGTAGTTTTCTGAGAATATCTCCCAAAATGTGGCAGTTGGAGAAAAAATTGAAGACCAGTCAATTATCTATAAAAATGGTCCTTATAATTTCCTGACCGTTATCCAGATAAACGGATCCAAGTGCACCCAGAATATTGAGTTTATTTGTTGTATGCCGGAGAGCACAGTCCGTGCATTTAAACAAGAGCGTGCGGACACATTATTTAATAACGTTGTTGAAAATGCGAATTTTGTCACCATTTAAAGTTCCTCTGGAAGGGAAAATCTACCGCTACTATATCCGCTGACTCGAGTCACGTGTTTAATCCTCGGCCGCATCGAAAAAGGGGTCAAATATCGTTTTTCCAAGCATTTAGCCTACAAGGAGTTTGTTCCTATTTTTTTGTATTATATTAATTTGCTTCAAATTTTCTTGCTTATGGGTCCGCAAAAGGTTCTTTGTCATCTGTGAAATTTGGATAATCTAATTTTCTTGCATTTTGATTAAAACTTTGTTTGTTGAATCTCAATTTTTTGCTGTTTTTGGAGTATGGTGAAATTTTGTAAACAACCTCCAATAAGAAATTCATAAATGATCGGATTTGTCTCTAAGCATATCATTTGAAAGTTGAGAAGGTCAACTTTTCGACTGTGTAACTAGTTTTTTTTCTCAGAATCCCCGATTTTTCAATAAATTCGAAAAACCCGTACTCAAGGAAAAAGCGCACTTTTTCTTTTTGTGGCTTTTTTCTCTCTGCTTTTCGTATCTGACATTTTAATACCTTGACTATTGTAAAGGATGAATTCTCACTTTCCATTAATGTATATAAAGTCATCTCATTTGTACATGGGGAAAATCCCGAGTCTATAAATATTATGCTATAATTTCATTACTGTCATTTTTTCGTCGTTCGTCGCGTGTGATGCTGTTTTGCGGTACTAGCAAAGAATAGGGAAATAACAAGAAGGGAAACAGAGAGAGAGAGGTCCGATGGTCGCGCAGATCTGTCCGCGCAGGTTAACATTGGGGGAAAATGCACCAGTGGCGTAGATGTGCAATACATATTTACCTCAGTATCATTATGGTAACCAGAGGCGTAGGTAGCGAATTTTGTTAAAGCATTAGAGTTTTCGCGGTTTTTACTCTAATTTTCATAATGGAATTTAAAAAAACATCGGGACATCACGGCACATACCTGTTTCGTGTGATTACGTTTGTTACACATATATTTCAACATGTTTGAATTAATACCCGTTCGACACTTATTACGGACCTGTGCGCCGACCCTTGCTGTCGCCGCAATAGTTGACAGTCCGGAGTGGTCCGGCCCTGATTTCCCCTAATATAAGTCTTCAAGGTCATTGAAAACGGTTTGCTCAAAACAATACAGAGGGTCGGGACTTTCCCTTCTTGTTATTTCTCTATTCTTTGGTACTAGTGTCATCTGCTACAGTCCATGCGGCCACGGTAGCATTTTGTTAGTTCATGTTTGGATATTGTATATTGGAACCAGTGTTCCAATTATAAAGACAGCCAAGATATAATGTTATCCGAAGAGGTAGAACTAGAAAACTTTAGAACCGAGTGAAATAAGAGGAGAAATAAAGGGAGAACTAAATCCCGAAGGCCACTGATGGCCGGGTCCTCGGGAGATGCCCATTAGACCCACGACACTGTCTAAGAGGAGCCTGCGTCCCTGGGGCAGCATCTGGCTCACGCATCGTTTTTGTCAAGATGTCGAGTATTCGTTTATACCTCTTATAATCGACATCGCTGTTGTAAAAGAGGACAATAAAAACTGAATTTGGAGTAGATCGTCGCGTTTTATTAACTAATTAATCCGATAATCTTACATCAGCAGTGGGATTTTTCCCCTGTGCCCCGCCCAGCAACGCCGGGTGATGGACTCTTAAGTATCTAAACCAATTTTTACATCGAAAATTTTCATCTGGAAATATTCTTTTATACATAAGCTATCCCCCTGAAACAGTTTCAAGTCGAAAATCAAGGTATGCAATAGTCATTCGGGGGTTCATATGAGACTTACTTCGAAATCGTACTCTTATGAATGGAAAAATTTATTTAAGTATCTGAACCAATTTTTACATCCAATATTTTTATCTGGGAATATTCAATTGTACATAACCTATCCCCCTTAATCTCTTTCAAGTCGAAGATCAGGGGATGCAGTAGTCATTCGGGGGTTTAGAGGAGACCTACTTTGCAATTTCGTATGCTTACATGGAAAATGTTGTTTTAAGTCTTTTAACAAATTTTAAACTGAGTATATATTTGAAATACCCGTATTTATGAACCTCCGAATTCTTCCCCTCATTTTCTACTTGAAACTGTTTCAGAGGGCTAATTCATGTATAAGTGAATATCTCCAGATTAACATTTAGATATTTAAATAATTTTCTCCATATATAAGAGTACGAAATTTCAAAGTAAGTCCCCTATGAAACCTCGAATGACTATTGCGTCCCCTGACTGATGGTTTGAAACTGTTTCAGCGGGGTACCCTATGTATAAAAGAATAGTTTCTGATAAAAAATTTCGGTGTAAAAATTGATTTAGGTGGTTTAAATATTTTTTTTTTATTTTTCGTAAATCTACCGTATGTATCAACCCCTAAACGACAGCTAGGTTGGTAGGTTGATTTTAGTTCTGTCCGGGGGGCGTGGGGGCAAGATAGGAGGGATATGGTACTGGGGGGTATACCTATCCCCAAACGCTCCAATGAATCAATATACAGCGGACCTGGAAAATATTATGGCCAGGGTCGTGACTGGGTCTTCCCAATTTTTTATCGCCGGAGACTAAAATGGCAAATCCCCAGCCTGGAGGGCGCCGAACACATACCTTCGGGGTCAAGCCCTGGCTGAGTGGGTCGAGAACGGGAATCTTACAATCCTAAATGACGGGACACCAACTTTCAAAAAAGGTCGAACGAGAAGCCATATCGATGTAACATTATGCTCTGCGGGAATGGCCCGAAAGGACTGGGAATGCAAGGCGCGCTTTGACATCCCTACAACGCAACACTCATCGATCACCATCAAGTTAGGTCGTGGAAGAACGATAAGAGAACTCTATGAAAATAAAATCAATCAGGAGCACCTCAAACATCTGGTGAGAACCAGGCTGGCCTCAATTAATAATACAGAATTCTCAGAGGCTCTAGTACAATGCCACCGCGAGACAGAGGAGAAACTTCATATCGGGAGACGTGCGCGTATACCGTATTGGTGGACGGCCGAGATTGATGAGCTTCGAACCGCGGCACTAAAATCTAGAAGAATCCTGACGCGCGCGCGAAGACGTTCAAATCCCAGCGAGGTAATGCTGGCCCAGTGCAGTGAAAGATTCAAGTCGGCAAGACAACTCCTACAGCGAACAATAAAATCAAGCAGAAAACGATGCTGGGAGGGAATACACAATGATCAAGATCAAGATATTTGGGGGGGCTGGATACCAGATAGCCACGAGCCTGATGAGAGGCCGCAACCCCCCCCACATGCTTGGACATGGAGCGCAAGGGCGCAGTGATTAAAGCCCTTTTCCCACAATTCGGCGAAGACTGGGTCAGAGGGAGAACGGCAGACAATCCCCCAGAGAATGAGACCAGCGAATGAAACTAGCAATGGCAAGAATGAAAACTAACTCAGCACCAGGCCCCCATGTAATGACCCACAAGACCCTCAAAACAATATATCAAGAGATACCTGACAAAATGAGAGACGTACTCAATGAGGTACTACAGCAACAGATATTCCCGGCACCATGTAGGAAGGCCAGGTTTGTTCTTATCCCGAAGGAGAGGAGGGACCCTGACTTCCCCGGATAATATAGGCCGATATGCCTCCTACCGGTTGTAGCTAAAATGTTTCAGTCCATTATCAGGGACAGACTAGAAACGGAGATCGAGGATCTGGGGGGATCCTCACCTTCCCAGCATGGCTTCCAGAAAGGTAGATCCACCCTGACCGCCCTAAAAGTGCTACTGGGGACGGCGGAAACCTCGCGGAAATAGGCCATAATGGCAATCATAGACATACGAAACGCATTCAATACCGCGTCCTGACCGCATATTGTGGAAGCAATGAATGGCCGGGGAGTGCCCCAGTACCTAATTAATATGGTCGAAAGATATCTAGAAGAGAGGACAGTCACAATTTCCCAGCAAAGAGCTCAAAAAATCCACATGGGGGTGCCACAGGGGTCCGTTCTGGGGCTAACACTATGGAAAATCCTGTTCGATAGAATCCTCCGGATCGGGCTCCTTGTTGGCACCCAAATAATTGCCTATGCTGACGATATCGCTCTGACAACGGTAGCGAACGACGTGGACACTGTCCAAGCAAACCTGAGCGAGGCATACATGGTGATATCTGAGTGGCTGACAAGGAATAAACTGCAAATTGCCGAAGAAAAGTCGCAGATACAGGTGCTGAGGGGACGGAGAACAAAGAGGAGGTTTAGCATCCAGTTGGGGGGAACCTCTCTTATGACCAGCCCCTCCATTAAGTATTTGGGATTGACTCTCACGGAAGGATGCTCCTTCCGTGACCATATTAGGGGAGCAATCGCAAATGCCGAGAGAAGAAATGATGCCTTAACTCGACTTATGCCTAACATCGGCGGCCCGTCGGGTAGAAAGAGGGAGGTGAGGGCGCAAGTTGTCTATTCTACGCTCCTATGCGCTGTAGCCATATGGTGCCACACCTTAAACGTGAGAAAATGGACAGATACTCTGGAGAGAGCGCAACGTAAGTCCCTGCTCCGGATGGTCTGCGCCTTCCGCACTACGTTCACGGCGGCTCTGCAGGTTATTGCAGGAACTCCTCCCATAGACCTGCTAGCGAAGGGACGTCGCTTCCTCCACAATATTGGGGGAGGAAAGCTACCAGAGAATAAGAGGATGGCAAGGATGCAGACGATTACACAGTAGCAAAAAAGATGGGAGGAGGAAACCGCCACAGCCGCGTGGACGAGGAGATTAATCCCGGATCTTAGTACATGGGTAAACTGTGGGCACAGGGCTAACAACCACTGGCTAGCGCAGTACCTCTCGGGGCACGGATCTTTCAAGACCTACACCCGCAAAATTGGAAAGACCACTGATGACCTCTGTGAATGCGGCAAGACGGACACGCCGGAACACGCAGTAATGCACTGTGCTCTCTGGAGACATCATACAGCAGACCTGAGGAGACTAATTGGCGCCGATTGGACACCGGAAGAACTCAAGGCGCAAATGAATGCTGAGAAGAAGGTGCGGCACGAGGGCTACAAGGTTATCACCTCCCTCATGAGGGAGAAGTTCAAGAGGGAGCTGGCCCCGATACAAGTGCTTGTGGTGAAACTAACCAGACTACCACCAGCTCGACGCTGCGCATGGAAACGCAAGAACAACAGATGCTAACCGCGACGCCAACGCCAAAACCGGAAGCCCCTAAAAAGCGCTGGATGATCACCCACTGCCGGGATCATAGCCTTGGAGGCCAGCCCTTTTCCTTGGAATCCTAAATATCTTTCTACTGCTGTAGTCAGTTAGACTGTTAGCTAGATAGCTAGTTCTTTACATTACGGTGACGTTTTTCTTTCTTTCACTCTTGTTTTCCACATTGCATAATGTTTGTAGCCTATCCTTGGTACAGTCGTCCGCTGTGGTTCCACACCTGAACCCCTAATCCGGGCTTCTTGGCCCGGGACGGGAGACGTAGGGTGTTCCAAGAACGTCATGAGGGACCTCCACTAACATCGGAGGCCCCCCTCCACATTACCATCCCTGCTCACTACACGGTATCTGTTGGAGAAATAGGCTGTCAAGTCTGAGCCCATCAGGTCACCATATACTCATACACCCTAGACTTATTGCACCTTCCACCGTCCGAGCCTAGGGGGAGCCAGCAGGGTTCTCTGCTTCCCCCAGATGAATTTACCCAGGGCGGTGTTTATTGCCCGCTTTCGATGTAGTGCGTGTAGGCCGCGTGGCCTCAAGTCGGGGAAAAAAGGTTAATAAATCGTATTGGATACATTTGTTTAGGAATAAACAATTGTTACGTCATCAATTATCCTCCGTCCCATTTTGGTTTCATTAGGCTCGATTCTAAAAGCATGCCTCTACTTTCGTTTGCTGGTTTGTTTGTGTATAGCTATGTGTGGTCACTTTCACGGGAAACACGTTAAATAAATAGGGGATATTCTTGAGACGAGAAGGTATAGACGTCTAATTAGTGCAAGGCGACGCCATGTCTAGTGCTCAATAGCGACGAAACTATTATACTTAGTGGTCTGAGATTTTGACAGACTGAAGAGGCATGAGTTAGTAATAGAATGTAGAAGTTATAA
Source organism: Cryptocephalus moraei (assembly GCA_946251905.1). Classification (NCBI taxonomy): domain Eukaryota; kingdom Metazoa; phylum Arthropoda; class Insecta; order Coleoptera; family Chrysomelidae; genus Cryptocephalus; species Cryptocephalus moraei. Next base: position 35,773,845 of record OX276455.1, read on the forward strand.
CGTGATTCATCCACCGGTTCAACCATAAATCTAGAATAAGTAAAGTTTTGCACGCTTAAAATCGTCCTTGTCATATATTGATTCAATAAAATTTGAAACCATATTTCTGGGAAAATTGTTTGCAAGGCACGCAAGTAACGCGTGACTTTACCGCGAGTGTATGGTAGGCAGAGTAGGAAATGGTTAACGATCACTGGCCAAATTATCTACGAGAGAAAGGGATAAGTGACGCTCATTGGTCAACCGTTAACGGGAGAAGAGTAGGGGCAGTTTTTGGGAGAGACCGAAGGTGAAGGTGAAGGGATTCCATCTCGGGACTCGAAAGGGTCATCACCGCTAGGCCATTTTGGCCTCGGTGTAAGGTAAGTTTTTTGTTGTTTGTATTTTGGGTTGTGGCTTCGATAATTCACTGAGGCCCAAGGTTAATTATATTCTGATCAGGGACGCAGACGAGTAAAGATTAGAAAATGGATAATTTGACAAACTTTTGCTGGTAACTCCATAATCAGAGGAGTCCAGCATTACTTGTTAATTCTCGTTTCGTGGTTCTAGTCTGGCCAATCGCAAATTCGTTTTTGTCCGCGGTGAAGTGTTGTTTGGTTTGGTTGATACATTGCACCTGTACCTGCTACCGCGACCGTCCGAGATACACACGCAACGCGCAGGTTTCTGATCGGCGACAGGATCACGTTCAGGGCTGACCCGCCGTAGGAGAAATCATCCGTTAATCCCGGACGTCCTAAAATCGCTGCGTCTGGCGAATGCGGACGTGTTACGTACGCGTATGGTACCGAGGTAAACTTGCTCCGCTCATCTCTGGTAGGCCAGTCATTCTGTTTAATCGATCGATCGACCCATTTCTTTAGGAAGTAAATTGCGGTTTTGTTGACATCTGTATTTGATTTTGTTTGTGTAAGGGAATCGGGGATTCACTGATTTGGGGATTTGTTGTTAATTAAGATTTGTCTTTTAAACTTTAACGATTTGTATTTGGAATTAATTAAGTATCGATATGGTTAAAAATCAGTTTGTAGTCACGCAGCGGCTTTTAGTAGTCACCGATCGATTTTTTTGTAACGGTATATTTTTGGGATTCGCCGAATTAATCCGCAAAAATCGAATAATTTGCTTTTCTATCGACCCGACCCAAGAGACTTTTTGCAGCCAGCCGGAATAAGTATTTTGCTCATTTCGTTTTATTTCATTAATTTACAAAAAAATTAAGTTGTTTCACAATCTCTCCGAGAACGTTTTTTGCACAAGTTCTGGAATTAAAAATGAGCACCTATTTTACCGGACTACAGGATTGTGGGTGTGGCTATCTTCACACCCGTCTTCTCAAAAGTGATAAAGGTTGTAACATTTGCTAGCGGAGCCACTAATAACAAGACAGAGAAACTTATGGTGCTTGTTGAGGAAGCAACTCTGACTAATGTGACTTACCGATGAACATTTATTTTTTAATTTGAAAATATGGTTTTAAGAATATATTCACACTGACGTTCCTAATATGACACTCAGTTTGATGTTGATTTTCCTTTAGTTAAATTCTCAGCACTCTCGTATACGTAGAATTATAAACAACAAAAGTTTTATATATGCATAAAACTTAAAACAATAAATTTGGCAGAAAGAATGTTTGAATATTTCTAAATTATGCATCAAAGTTAAATCCCGATTAATACATATATAAGTCAATCATCAAGGCTTTCAACTGGTAGTATTTCTTCACATAAAAGTGATGTTAAACGTAAAATTCATACATATTATTGTAACGGAGCGTCTCGTCGCAAAATAAACACAAGTCGGGAATCGTACGTTCGGGGAACCGATGTGACTTCTAGGAATTAGAGACTCTCGAACGTTCGATACTCTTCTTCGAAACGAAACCTGAGGAAGGTTCTTCACCTTCTTTTCGATAGTCTCCGCCTCGATGTTACGTACAAGAAGAGAGACGACAAGGAGAAGACGACGATTCCCCCCAAGAGGGAGGAGAAGGGACCCACCAGGATGGACTTCACGACAGACGACGAGAAGTTTGTGACGCCGAAAAAGAGGGCCAAGATTTCTAAAACGACCGAAAAGGATGAGGTAGTAACAAAAAATTCTTTTTCAGGGCTTCCAATAGAGACGACGGCTACCAGCAAGGACGAGAGCGAGAAGCAGGACGAGACACCCCATGCACCAAAGAAGAAGAGGATTCCCCCCATCGTGTTGAGGGAGAAGCAGCAATGGACCGAGATGAGCAAGGAGCTCAACAAGAAGATTACAGTGGTCAAAGCCACAAACACCAAGGACGGGATCAAGATACAGACCACCACAGAAGAGAATTTCAGGAGGACTACCAGGATGTTGGACAGCAAGAAGATGCCTTACCACACCTACCAGCTACAAGAGCAAAAGACGGCTAGAGTGATACTGAGAGGAGTACCGGAATACGTCACCGAGGAGGAAATCAAGGAGGACCTGGACGAAAAAGGATTCAAGCCAATGAAGATAACGAGGATGACGAAGACAATAAGGACGGACAAGGGAGGAGCGAAGAGGATCCCGATGCCACCACTGCTGTTCGAACTAGAGAAGAAGGAAGAAAACAAGAGGATGTATCAGCTGGCCGAGGTCACCCGGTGCAGTATCAAGGTCGAACCCCAACGACAACGGGGAATTATAGGGCAATGTTACAGGTGCCAGAAATTCGGACACGGGCAGTCTCGATGCACTGCCCCCATCGAGGTGTATCATGTGCTCGGGATCGCACGAGTCCAGAGACTGAACCAAATCCAAATAGGCCCCGGCCAGATGCGAAAACTGCGGTGGAGCAACCCGGCCAGCTTCAGAGGATGCACGGCGTACCCTACATCAAAGGAGGAGACCAGGAAACCGCAGCAAAAGAGGAGATCAGGAGTGAGCTACGCTCATGCGACTAAAGGAGGACCGGACCTGACGACTACGAAAGGACAAGAGACGACGACAGGGCGCCCACGGAAACAACAACAACCGGAAGTACTACGAGCCATCGATGAAATGAAGAGGATCTTCGAGAGCTTCCTACAGATCGCCGCCAAGTTCAACCTGACACCGACCAATGAATAGGACAAAACCCGAAGGATTCCGCATCATGACATGGAACGCCAACGGACTGAAGGAGAAGAAGGACGAACTACAGGAATTTCTAGATGAGTATAATATCGACATCGCCCTGATACAGGAGACTTTTTTAAATATGACAGACCAGTTTCTAATCCAAAATTTTTCTATTTTTAGGAAGGACCGACCAACACACGGAGGAGGGGTACTGATAGCGATAAAGAAGAGGTTAGCACACCAGGAGATACCACCCTACCGGACGGAAAACATAGAGAGCGTAGCCATTGAAGTAGAGATGAAGGATAAGAAGATAGATGTGATCAGCGCGTACAAGCCGCCAAGGAAGGAACTACTGGACGAGGAACTCAACACCATTCACTCAACATGGACAAGCCGAAGATACTAGGAGGGGACTTGAACGCCAAACACAGGGATTGGAACTCGAGGAGCGCCAACAAGGATGGAAGGAAGCTACAGGAACATGCAGCGAGATTCGAATACGACGTCTTAGGGCCCGAGGAACCAACGCATTACCACCACATCGGACGAGGAGACATTCTGGACATTTTCATCATGCAGGATACAGTATTGGACTATGAAGTCGAAACAATGGAAGAATTAACATCGGATCACAAACCAGTTTTGTTTCAGGTATGAAGATGGGAGCATCGACAGGAGACAAGCACTAGGACCAAAATCGACTGGGAAGGATACCAAGAGGAAATACGGAAGGCGAGCCGGATGGGAATGATGGACACCAAGGACGAAATCGAGAAGGAAGCGGAGAAGTTAATCAGAGACATCAACGAAGCCGTACGAAGAAACACCACGATAATCCACGAATCAACAAGGACGGAGGACATACCGAGGATCATCAAATCGAAAATAAGGGAAAGGAACAGGCTGAACAGGAGATACAGGATTAACTACGACCCGGAAATTAAGCGAAACATCAACCGGAAGAACAAGGAGATCAAAGAAGAACTGGCAGAGCACAGGAGCAACAAATGGAACGCATTTTTGGAAGAACTGGATGAGGATACAGGAGCGCACTGGAGGATCATGAGGAAGCTGAAGAAGAACAAACCTTCACTACGAGCAATGCTATTCATGGTAAATTGGATTTATGTTTTAGGGACGAGGGCAAGATAGAGGCGTTCGCAGATACCATGGAGGATCAATTCAAGATGAACGAAGACCAAGAGGACGACATCGATTTCAAAGAGGACATCGACAGGAGGGCGGCCAAGATCAGAAGGAGAAATTGCGAGGACGAATTGGAACCCACAAAGATGGAAGAGATGGAGGGGATCATCAGAACCCTACCGACAAAGAAGGCACCAGGACGGGACACTATCACAAAGTGATAAAGGAACCACCGAAGGAGGCAAAGAAGACGATCCAGGAAATCTACAACGCGGCGATGAAGAAGAGATACTACCCACAGATATGGAAGGAGGCAGACGTCATCATGTTCCCGAAGCCAGGCAAGGACAAGAAATTGCCGCAAAACTACCGCCCCATAAGTCTTTTGAACAATTTAGGAAAACTACTGGAGAGGATACTACTGAGGAAGATCAAGGAGGAAGAGGAGAGGCTACGTATTATACCGGACGAACAATGCGGATTCAGGGAAGGACACTCGACGGAGCACCAGGCGCTGACGATGGTAGAAGAGACGATCAAGGACATCAACGAGAAGAGGACGACATGCATGGTATTATTCGACGTGGAAAAGGCGATCGACAGCATTTGGCACAACGGACTTATTGCAAAGATGGACGGACTAGGATTCAAGACGGCGACGACCCAGATGATACAGGACTGCCTACGAGACAGGAACTTCAGAATCAAGGACAAAGGGACGACATCGAGCAGCAGGAGGATGGAAGCAAGAGCACCACAAGGATCGGTATTGGCACCGGTCCTATACAACATCTACACTAGCGACATACCAATTGGAAGAGGGAACAGCCACACGAGGACCTATATCTACGCGGACGACACGGCGAAGGCGACGACATCGAGACAACCCAACATAGCGACGGAGTACCTACAGAGAGAAATGGAACAAATGGAAGAATGGACGAAGAAATGGAAGATCAAACTCAACGCGGAAAAGACAGAAGCAATATACATAGAACCGAAGACGAGATGACCGACGACCAACATCATAATAGGAGAAAAGGAACTGGAATGGAAGGAAGAAGTAAAATATCTAGTAATCCACATAGACCGAGGACTTACATGGAGAAGGCACATAGAGGAGACCGAGAGGATATCAAACCAAGCGATGGGAAGGTTGACGGACGCACCATGGTATATGAGGAATGAACAACTACGACGGGACCTACGCATCGAAGAGCTAAAGAAGACCATCAGGAAGAGAACGAGGAAGACGATAATAAAGGCAATGGAGCACACGAACCCACTAATAAGGAAGGCAACGGACTACGACGAGGACGCAAGATCAAAGAGGAAAAGACCCAAGACGGCAATGAAGGAAGACTAACCACGAAGGACATACCAGGAAGATGATAATATATTAGGAGGGGCACCAGGACGACCAAGACAACCCAGGAAATACCATCACACGGAGGAAAGAAGAACCAAGAGGGAGAAGTAAGGAGCCAGGCGCTCAACTTTAGAAACATTCAGGTCAACATACCTGACCTGGTGGCCGTGCGTGACAAATAAGCAACCGCTGTGAAAAATATAAATTAGGTAATAAGTGTTGGTAGTAGTAAAATAAATTGGTTAAAATATTTCGCGTAGTGCGTAGTGTCATTTAGATTTAGGTAGTAAAAAACATTACAATATGCTTAGGTAGATTCGTGTTAAATAGTTCTAATACAATGATTATCAAGAATTGTAACACCCTGTGGGTGTTTAAGAGATTTTTATTAATTTATTATTGGTTGATTAGACTTTCGTAACATTAAGAAAGAGGACCCTGTATATGAAAAAGTAAGTGGGACGTAACGTTTAACTATATCTAACGTACACCGGATCGGTAAGTAGCACACACCGATATTAATAAACACAAAACCTCTGATGTTAGGTAAAGAATTTGTAGGCTACTTCCAGGGTCAAGGAACGAACTTTTGGTATTTTGCTGAATCAGTAGGGGCGTGGACGCACTGAGCAGAGGGAACGCGAAAAGCAGCAAGTTCAATAATTATTCAATCAAAAAGGCCGGTCTTGTGACGTATCGGGAATAGTAATATGTCAAGATGGAGAGGGAATTAAGTGCTCCTGCGGAAGAGAAATTGTGATTTGTGGAATGAGGATTCAGTCGGGAAAGGGTTACTGTGCTGTGTGTGGTTACTGTGTGGGTTGAGCTTTTTTTAGTCGGTCCATTGTGATATCGGTTGTGTTCATTTTCTTGTCCTGAACCTTAAAGGGAATTAGAGTTTTAATTCGCAAGGGCAAAGTGCAGAGCTTTGAGTAATGATTCGTAATGACTCCTACATTACGAGGGAGTCTTAAGTTTGGGAGTTTTAAAATTTAGACATGAGAGTAGTACTTTTTTCAACTTCAGGGTAGTTTTTTAGTATTGTAATTTTGGCATATTTAGAGTTTAGACGTGAGAGTAGTATTTTTTTATTAACTTCAGAGTAGTTTTCTTTTGAGTTGTAATTTTGGGTTATTTAGAGTTATTTACGCGAGGTTCATAATTTCTGGGGTTTTAGAGTTTTATATTGCCTTGAATTTAGAGTTTTGGAGCGCTTTACGCAAAATCCGTAATTTTGTGATTTTATCGATTTCTGAAAGCGGTAGCATCAATCTTTTGAGGGTTAGAGATTTTGACTTCATTTTATAGCCTCTTTTATATAATATAGCCTAATATGTAAGTTTAAAGTTTGGTATTAAAAACAACATTTCAACATCATTAAACTTAACTCTACTTCAATATTAATATTGTAGTACAGGAAAAAATACAACTGCACTTGTAGAGAAAGACGGCGATTCTTCTTTTCTGAGAGTAACTAATTTTAACAGTAACTATTATTTACGTTTAATGCTAAGCTGTATATCAAATTTTAGAATAAGGTAATAATTGACATAAGTTTGTTCTATCATGTTCGTTCTATCTATATACACGAAAATAAATTAATGAATAATCTTCTGTACAATGATTACCTATATTTTAGGTTTTGTATTTTGTAATTGACAACAAAGTGTTCCTCCGTCACAAATTATGTACATTGCATACTTCAGTAAATTTTATCTATTCGTATTAGCCAATTTGGTCTTCCGTTATTTAAATTCTTTTGGGTTATGTTAGGTTCAACGCCCTGAAGTGTTTTCCATTTCGACTAGTGTTGACTACCTTTAATAAGCCCCTATTGGTACAGTTATTGATTTGCTATTGAAGATACACTCACATCACTTTCACAGTGCCGCCTACCACTTTCAGCTCGTGTATTATTTTTTGCCGCTGTTAAAAGATAACATGTAAAATGCATTTTTGATGTAATGCATATCCGTATAACGCGAAACAGTGTGCATGTGACTTTGTACTACAGTACAGCGTAGTGAGTGGGTTTAAAATCAATTTATCATTTAAGTCGGGTCTCTGGAGCGGGAAGAGGGTGGATTTGTCGGGATCAGAGCGGCCCTGAAGTGAAATTTTACCTGAGTTATCTCGCAGCTTCGGCAGAAAGTCGTTCCAGAAGGCGCAGGCTGTCGCGCGGGGCCCTTTTCCGATTCCGTTCTTGTCTGCGTTGAAAATAAAATACTTGGGCTGCTCCTTCGTGTACAGTGGCCAGTTCACGTCGTCCGTCACAGGTTTACTGAAACAGATACACACACATACAGATATATAGAAAGAGAGGAAGAGAGGGACACATAAAGAAAAAAAATGGTATATACCTATATATCTAGAAAGTGAACATGGAGAAAGAAAAGAATTCAGTTATTCCCACGTTCCTTGAGACGAAACGGGAAAGGGAATTATTCATTGGAGTTCCTTTGGGAGCGACGGAGGTCCTTGGACTCCCGGATCCGGGACGATTAACGTCGGCTTACTTGCTTTTTTCAAAAGGGAAAACAAACACGACAACGAGGTAGATTCTAGGGGAAACGAAAACAAGTTGTTACCTCTGAATGCTAAATCACTTTATGGCATAGAAACGCGCATCCGGGGACATTTTAACGAACGCGATACGGCAATCTACCAGTTCTAGAATCAAGCAACTGCAATTTACCTTAAAAAACAAATTAAAATCTGTAAACCACATTGTATTGATAAATAGCACGCAACGCATGTAGTTAGTTGTATTCGTTATATTTCGTTGGAAATTTTCCGCTGTACTTATAATAACTCTAAGAACTCTAAGACTATAAAGAACATTTAACGTAGAAAATATTTCCTATAACTTCTGATCGCACGATTGGTCCCTCAACTACTCAAAGTGAAAGCAATTCCGCTCTCAAATATTACAAATGTAATTTTATGCCGTGCCTTTCAAAGTACGCGTCTCCAATATCAATGTCTTTGTTTGATCAAGTCCCAAAAGAAATTCTATGTAAATGCCAGTAAGAGGGTGGGCGTGTTTTTCTTGCGACCTCTCTCTCACTCCCCCGAATCAATTTCCTTGTTTAAATAAATTTCTCATCCTAGACAAACATTTGGAATGCGGGAGTCGAAGCGAAGAGGGGCCCTTGCGAACAAAACATCAAAATAGAATTAGTTCCAATCTAATGGTGTGTCTGCGGTTAGTTCCAGATATTGTTCTTGAGTTATAATCTGGATTACGTTGGCTAATTACATATTCTATTAGCTGAGGATGCACAACCGGGAGAGTGAGGGATTACGTAGAGAACTAAGTTAAACAGAAGACCTTATTAGAATAATCAAAATTTGATCAGGACGAACGACAGGGCGAAATTCTACAGTCGGTCGATGTAACTTGGATAAAAAAAATTTCTTTCATCTTTCAAGCTTACAAGGTTTAATATTAAAGAATTAAACAAGAATTAAAAGTTTAAACTTGACTCTACAATATCATTAGTATCAGTAAAATACAAGTAACTACCAAACACTAATTTATTATCAAATCATCAATTACAAATTATGTTTTACTTTACTGCCTAACTTTTAGCATACGTAACGGGTAGTAATTTAAAAAATAATTTTCTGACTATAGAGTTATGACTAGTTATATCAATTTAAATAGAGAAATTTAAGAAAACTTCTTTTTGCGAACCTAACACAGTGCATTTGCACGAGCAAAAAATTTTGGTTTGCCATCATCATGTCAGATTTATACCGAAATTTTATCCTACCTATTAACGATAATAATGTGAGAGAGAAATAGTAAAGGTAGTAGATTAAACGCATCAGAAAGAGACAACGCGTCACCTTGACGTTACACAATCCTTTATTTCTTTGCGAGCTCCATCCCCCACACCTAAAATTCGAATGCGTTTTATGATCGCACATCGCCGATACATTCTCGGCAATATTTTTTTATTTTCATTTCTCTATCAAATTTTAATGTTTCTAACGTTCACAGAATAATTCATTATAGCACAGAAGGAAAATTGTATCGTGGGAATATCAAGGGGTTCCTACAAGTTAATTCTTGTGGGTAATAAAAGTAGACCAGTCAATTGCGTCGGACTCGAACTGCACCGCTTTGACTTTAGCCCCCCCGCTGCGTTAAGTAGGGTCGCTACCTAACCACGGTCGGTGAAAAATCCAAAGGAATCAAGGATGTGGCTATGCGTACGCCGTACGCCGTAGGGTCGCGTAAATTTTTGGAAATGAAATAGATACTCGTGATAAGAACTGTTACCAAACTGCTTTGCAATGACAAAAAGTATTACTTATTATTTGGTTACGAATAAATACTCTTCTTCTTGTGACTAAATTACAAGGTATTTATACGTATAGGTCGTAGGTAATAATTAGAGCTGGAAAAATATGCTCTGAATACCCGTTTAAATATGCATCCAATTTGTATTCCGAAATTGAAAAATATGCAATATGTAGTAAGTTTAGTATTAAACCTGTTTAGTATTAGTATACTAAGTTTTACTTTGCGCGGATGTTAGTAACAGGTGAAAATGTGTGGCGTTGTTCTGCTCGTGGATGTACGGTTTCGGCGTACACTACAGGAGACAATTCCACATTTTCTCGACCTGTCAATGTAAATATAGGTCATAATCACGAGATAAGTGAAAAGAAAGCTAATCGGCAAGTAATTGCGGGCACTGCAAAACGTAAAGCTGTAGGATCAATTACTGAAAAGCCAGGGAAAATTATAAACCAGGCTTTTCAGGAACACGCAGATAGATTAGATACCGTTAGTCATACTGATTATAAAAAGATTCGAAATAATGTTTATTATGCTAGACGTAAAGAACATCCTGCACGTCAACCTCGAGATATTGATGAAACATTTGAAGTATTAGCTACAACTCCTTTTAATACCATCAAAGATGAAAATTTTTTACTTATATGTGACAACGAATCAAAAATTGCAGTTTTTGGATGTTTCACAAATCTCCAGGCGATGTGTAATAACACAACTTATTACACAGATGGAACATTCATTTTTTGTGCAAAATTTTTCCTACAACTCTATACATTTCATGTATGTGTAAACGGACATTACATTCCACTGCTATTTTGTTTATTACCTAATAAAACTCAGGGTACATATCTCAAGTTGTTAGATTTAATTGAAACCAAATGTTTAGATGTAGGATTGCAATTAAGACCACGTAAGTTTGTTGTAAATTTTGAAGTTGCTATGCATAACGCTCTCTCAGCGAAGTGGTTTTTGTTTAAAAATAACTTTTCTTATTTTTTTTTAATATGACAAGGACTACTAGTCCACCAGAGGTATTGTTTTATCGAGATGTCCCAAGTATAATATTCGCCCGATATTTCAATATCTTTGGCGGCAATATGTCCAACCTCATTTTTCGTCACCGATGAGCGTACATTTATCCACCGCTTCGCCTGGTTTCCGAGAGCGGTTCGTAAGTAATTATCCCTACTTAACGCAGCGGGGTGGCTAAAGTCGATGTGGTGCAGTTCGGGCCCGTCCGTCAATTGGACTGCGAAAGTTCCAGGTAAATGTCAAAGCAACCCTTACATATAAGTTAATTCATCAACGGATTTTCCTCGGCTACCCGCTTGTTAATAATTGGTTAAGAATTGATAATAATAATCCCTGTTCTATGTAGGAAAAACAAAGAACGCTCTATAATATGTTTCATTTCCATTTTGACCTTTCAACGTCACCACAAAAGACTTTACAATTACTATTGTTTTCAATAAACGCGGTAGGAAAATATTAGTAGTTAATTATTATAACTTTAAGAAACGATAGGTTTTAAAAGCCAAACTGATTTGTAGAAATGCTCTGTGCGAACATTCAGTGTAAAGTGTTATACAGGAGGTACGAGGAAATCAAGCCAAAATACATTCAGGCAAGATGCACAGATTATTTTTATCGTGTAATATTGTTATACCATCATGTTTATTTCGAATACTGTTACATGCACTTAATCCTACACGTACTAAGAAGTGTATAAAATTACCTAAACTGCTTAAATAATTTTGTTATCTACAACTTTATTAACTGTTAACTGTGTTTAATAAATACATACAATAAATACATAATAGTTTTGTGTAAATAAGTGTAGTCGATTTTGACTGCCTAATTGGCCGGCTCTTTTATGCCAAATAGACCGGTCGATAAAAGGCGGGTGTATAAGAGTTCGCTCAAGCGGTCAGTTATTAATCCGAGGATTAAAACAGGTCGTGAGTGAATTGGGTTTTACTGGTGTCGTCTCATTTCAGGATCTCTCACTTGAGGACTTATATGAAATTGACCTGTTTTTTTCTCATTTGAGGACCTAACCTCCAGGTACAAGTTTGAACCGAATCACTTGCGGATCTTTAAATAATCTATTACCTGAGGTAAACAACAACACTTCACTAATACGACGGTTGCAGTTGCGAAGGGTTACAATTTCCACATCAAAGCGTTTGGCGGAATGTTCGGGATTTGGGAGTGGTTCAAAAATATAAAACATAAATTGACGTCATAGGGCACGTTAGAATGTGTGCTGCGTTATCACATTTACCGCCCGAAAAAATCGTTGATGGATGGCTTTTCATCATGGAATCTGCACTTCTGGACAATACACTGGAGCAGTTCAATGACTACTTCGTGGGTCAGTGCCTCGAAAATGCCGCAATTATGACGAATGACGAATATTATTTACGTTCATTTAATACGAATTATGACGAATATGTGGAATTGCTACAAGGAATAACACACGACGACAAACCCTTTGAAATCTTGGCATAGCAAATTGAATATAAGGTTGGGAAGAATCAGTCCCAATGGTTGCCAGTTGTTCAGTGCCTTTAAAGAAGATGTCAAACATAATACCATTTTTTCGAAACAGGCTAGAAATCAACATGACACCGAACAAACGAAGAAAAGTCTACTCCGATATGGATTCTGCCATTGGAAAAACTATTACCGATTTGGAACAAAACAAAGTTTAACTGGGTCGCACTATGGAAATCTTACAACGTGTGGTTCGATTTCTTTCATTTTATTAAACATATAAACCAAATTATTTAAAAGCAGTTTAGTAATATTGAAAATAAAAAACCCCATGGCATGCCAGGCTGAAAGGTAGATTTATGGGTAGGATACATAGTAATACAACACACGATGTGTCAAAAAAATGTATACGAGGTGTGAACAAATACAAACGTCAAAATTTTAAAATATTTGCAAATAAATTTTTCTCTGTACATTTCTAAAAGATATGTTTTATACAAAAGTTGTTCGCCTCTATAAGGCTATAAGGGCAACAAAAAACCCAATTAACATTTTTCTCTCAGACGCGAAATAATTTTTTTTTATTTTTTTATTTTTTTTACAAAGATAACTTTATTTTTGTACGTTTCTCGACAGATTGTTTTATACAAAAGTTGTTCGCCTATATAAGAGCAACAAAATACCTTAGTAACAGTTTTCTCTTAGACGCAAAATAAAAGTTTTTCTTATTTTTATTTATTTTTTGAAAAAATTACTTTTTTCTGTACATTTCTCGAAAAAAAAAAAATGTTTTACACAAAAGTCGTTCGCCTCTATAAGAGCAACAAAAAACCCAAGTAACATTTTTCTCTCAGACGCGAAATAAAAGTTTTTTGATTTTTTTTGAAAATAACAAGCCGCCATTTTGAAACCGCTGGACCGATTTGGCCCATTAACGAAATCGACCGAGATTTTCGGCCAACTGATTTTTGTACCAAATTTCGTTGTGATGCTTTAAAAAATGCGACCTGTAGCCTGCCGACAAATTTTGTTATATCCGATATATATATATATATATATATATATATATATATATATATATATATATATATATATATATATATATATGGTACGTTCCACGCCGAATTTAGATTTTTTCGACTTCGTTAACGAATGCAATACTAGATATAAATCTACCAAAATGCCGAACGCTATTTTTTCGTTCGGCATTTAGTCAAATTGCTCACATTTTACATAAATTTACTTAGTCTGCGGTTACCTCACATTCACAATTGTTACGGTACATGGTACAGTAGGTTTCGTAAGTGTGAATTGTACATAATTATTCCGACCCATCAAGTGAGGATCATAACCTCAAAATATCAAGAAAAGCGTGGTCGATTTTATTGAATTGGTTCGATTTTGCACCGTACGCTATTGTTTTTTTTTGAAACAGTTTTATAGTGATATACTCCTAGCGGTACCTCATTCTAGTAAGTCTTAGTACACACATTTTGATCAAAAATGTTTTGACATTTGTTTTGTTCTTTAGTGGTCCTGATGAAGGAAGCGAGGTCTTCCGAAAACTCGATAAATATAAAAAGAGATCACCGCAAACTGGCCTAATTTATTCCACTCCACAACTGACTACACCCCCACAAGCAGAGACAATCAGAATCACTGTTCTCCAAGAATTTCTTCTTATATATATGTTATGTCCCAGGCTAAGTGAAATCCAATATAATAAAGGAGAATCCTTATCTCGTAACTTTGCTACTGTTGTGCTTTACAACCTTGACCGGGAGAATAGAATAACTACTACTCCCTGCTCCTAGAGATGATGAGTGGGCAAATCGCTCGTAGCGATGCTTTTGTTTCTCTTAGATTCACATTCTTGAATTTGCTTCTAAACCAAACGGTTAGAACCAGATTTGATAATCCATTCGCAATTTCTACTTGTATCGTTTACCAACCCCTCATTTAAAATAAAATAGTTTTTTAAAAACGTTCCTGATTTCACCCCAACGTAAAATTGGCGCAGTCAGCACGGATTTTCACCGATTTTCACCGATTTTCGTCAAGCGCGATTGATAGCGAAACGGAAGAAAAGTGAATCCTATAAACCTACAAGTGAACTTCGAGAGTGAACGAGAGAGTCACCCGAGGAACATCCACACCCAAACGGGAAGCTGAGGATAAGAAAAGCGAAGAAGAGAACCCACGGAAGAAGAGAATTACCAACTGCGGCACCTTTCCAGTAGGCGATTCGATTCTCCGGAAACGCAAACGAAACAACGAGACGGACGATTCTCCTGCGGCACCTTTCCAGCGAGATCTTCCGATCCCGGACAACTCGACGAGAAAAAGAAGAGGTTGATCCACCTGCGGCACCTTTCCAGCTGGACTTCCGACTTCCGACTTCCGACTTCCGAAATAGATTTCAGGGACCGACGACGCCCATGAAGACAACTCTAATAATATTTCTGTAAGTGAATTTCTTTATTGTTGAAATCTCTTGCAATAATTTATATAACAAAATCTTTGAAAAATTTGTCTTGTTATAAGCTGAGGTAAACATGGCAAACGAAGATCTGGGTTTCTCATTAAAAGAATTAAAAGATATGATCCCAACTTTCAATGGCGATCAAGCAACTTTAAACGATTTTGTAGAAGCTTGTAATTTTGTTACAGTTCATGTAGAGGAAAATTACGCGGAAGCGATAATTTTCGTAATAAAAAGTAAACTACAAGGAAAAGCGAAAAAATTCATATCGAGTAGAAATTTGCGAACATGGGGAGAAATACGGGAATTACTAATAGGACATTATGGAGATTGTAGAGATACTGAGGGACTTTTGCGAGATTTAACGTCAACTTTTCAAAAACCTTCTGAAACTCCTAGAGCTTTTGTACAAAGAATAGAAGATCTTTTAACGAAAATCAGATCTAGTGTAGCGTTAGATAACACATTAGAGGATGCAGAACGTGTAATATTAAATAGTACTCACGAAAAAATCGCACTAAAAACATTTTTGGCTGGATTAAACGATCCATTTGGTTCAATAATTAGATCACAAAAACCACAAAGTTTAGACGAAGCTGAACAATTTTTAATTGAAGAAGAAAATATTGCTTACTTGAGAAATTTTAGAATGGGTAACAAAAATCAAACTTACAATAAGTTTAACAATTCAAAATACCAAAAAGTTTATCCAAAAGAAAATTACGGTAATAATAATTCTCAGTTCAATCAAAATAGGAATAGAAACGAATTTAAACCACCTGATAAAAAATTTTGTAATTACTGCAAAAAGGTAGGTCATATTCAAGAAGTATGTTATAAGAAAGCTAATGATGAAAAACGTAATAGTACTTCTAACGGAAATCGAAATTTCACAACCAATAGTAAGTCTACCGGGTGCTTCAGCTCCTCAGGAAATGGCACAACCCGAAGAACAGATGAGAGAATCTTTCGAACACACACAATATTAAGTTTACCTAACGAACTTTATTATATAGCTGACAAACAAGGTTATAAATATTTAATAGATACCGGATCACCAATATCCTTATTATCAACAAAGGCTTCAAACAAAAAGAAAGCAGTAGAAAGATCCAAAGTCGATTTTGTAATTCATGGAATTAATGATAGTAAATCAATAAAAATAAACACTCGTGTAGTAATTGAAATAAATCGTTTAACATATCAGACCTTTTATGTATTAGATTTTCACAGGGAATTCGACGGACTATTAGGTATTGACTTTTTCGAAAATTTTAATGGTGTAATCGATTTTAAAGAAAAAAAGATTTATACAAATTTCAAAACACTAGAACTCCAAAAATTTGAAGGAAAACCTACGACAACTGAATCGGAACTTTTAGAAAATTCACAAAATGAAACAACTAATTCAAAAAACTCTCATATTGCGGTACCTGCTCGTACAATACAGGTTGTACAGCTACAAACAGACTTACAAAATGTAACAAACAACATTGAAGGAATATGCCCAGAAATTCAATTAAAAGATAACGTAAAAATTCCAAATTCACTAGTTAGAATAAATGAAGGAAAATTTATAACAACCGTTGCTAATTTTTCAGATAACGAACAAACATTCGACATACCACCTTTAAAATTAGAAACGATTCCTGTTGCTCAAAATAAAAATAGTGAATCAATTCCAATAAACAATGTTTCATTGAGAGATAATCACGAACAACGAGAAGTAAAAATATTAAATCAATTACGTTTAGAACACTTAAATGATGAAGAAAAGTACGAAATACAAAATCTTTGTTTAAAATATAGAAACATATTTTTCTTAGAAGGAGATAAACTTTCTTTCACAAATCAAATAAAACATGAAATAAACACGGAAAATGCGAAACCAATTTTCTCAAAAACTTACAGATATCCTTACGTGCACAAAGCAGAGGTACAAAAACAAGTAAATAAAATGTTAGAGCAAAATATCATTCAAAATTCGATCAGTCCATGGTCAAGCCCAGTATGGATTGTTCCCAAAAAATTAGATTCAACCGGAATACAAAAATGGCGCATGGTAATTGATTATAGGAAATTAAATGATGTTACAGTTAGCGATAAATATCCTTTACCAAATATAGAAGATTTGCTAGATAGATTAGGTAAATGCTGTTACTTTACAACTTTAGACCTTGCATCGGGTTTCCACCAAATCGAAATAAAAAAATCAGACGTACAAACTCAAATTTCGAGGTCAGGGAAATTCCCGGATCGCGGCAATCCGATCTGGATCCATTCTTACTCCATTTGGAGTAATCAGATGGCCTAAAAACTTGATAGTCTTACAACCGAAACTACACTTCTTCAGTTTTACAGTCAAGTTAGCCTTTCGAAATCTCTCAAAAACTTGAAGATGCTCGAGGTGTAATTCTACACTCGAGGAATATATTACCACATCGTCAACATAAGGTATGACAAACCCATTAACCTCGGGCCCTAAAATTTGGGATAATCCACGTACAAAGCTCCCTACCGATGTCGACAAACCAAAAGGTAAGACCTTAAAAACATAAGTCCTTCCATCATATGAAAATCCTGTATACTTTTGATCCTCCTGATAAATTGGAATCTGCCAATACGAAGCCGTCAAGTCCAAGGTAGACATTATCTGGTTCTGGGAGAACTCATGAATAAGCTCACTAGGATTAGGCGGAGTGGCATGATCTTGGACCATCCGTCTATTCAGATACCTTGCATCCAAACATACCCGAACGGTACCATCTTTCTTTCCAACGGTAACGAGTGGACTTACAAACTCAGTTGATGCCGCCTCGATGACCCCCCACTCTATCATTTCCTCAATTTGTCGCTTTACCTCACTCCTATAACAGTGTGGAATTGGATACGACCGCCTGTAAAAAGGGGTATAATCATGGAGCTCAATTCGATGATAGTACGCATTAGTCAAACCCGGTTTATTTGAAAAATTGGTTCGAAACTCCCACAAAAGATTCAACAACTTCTCCTTCTGTACAGAATCAAAAGCTTCTGACTTGCTCACAATTTCACGAAATTCTTCCACTCCGTGACAACTCTCTTGTTTCAGCCCAACCTCGCGAAAACCTTCATCAGCCTCAATCTCACTGACGTTTGCACCGATCATTCTCTTACTCTTTTCCAAGAAAGGTAAACTAAATTCCTTCTCATGATATCCTGATATTATTCTATCACGGTGGTTTATGATTCCTGCAAAATCATCCAACCAATCTCCTCCCAATAAAATATCCTGCGACAAACCTGTAACAACTACACAAGCGTGAACAAACTGAACCATATCAGTTTTAAAGTTCAGGTAAACCTGCTCCTTGACCACCTTTTTCTCATTTCCACCCCAAGCACCTTTTAATACTGTTTGATTTACCGGTAAAGTTAACAGCTTTGAATTTCGTCCCAACAACACATCTAAGAAATTTCGGGAGATACAGGAAACCCGACTACCACAATCTATCAATACTTGAACCTCTACACCTTCAACTTGAAACCATACCATCGGTACACTTCCGAGCGATACCACATCCTCAGTATTTTCCTCATGCAGCAAATCAGACATATCGTCACAGATCGACGAGACCTGCTCACCAGCCATACGTTCCTGACGTTCATCTACTGAATTTCTCTGAGTTGGACCAGTATTAGACTGCCGACATCCGGCCAATTTGCATTTTGTGACCTGCCTACACTCTGCTCCTCAAGCTTTGCATTGTCGATTTCCCGTAAATGTTCCTCGACCTCATCGGCTGTTCTCAAACCGGCAACTACCATTCCTCGCCTAATTTCCACTGGAAAATGAGAAATTATCATTTTAACTATTTCCTGTTCCGACAAATTAATGGATGACAAATATTTCGCCTCCCCGGTAACTTTGAGAAAATAATCAGCCATAGGTACCCGCTGATAAGCCCCAAATTTAATTCTTTGGAATAGTTCCCTTTCTTGAGAAACACCCCAATATCTTCCCAGAAACATTTCTTTAAAATGTTCAAAACTGTTGAATTGATCTTCCTTAATTTGCCCCCAATGCTGAGCCGAACCCCTCAAACCAGAAAGAGCAAACGCAACTCTCTTTGACCCGGGCACACGCGCATCTTCAAAACTTCGCTCCATTTTCTTAATAAACAACATGGGGTGTAAACCCCCCTCAGGTGAAAAATGAATGTTATTACCCCCCAGATCCTTCCAACTCGAAATGTAACTCCTATCTGTTCTAATTTCCTTCTCCTTTTTCTGATCATTCTCTAAGGGTTCATTTACAATCTCTGATACTGATTTATTCTCTTCCCTGACCTGACTCGTATTTGTCTGTAAAACCGTAGACAAATTTTCCATCATTTCGTTATTTTTGTTCAAAGTCGTATGAACGTTCTGCATTAATGAGGTTAACATCGCAATCGCATCAGTTAATTAAGCATTTTGTCCTCCCTTTTCGGGTGACTCATCTATTTTTTTCTTCCTATTCACCATTTTAATAGTTTTATTTCCGCACTTTTAATATTATTGTCTATTAGGCGATAATCGCAAAAAAAAACTTAATAACGGGGAGATACGCAATAATGTCCAACCCCTTTCAACTCAACACTCCTGATGTATTTGGCCAAGGCTAAATTTCAAACGAAAAAGTATTCAATCAAGCCGTCAAGTTGGGCGCCATTTTGTAGTGGTCTCCCTTTGGCGACGACACACTGACGCCGTCCGGGAACTCCAAATTTACAAATTTAGGGGGGGTGCAAATACACAAGAGTGTTGGTCTATATTTCTATTTAAAAATCAGGCCGCGTCTCGGTTAACACATATGATAAGCTCACAACTCTCCCAACTCCTCCAACACCATGGACTCAGGTCCTCCGCTGCCCACCGTGCCCTTCTGTGGCACAGGATCTGGCTCCTCCGCCCGGCGATCCCCGCCAATGTTCGGGAAAGCTCCCTGCTCGCCCTCGAACCTCCAACAAGGAAAACAACCCCTACACAGCACCCAGGCTCCAGGATCTTGCATCTACATCCTGACGCCGCTCCCTCCTCCTCGTGCTGCTAGATCAGACCCCGTCCTCCGCTGCTCCGAAAAACTCCCTCCTATTGTTTTTTTGTTCCAGTGACGACCGCGCGCGCTTGTTCCACTCACCGCACACTTGCAAAATACATACCGGCGCACTACAAGGGCAAGGATAAATCGCCCACTGCCCAAAATTTTTGTGTTATTTTTGGTAATATTTCTATCATTATTTAAGTGACTTAATAAGCCGGAGCGAATTAGTATAAGGTAGTGGGAGCGAACTAGCATACGATTAACGGGGACACCTGACCGCGAGAGCGATCTAGTGGCGAGTGTAGTGTAGAGGCTAGCGTATCAGCCTCACACTCAAGAGACCCGGGTTCAATCCCCGGTGTGTGTCGTATATTTCAATCGCTCGTCACCTCGCAGAAGGCAATGGCAAACCACTGCGAGTATTCTGCCTAGTAACACCTCTCAAAAAGTGCTTCGGAAAGCAAGTTAAGCCGTTGGTCCCGCATATCTGTGTACACATGGTTGATAAGCAACACAGGTATGTGCGAGAGGTCGCCTACGCTCTTCGAGAGTATGGCACTTC
Organism: Cryptocephalus moraei; assembly: GCA_946251905.1. Classification (NCBI taxonomy): domain Eukaryota; kingdom Metazoa; phylum Arthropoda; class Insecta; order Coleoptera; family Chrysomelidae; genus Cryptocephalus; species Cryptocephalus moraei. Next base: position 35,794,361 of record OX276455.1, read on the forward strand.
GAAGAAGATGTCAGTCCCGCAACTAACACACCAAGTTTGTTTTACTGTTGGATGGAAATTAGTTGCGCGAAAATGGAGCAAAATGAAAAATCACATTGCGATGTGCAGAACTGTGACTTGGAAGTAGAATATGCAAAGCATGTTCCATATATTTGTCACTTGGCAGGATATACATCAATCATTAATCAAAAAAGACCTTTCTGTAATGTTGTTTTGGCGAGTTTTATAATTTTCTCGCACGCTTAAGAATGACAAACCTGTAACGCGCTTTGTTGCGGTTACTTGTGGAGATTTGGCGCTGGGACGGATTTCGGGAGTTTGGTAAAGGGTTTTAAGAGTCAGTTTTACGGTTTTGCTCGGGCGCCAGATTTTTAAGGGTTTTCTCGCTCGGGATTATGCCTGGGTAATTTACGAACTCAGGAGATTACGAGGGTTGTCCGTAGAAATGAAACACACACTCCCAGTAGAAAATCCCTAAATTATTTTATTCCCACACGGCACTCAATTACAATTCATACGACTAATACCTGTTGGCGCTAGGTCGTCGAACGGAGATCGGGCAAAAACTTATTTACAATTATTTATGTATTTCGGAAAGGAAACACACAAATCCGAAAATAGTATTATTATCACAGTTGGAGAGAAATAAAATGTATTCTAAATAACAGCGAGAAGAGAAGAAATTATTTTAACAAATCGAAAATGCGGAAACGGAAAGTAGAAATACTCTTACAAATATTTAGAACCTGAGATATGAAAAACCCTCTTAATACTGAAAATGCGAAAACGGAAAATTATCCTAACAATTTCACAATGAAAGAGAAATAGCTAAATACGGAAACGATAGGAAAACGTGCAGTGTCTAATGTGCGGTAATACGGCCATTTACGTTATGAGAGAGAGAGAGAGAGAGAGCGAGTTAGAGATAGAGAGAGAGAGAGAGAGAGAGAGAGAGAGAATACGGTAGTCGCGAATTAACTTTTCCTCAACGCGACGACGGAAAAATTCATTCCGGGCGGTTGGAAAATCGGACGTTTTCACAACCGCCCGTTTAACATGTAACAAACGTTCATCCACAGATAGCTTATATCTAGCGGTCAGTACGCTCACAACGAAAAAACACAGATAACGTATAGCTTACTAGCTAGCGGTCTGGGACGCTTTCACAATAGACGAATAACTACGAATAGCTCGGACGGCTTAAGACAATCGGTCGGGGACAATGCACAATTTACGTACACTCACAAATAACAAATAATTCGGCGGCTTATATCTAACGGCTGTGACGTTAACAATAGACAGATAGACGGATCGACTTGCTATAAACAAGTCTTGGTTGTCACCTTGGATTAACTCGTGTACAGGGAGGGGGGCGGTTGCCTTATATAAATTTAGTCTGGATGTTTAAGCGATGGTAGATTGAACAGTGCCTTATCGGCCGCCATCTATCTGAGATAGGTTTGATTTCGCGATTAACTGTATGGTGGGTGGTCTACCGTCGACTCTCTAAAATCGGCTTCGTTACAAACCCGACAATAAATTGGCGAGAGCTATCAAAGTGTAAAGAGATTCGTCTTATTAATGCCCAGAATTAAGGCTGCTTCCCGCTAAATTTAACTTTTATATATAGTCAACCTCAGATATAATTGACCCCACGGGCCCGTTCAAAATAGTTAATTATAGCGAAGGTCAATTATATGAGGGGTGTTAAAGAATAACCTGATAGTATAGATAGATGGCAATCTAGTCAATTATAGCCAGTGGTCTATTGTATCCGGGTCAATTAAAAGCGGGGTTGACATATATATATATATATATATATATATATATATATATATATATCAAATCACTAGCTCATACTCGAATCAGTGACAGTATTTTCAAAATTTTGAAAGAGACAGACACCAAATATTAGTAGTCAAAACATAAGCATTCGGTGTATGTCAGCGAAACCTAATAAAATATTTTGTTTCCATTACTTAATTCGCAACTTTATAGTTTATCTCGTTTGTTTATTTGGTAGGTTTGTGTGCTTTGTGAACTCATAACTCCCTACCACCCCCGAAGCAACTGTTGATCGTTCAACGAGAATCAACTATGCAAATTTTTAATACTTGACTTTATTTTCTCCGTAAAGCGAAATTCTATTACGAAAATAAAATTTTCTTCTTGACAGGACCTTTTACGCCAAACAAGTCATGTTGCAAGGACAGCCGAGTTTCAATTAGAAGAGAGTTTGGCTCCATTATTCCGGATCTTCCAGATAACTTTGAAACAAAAATGAAATGCTAGGAGTTTCATGAAATTAATATTAACTCGTTTGGTCGTTTCGCTGTGCTTTGAATATTTAAAATCTATGCGGGAGATGGATGCTGTTTCGAGAGACGTGAGACGTCGTGTAATCCGGTATTAAGCGATGAGCGCGTGTTAATAAGCACCCGTGAATGGAAATGAACATGAAGGTGTGTACGAAAGTGTGTCAGTTGAGTAGAAAATTATCTGACGATGCGATCTCTAGTGCCGAGATAATGAAGGTTTACACGACGCTTTGCCTCTTTTTCTATCCCTCTCAGTGTCTCTCTCTCTCTGACACACTCTCCTTCGTCGCTACTTTGTTGCCGAACAAGAGCAGTTTTCAAAGTTCAGTTTCTTGCGGATTTCGAACTTCGAAACATTTAATTTTCACTTTAATTATGAGAAACATCAATTTTACCTTAACCTTGAGGTCGGATACCGCAGAATCTGAAACTTTTGTTAAATCTTTAGAAATTAATCCATTACATTCAATATCAAAGTTGCGCCGAGCCAGTCGTTAGACTTAGCCTGCGGGAGGGAATCGGATTTAAAGTAGACTGCCATCATTGGTATATCGACGGAAAAGTAACTTTCCGTTCGAATTTTCCCGGTTTCCTTTCAGAGATGCTCCTCGGCACAAAAGCCCGTCTTTCGAAAATTCCACCAAATACATTCAACGACTATTCTGAAATTAAATTCCTGAGGTAGAATAAATCTGAATCCTTACATCAGTTTTTAACATATTATCGGGATTAACGACATTTACTTCGTGTGGTTCAAGTTTTTGATGGGACTTTTACTGTGTGATCGCTAATATTTCATATAATGCCTCCGAAATATTATCAAAAATGATTAGATTGTTATCAGCGAGTTGAAAGCGGCGATTAAAATTTACTAAGCAAAGCAATAAAAAATAGCGAAAAGAAAATTTTTACTCGACAAAAGTTTAAATAAAAATAGCAAAAATAATTTTTTTTCCTGTTTTCATAGATTACTTGGCGACTGTTCATACCAAAGAAGAAAATTGGAATAGGAAATAATTTTGTTTTCAAATCGAATACAAAATTTTATCAGTTCAAATAAAAAAATACGTTACTATTGGTGCCGCAACAGCTATAATGGTCAGAAAGTGGAAAAACAAGTCATTTGGAATTTTTTTGAGTATTAATTTGTACACAGGACTTTCATATTTAATCTTAAACAATTTCTAGATGTGATAAAACAACACACCTAACACACTTTATGGTACTCAGGCGAAGTAATAATTTTATGACTCTTGAGTATGTTGCTGCTTAGTTACCTGTATTTCGGAAGAGCAGTATTTTTATTGGCGCTAATGTATCTCATATTTATACACGTAATGAAATTCGTCTGCGGTGGGTTTAAATTCGATATTAGCAACCTGACGCTAGGTAATCCAACCCTTGAATTGGACGCTGAGCAAGGGATTAACAGGATTATTACAATGACCCAATTGGTTTTCGATTAAAGTGTATTTCTAGAAATTTTATATGATTATTTTAACAACCAAATTTCATGAGAATGCTTTCTTCGGTCTCACTGCACTCGATTGAATGTAGTTTTATCTGTTGAATTAAGTGCATTTTGTCAATAAATATGAATAATCTTTAAATTTTAAGTGAACCTGTAAAGAGTTAGCTACAGGAAATTCCGAAAATTTTTAAATAAAAGATACGGAGAGAATAAAATAAATCTTAAATAAAAGATATTTTTAAAGATAAAGATACGGAGAGAGGTGAAACGTGCGTGCACCTCTTATGTTCCTGGAGAGTCAAGCGAAATGTACAAAAATGTTACCAACCAATGAACCGGCATCTTATGCCGCATTTTGTCAATAAATATGAATAACCTTTAAATTTTAAGTGAACCTGTAAAGAGTTAGCTATAGGAAATTCGGAAAATTTTTAAAAAGATGAAGGTACGGAAAGAGGTGAAACGTGCGTGCACCTCTTATGTTCCTGGAGAGTCAAGCGAAACGTACAAAAATGTTACCAGCCATTGAACCGGCACCTTATGCCGCAACGAGCAATCATAAAGCGCTCAATTCTGGTCTGACAAGCTCCCAGTTTGCCGTTTGCAATGCAAGATCGACTGTAGACATAATGAGGCTCTCTAGACACAGCGAGCGAAGCCGTCAAAGGCTTAACATATAGACGTAGCACATAAGAGTACTGCACAATCGTTGCCCTGAATGTGAAAAATGCTTTCAACTTGACTCGCCGGGATAATGTAATATTAACAATTAACCGGATAGGCTTTATAACGTACCAGCAGAAGATGATCAGCAATTTCCTCCATAACTGAGTAATGGAGTTCAATACTAACAGGGATAAAGAAATATATAACATGACTCGAGTTCCGCAAGGATCGATGTTGGGACCAATACGGTAAAACGGGATGTTTGACATAATACTGTGTTGTATATAATACTGTCACGGACAACATTGTATAAATCGGGACGAAGACACGCACCTTAAGCAAAACGTGAATTCCCAAAAAATAACTTCGCAAAGGAAGTTCCTAGCGATGTACGTATGTTTAAGTTAAACCGATCAGCACAACACGAAACATTAAACATTTCTCCCAATAAATACCAAGCTAACTAAGTAATCGGGATCAATTGAACCATTGTGCTGCCAGTAAAATTATGTGTCCGTCGCCCGTTTAACTCGGGGGAAGATCTTCTTTAAGATTCCGAGATTCCTGCACCTGCTGCCCCAACAGGCCCCCTGAGGAGACATGTAAGCCGTTCTCACCACTAATTAAATTTTTGGAAGCAACGCATTTAATCGCGGGTTTCGCTCAAAGCGCTAGATCGGTGAGAGGTATTAACATCCAAAAACCGATCGATCCGGACTGCCAATTATCGCGCCACGCTAACTGTTTGGTGGCAACTCGTGTTACAATTGTTTGCATTGTACGTTGCCTGCTCCAGAGGTGGCAATTGCAGGATGTATCAGTGAGAGGCATCCACATCGAAAAAACTAATGAGCCGGAAATATCTTTAGTAATGAATTTAGTGGGTTTGTAGCCTTTTTTTTTCGTGAATGGCGAATAGGTTGTGTAATCCTTTTGTATAGTCTGCGACGTGCCTGGGTGTTATTCCTAGGCTTCTGCATTTCAATAAGAAGATCCTCCTGTTAATCAATGTAGCAAGCTTGATGTTCGTTCTGGCCCATTGTTTGAGACACCTCGTGCATTCAGTCCCATATCTCGCTGATATTTCACGGTAATAAACCATCATATTATTAAGATTATAGGGTAGTTATTTGTGGCTAACTAGTTAAACACAAGTAAATGAATTTAGTGGGTTTGTAGCTAGTTTGTAGCTACAAACCCACTAAATTTATTTACTTATATATATATATATATTATATAGTAGTGAAATTTGCGACGGAACAAATGTACAAAAGAAAATTATCGACTTATCCGTCTAATTCCGTTAAGAAACGGTAACCACCGACACGTGTTTCTGCTTATATTAGCTTCTTCAGGGTAGTATAACCAAGTTTTGAATGACAACGATGTTTGACACTTGAAAAAAAAAATATACAACTCAAAAAAAAAGAACGCAATCAGTAGGCAGCAATGCACTTTTGCGTCTGTATAGGAAAGACCCTCCCTTCGAGGACAACAATCCATACGTGACGCGGTGACAGTTGGCTATAGCTGGCTAAGAATTTTGATGATGTAAGGTGTGAGATGCTTTATATAGGGTAGTGAGGCATAGAATTTATGTTGTGGAGGAGTGCCTATCTCGTTGTGTAATATTATAGGGTTAGTGGTGTCAGAATCTCTCTTGTTTTGGCCCAATACGTTAGGAGTGGAAAATATCAGCTTTTTTAATAACGTGCCAGGATAAGAATTATCCAGTAAAAGTTGGTACAACAATCTGAGTTTCTTGTCCCTCATGGACGGGTGGACAATCCTTAAGATCCTGTTCTTAAGCCCTAAGACAAGGTTGACTTTCATGTTGTGAGTGTGGTCTGAAAAGTAGTTAAGATATCTACCAAAACTGGAAGGTTTCCTGAACCAATCTAGCATGATTATGTTTCGGTCAGTTCTTATTACTCTAGTGTCTAGAAAGGTGACACCATTATCTATCTCCTTGTCTAACGTAAACTGGATGTGCTGGTCATAAGAGTTAAAAACTCTAAGGATTTGTTCCTCGCATCCCTGGGGAACAGATGTCACCAAATCATCGACATGCTTTATTAGGAATGGCAGATCGGAGGAAAGTTGAGGTATACTATATTCCAACAAATCATCCATAAAGTATTATGCCAAAATGGGAGATATCTTCCCACGTAACACTGGACGTCCAGTTTAGGTCCATTTTACGTCCCGTACTTCCAGGTCCAGATTAGGTCCTTAACGGACGTCCATTAGACGTCCAGTTTAGGTCCATTTTACGTCCCAGACCTCCACGTTCAAATTAGGTCCACAGCGGACGTCCATAGGACGTCCAGTTTAGGTCCCTACATGTACGTCTGTTTTAGGTCCACAGCGGACGTCCCATGGACGTCCAGTTTAGGTCCCTACATGTACGTCTGTTTTAGGTCCACAGCGGACGTCCATGGGACGTCCAGTTTAGGTCCCTACATGTACGTCTGTTTTAGGTCCACAGCAGACGTCCCATGGATGTCCAGTTTAGATCCCTACATGTACGTCTGTTTTAAGTCCACAGTGGACGTCCATTGAACGCCCAGTTTACGTCCGATTACTTATGTTAATAAATGTGCGGGTTGAGTAGACTAGGAGTAACATTTCCTAAGAAAATAAATCTTCGAAAAATTAACAGCTAAAAAAATTACCGTCGAAAAGGTGCTCTAAGAAGAAAAACCTTACAAGTATATTAATTAAGGCTACTGAAAGAAGTCCCCAATAGAAAATTAAACTTTGTCAGACTTGTGTTAGTACGTTTTTGTACACTAACATCAAAAAATTATTATTAATAAAAAACAGACAATCTCCAATTCTTCCTCGAATGGGAATTTAAAAAAAATGTCCAGATGACTAAAATTTTCAATGTTAACAGTTTTATAGGGTTATTCTCCACGGTTAGAGTCGCCAGCACTGCCGTTTGCCGGGAATAACTAGATACCTTTGGAACGTTGCTATAGTAATTCGTTTTGTTTTATATAAACAGTAGTTGTCAAATAAATATTAGTGTATGCACACATATATAATAAATCCTGTTTGTGACTTTGTGATTGTGATTTGCGATTATGACTTCTACAAAACGGTAGGTGCTATAATTAGTTGAGTCAATTTAGATCAAAACCAGAAAACTCGAAATTTTAACACTTAATCTTTATATATAAACAATTAGCGAATATTTAATAATAATTCTCGGTTTCTAATTGAGCTACAGTTATAATTTTTTTCTTTAAATTGTGTTATTTGGTAATCCTATACTTTAGAACCCCGAAATTTGTCCTTGACTTTGACATGTACGCAAACCTCCACACTGTTGCCACTGATTTGTGTTGGAAATATCGACGGTATGATAATTCAAACGTAACGGATGATTTACTGCCAAAGAACTAAATAAAAAATTCCATTATCCACAATGATTAAAGTTGAAAGCGACAAGAACAGCTGTATTGCTGCAATTAAATTATTTAGCAGACTGTCTATTCAATTGAAAACTTTGTTATTGACAATATTAAATACTGATTCGTTAATGTACATACCTATATTGATATAGATATCCTATTACTGATATATAATAACAAGTAAACAATAAAATCACTAAATTACTATGGCGATGGAACGCTTCAAATTAAATTGTAAAAATTGTTTTTATATATATAAATTGTTGTTATAATAATTGTTTTTATATCATTAAAGTAACTAAGTAATTAAGAAAATTCTCGTATAGTTGGTTGCATACTTTAAACACGATTGAATACACCATTCTCTTCTGCGACAAAAAATAAATCTGGCAACAAAACTGTCAATTGATGCGTTTCGTCATGTTCTCTACTTTTACGTTCTATGGTGCTTGAGTTTAGGGGTCCTAAAGTATAGGATTACCGTGTTATTTTTTTAATACAATCTCGAACTTGTAAAGAATAAACGGATATACCATAGTTTTAAACGTTACCAAGTTATTCTTAATTTGATCAAAATTTATAGTAATTTTCTCCCCACCCCCAACTTTCTGAACTAAAGATCTACATTGACTGCATTAAATTAGATATTTACTATGATTGACAAATTTATTTATTATAGTTAGTTCGTTGTTTTATAACAAGACTTACAAGTGACGTAGTTAATTAAATTGGAAATATTTTTGTTTCAGACTGCGTAAAGAAAGGACCATTTGCCTGTTTTACAGGAGACATGATTTTTGTGTGTATTTTGTATTCACATGTGAATGTATATATTTTTTATGATTTTTGTGTCTATTTTGTATTTGTATATGAATTATATATGCTTGGTACAAGTGTTTTAAAATGTATAGTACTTATTAAAATTATTATTGTAAGCTGCGCATGTAAAATATACCTTTTTTACATTACGCCTGATTTAAGTTAACTTTAATTTTTTATGAAATTAGAATAATGTGTAAAAACAATTTTATCCAATAATAATAAATAATAACCAATCGATGTAACGAAAAAAATTAATTTTGGACGTAAACTGGACCTATCCTGGACGTCCGATAAACGTCCAATAAACGTCCGGTCGAACCTATTCTGGACGTAAAATGGCCCTATTCTAGACGTTCAATGGACGTCCGGTCGAACCTATACTGGACGTAGAATAGCCCTATTCTGGACGTTCAATGGACGTCCAGATTTGTGAACTCGTACCGTCCATTGGACGTCCGATGGACGTCCAGCGGCCAAATCTGGACGTCCAATGGACGTCCTTCGGGACCTACATGGACGTCCAATGGACGTACATTGGACGTACATGTGTTACGTAGGTTAGAACCCATAGGTGTGCCAAATACCTGTCTATAACATTGATTGTTAAAAGAATAGGCTGTAGTATTAAAAATGAACTCAACTAGCCTACAAAAACTGTTCTTAGACAGATTACACCGAGATGAGATCTCGTCCCACTGCCTGTTTATGCTAGATATCGTTTGTTCTAGTAGGATATTCGTAAACAGGGAGACTACATAAGCCAACCAGTGTGTAGCCCTCAGGGATCGTTGTGTTGTTTGCGAACTATGCGAAATCAAAGGAGTCGGTGACAAAATATTCGTTGTTACAGTCATAGGCATCCGTTAGAATACGTGTTATGAAAGCGTAAATTTTCCCATTCGGGGATTCCAATGAAGATATTATTGGCATTTGTGAAATTGTAGGTATGTGCACTTTAGGAAGGGCATAAAACTTAAAGATGGTGCCATTGCAACACATAAGTGACTTGCCAGTATCTTCATCGACCTCCCCTATTTCTTTAAGTTTAGTTACCCACTTGTTGGGTAACTAAACTTGTTGGTAGGTACCCACTTGTTGGGCGTTGTTGAGTGCCCAAAGTCGGATCTTTTTGATCATTTTATAATATGTAAGTTTGAAAACCTCAAACAAGTCACGTGACCAGATCAGCTGGTGTCGAATGCTCGTTAGAAACAACGTGCCTCGAGAGAGGTCAGAGGGCAGTCGCTGACGAACTAGCCATACTCACGCTCGCTCTTCTTAAAGCAACACATGCGTCATATTTTCTTTAATACAATTTATTGTATCTGTAAAAACCAACAATTTGTGTTGATTCAGGTAAACCTGTTGTGTAATGTTATAAGGTCACGTAACCATACAGTTAATTTCTTTTATTACAGTAATTTCACTGCAACAGCACGTGTTAGTTATTTAACCTAACCTTAACCGTTCCAAAATTTTAAGTCTCTTCGATAGAGACTTACAAATATTTTCTGTCATTAAGAAGTTTCATAGACAACTCAATGTATTGTTCTTTCTGTAAAGTCACCGTCACGTTGCCTTTGTCTGGTCTTGTTAATATTAAGTCTGGGTTTTCCTTAATAAATCTTTTTGTAGTCTTTAACCATTTTGTGAATTCATTAAACTCCATCCTTTCTTTGTTCAAGAAATTTGTAATGATATTACAAATTTGACGTCGATAAATGTTACGCGATCTGTCGTCTGCCACATGACTGATTGCGTTCTCAACGTCATCTAAGAGTGTTTTATCAGAAAAATCATGTTTGTGGGGCTGAAGGCAAAATTTGGGGCCCAAGGATAACAGTTTAACAGCTTCACACGGGATACGAACGTTAGTAAGGTTCTTTAACCAAGAGTGTTTGATTTTAATGTGAGTGGTCTTTTCTTTTTTCAAAATTGCGATCTTTTTTAGGTTAGAGGCTTTCGTGTCGTGAAATTTCTTATTGAAGGAGGTAGTTTGTCTGCGATTAAACTCATTCCACAGACTAACGGGAACAATACTATGGATGCTTGAGTTGAGTTGTAAGTTTATATATATATATATATATATATATATATATATTATAATAATATATAATAATAATAATATATATATATATATATATATATATATATATATATATATATATATATATATATATATATATATATATATAAAGCTATGTGTTGCGTAATCACATCAAGAGACTGGTGATGATGTCGCTTGGTAATACAAAAGAGACTTACGAGATGATTAATAAAAAAAATAAGAATAGACAGTTGGGCAATAGTGGCTAACGGGTACAACACAGGACACCAAAGCGTACCTGGTATTCCCCTTGGGAGTTGGAAGGACGCGTCCTTAATCGTCTTCTAACTCTGCGTTGAGCATTGAGGAGTGAATAAAATGGCGGGCCTGGTCCGGACGTAATAATGCGTGCGGGTTGTCGAAAGAATACTGTGGCTGCGGGCCCGAATCGCTTCCAGCGTCACTCTACCTTACTAAAAGCCACCAATGCGCGTGACAAGTAAAACTAGAAAACTGCGCGGATGCAACACTATGTGTCCCCTCTCGTACATTCCCAGAGTGCCTCATTTTGTTTCCTTGTTCCACATTTTGTTTATCTTAGCAGTTTAATTGTGTCTTTGCCACATTTATCATGGACGCACCACCTCCCTCTCTCTCTCTCTCTCTCTCTCTCTCTCTCTCTCTCTCTCTAATGTCGTTAATTTGCCTCTATTCTTTTTCTTCATCTGAGCTACCACAACCGATCACCCCTCTGGGCCGATGACATTGTCCTGGTTATTCTATCGAAACGCCTGGGAGTGATCGGATACACAGCAAATAGGGCAACCCGTAAAAATGCAGGACCTATCTTGTTCAGAACATAACACTCGCATAGGTTCCTTCCAAAATTCGTGCAAAATATTTTAATTCTTTGTTTTGAGATACAGGTAGCGTCAGCTACTTCATTTACTTCTAAATCCGTAAATCTTTTAATGCCTAATCATCAACTTATTAATGATTTATGGTGTTGATATTGGTTAACTCGTACTAACAGAGTTAAAAAGGGTAGCACACTTTTTGCACAATGGGCAACGAACTCATATATTTTAAACTATTTTTCGATATATGTCTGGTGCTAAATCATATAAAGGTGAGAATTTAATCACCGCACGACTTTCAGTTCTATGATATCTTAAGACAATCAATAACATGTCAATATTAAACAACTACTGCTCTTCCAATCCCATGACGGAATGAAAAAATATTTGACAGGCGCTTACGGCCCCTATGCCGTAGGAATGAGTCGATGATCCTTACGAGGGGGCACGGATATCCCAAGGTGGTCATCTTGTACACGAGGCCGTCCTGCCACACCCGGTCGAAAGCCTTTGCGGCGTCTAGGAAGAGAATTCCGGTGACGTATCCGCGGTTCAGCCCCGTTGTGGCTTTCTCCACCAGTCTCCATACTTGGAGTTCTGAAGAATGGTGCCCTTTGAAGCAGAACTGCTCGTCCGGTAGTACCTGCAGCTCCTCTGTGGCCTCTAGGTGCCTCCTGTAGATCACCCTCTCCGCGACCTTGCTGATTGCGGGAAGGAGACTGATCGGCCGGTAGTTCTGTGGAAACAGAAGATCATTGTTAGGATTGGGTATCATGACCATGATGGGGGGTTCCACTGATCCGGGAAGTAGTGGAGACGCATCATGGCAATTATGATATTGGTGAGAGCAACTACTCCCTTTCGTCCGAGAGACTTAAAGGCTCGTCGATCCCGGGCGCCTTCTTCTGCTTGAGCCGGCGGAAGATCTGGTAGACTTCTTCGGTCGTGGCTGGTTCCAGCGTCTCATCAGGTGGGGTCCCCGGTCGTACCATGTCCTCGTGGTACTCGTCTTCGGCCGGATTTTGGTTCTTTCTGCACTCTCGCTCGAGGCAGTCGGGGAAAGCCTCCGCCTTGTCGCGAGGAGTGTAGACGATTCCATGCTCACCGTGGATCGCAGGCAACGGTCCACGTGTGTTCCGCAGCGCTCTCTGCAGATTCCAGAACGCGGGTTGTCCATAGTCCAGTTCCTCCAGTCGCTGGTCCCATTGCTCCTGCAGGTGTTCTTGTAGACGTGATTTCACCTCGCGGCTCCATCTGTTGGCTTCGGATCTGGCCTCTGCGGTGGGGTCCGTTGTGCCCTCCTTCTATCCCAGTTCTTCTCGCGTATCAAGTCCTACAGGAACTCCGGGTTTTGGCCGTACCTGCTGCAAGCTCTGTAGGGGACTTCCCTCGTGTTTTCTGCCAGGGCGATTTAAACGCTTCTGGTCAGGTCGGTAATTGCTTGGTGCAGGTCCGCCCTAGCCCGAATGACTGGAATGGGTCCTAAGGCGCTCCGCATCGTGTGCCTGAACTGGTCGCAGTCCACTATAGGCTTAATGGGAACAGTTTCTTCCGGCTCGTTGCCCAGCGTCAGTAGGATCGGGTTCTGGTCGGATGAGCCTTCTTGTAGAGTTTGTATTTCGGCAGGCATGGTGACTCGTCTTAGAATCGCGATGTCCAGGACGTCCCCTCTTCCACCGTTGTCTGGATAGTGCGTTGGGATCTGGGTCCAACGGTGACGGTATCGTAGTGGTTTTCGACATAGCGATGCAGCATACGTCCTCGTCTATTGGTAGTTCTGCTGTGCCATGTTGGTGATTTGGCGTTCAGGTCGCCGATCACCAGTGCCTGCCTCCTGCCGTTGTTGAGCAGGAGTCCAAGTCCCTTTCGTCGAGGTTACCGCCTTGTGCTGAGTAGGCTGAGGTGACAAGGAGCAGCCCGTGCGTGGCAGTATTCACCGCCACCGTGACCGCTTCGATTCCTCGTAGCTTCGGTGTCGGGACCTGATAGCGGTCGAGTCCCCTTCTCACCAGCAAGGCGACACCGCCTCCGCGTCGTCCTCTGTCGCTTCTATACGTGGTAAATCCATCGTAGGTCGAGTCACATGTCCGTTCGCTCAGCAGTGTTTCTTGGATTGTGAGGATGTTGATGCCGCATGCCGGCACGTTTTAGGAGTTCTACTACTTCGTGTCTCCTGCGTTTGATCCCTCTGACGTTCCAGGAAGCTATCCTCAGGAACGAGGGCCTTTGGGGTGGCTGGTTCATTGTTGGGAGAGTTCCAGGTAGGCGTCAATGCACTCGCGCATGATGCGCTCCAGTGTCTCCCGCATTAGCCGGTCGTCCGGAGTCCTCGAGCTTGGGGCTGCTGCCTGCGGCTAGGTAGCTGTCGTGGTCGATCGTGCAGGAGCTGTCCTACGTGGTGGCGCAAAGCTCAGTTGAAGCGTCACCTGGCGGGCAACGGGCCTAGGGTCTCCTACTGGGGGTCTTGTTGATGTAGGCTGAACTGTTTGGGTCCTCCTACTCGCCGCCGCGAATGCTGGGCATCCTCGTTAGCTAGCCGGAAGATCTCCTCCGCAGTTCGCGCACTTTGCCTATGCAGACTCCTCCCTCTTACACAACTGCGACACTTTCCCCCACTTGACGCAGCGCTGGGCCTCCTGGCACTTCCCTTGCGCGTGTCCGAACTTTTGGCATCGGTGGCACTGCGAAGGTCCTTTCCTCGCGTGCTGAGGTTCCACCTTCAACACCAGGTGGCAGCACTTCGTCACCCTCTCTGGGTCGGTGGGACTTCCACCAGGATTAGGGGCATGGGCTTCTTCGTTCGCCGGTTGGTCATCCTGCTCACGTTGGAAGGTTGGAATCCCTGGGCTCGGAGGTCCTCTTCTACGTCGCTCACGGATACACATTCTGCCTTCCCTTCCCACCTTCCCTCCTCCATGAGTCGGTGGATTTACCTGTGTAGTCCTGGGGGGTCTCAGGAAGAATCCTCACGCCGTCTCCGATTAGCTTGGCCGCCTTCACCCTCAGGCTGCGTTCCCGGAGTTTCTTGGAAATTTCGGTCAACTTGCCCTGATCGCAAAGTAAGATCGGTGGTGGGGCCTTCGTCGCCTGCGAAGTGGTGGATGCGGTCGCCATGTCGGTGATCGCTGTCTTCGTCTGGGCGCGGGTCGTCGCTCCGTTGGACGTGGTGGTTGTCGCTCCCGTGGACGTGGTGGTCGTCGCTCTCGTGTACGTGGTGGTGGTCCTCTCCGTGGGTTCGGTGGCGGGGTCGCCTATGGAAGTCCTGCTGCGCTGATCGGTGCGTGGGACCTTGGGGGCCTCCATCTCTGAAGAGCTCGCATTGGAGCTCGATCCCATGCGGGTTCTCCTCCTCCGCTTCCTAGTGTCCCCCCCCCTTCTTCGAGGTTTCCGGAAGCTTCTCGTCCTCCTTTTCGTCATCGGCGGTGGTGGAAGAATCCGACTCGACGTCGTTTCCTTGTCCACGTCTTCCAAGGTCGCACCCTCGTCGTCGATCGCACACCTCTACGGCGGGTTCCATCTTGATTGGTACCTTGCACAACGTCTCGATGTACAAGTGGAGGCGTTGGTTCTCGGCGGCGAGAAAATGTACCCTCTCCGAGAGTTTCCGCTCCTCCTCTTCCAGGCGTTTGTTGTTCTCCATGAGCACGCTGTCCGTTGCCTACCCCATCCCTGAGGCCGGTTCACGTGCACTAAGCACACACGACACTACACGCACACACGGGTGTCGAGCGTTCCGTCGCCGCAAACGCCCTGGGAAGGGTCATCTAACATACGGTAAAAATGTCTGGTTTGCTTGATCGAACAACAACTGCCCAATCAGATCTTCGGGCGCCCTTCTGAAATGTTCTCTGTGGAAGTAGTCCAATCTTTACTTGCCGTCTAGTTAATATAGGTAGATTGCGGTTTCAAAATTTCGCACCATCTGCCCACATATCGATTAATTATTGCAAGGCTTTGTGGCAGGTGGCGCTACGGTATTCACGAAAATGATTACGTTACAAATTAAAACAAATATAATAAATCATTGGGCTCACGAACAAAATCACGCAGCCAAAATCTCGCGGGTCAATATCTCGCGCCCAAAATCTCGCATGATAATTTCATGCAGATCCAAAATATCGCAAAACCAAAACCACGCAGGTATAAAACTCGCAAGACAAAATGACGCGAGACAAAACCCTTGCACGTTACTCCCTAGCAAACTCCTTAATAGATGCATTTACTTAGGAATTTACCTACGGTAGGTGATTAAAACAAAATCCTGACATAGGTACCACATACCTGATGGGAGAATAATATGTTATATTAGCAGGTTTTTTATAGGCAATATTTGTAGGTAATGTGTTTGGGGACCAAATTTCCCTCATTTTTAAATTAGCTTCAGTTCAGTGTAATAGTGTTATCCTGGATTTTGGACTAAAAAGTTTGCAGTAAATCTGATCTGGCCTGGGCCACGAATACAACTTCCAGTAACTTGGCAACTTCCTTCGCGGTGTTGCTCACAACTGTAGCTTTTAATTTTATAATTAATTTAATTTTACTTCATTTTATCATTTTTCATTTGTTTTGGTTACAAATAAAATTTACCAGTTTGCGAGGGAGTGACCTGTGAGTATTTTGTATCGCGTGAATTTGTTTTGCGGGTTTTCTTCCAGCATGATTTTGGTTTGCGATATTTTGGTTCCGCGTGATTTTATCATGCGAGATATTGACCCTCGAGATTTCGGCTGCGAGATTTTGTCCGGTCACCTATTTATTTTAAGGAATTGACCTCTGCTTCTGGTTTTATTGAACTATTAATGTCGATGAAATCACAGCTTGCCGTATGAACCCAGTAATTTTCCCGATAAGTAATTATGCCCAATCCATAAATATATCATTTTCTGAATTTCATAAAATTCTTATAATAATGATGCGTAATGTTTACTTGCACCGTAAATGGGAATCAAGTCGAAATTAATCTCATTTAAATTATGTAACCACTTTACCGCCGCTAACCCCTGGAATCATAAGCTTCCCACCTCACACATATTTTTCAAAACCACAAAAATGCCGCAGAATTCCTAATTTAGGAACTCTGCGTTTTACTTCTATGTCCACACTGCTAGTATATGGGCTGGACTCGAATTCGCTCCCGGATCTATTAATTGGACGCTCGAATTCGCTCTGGCCGTACGTACCTCCATAGAAATGGGCTGTGGAGTTAAACTGTTGCGGAACTATATATAAAAAATGTAGAAAGTATTGTTTCAGAAACAAAATCTTTATTTTTAAGGAAATATGAACGAAGTGTGAAGTGGTCTCTGTTGAGAATGGACTGTATGTAATCTCTCTCGTAGCTCGTGGGTGGCTGCGGAGATGAATCTTGTCTCCAGTGTGTAAGGCCAAAGACAAATACGGTCTCGTGAATTGGAGATCAGGGCGTGACGTGATCTCTTAAAGTTGAAGTTCTCGAAGTCTGGAGAGAGGGCGTGACGTGCTCTCCGGTGTGAACCTGAGGGCGTAACGTGCAGGTCCGGGCTTAAAGTTCTTGAAGTCTGGTGTAATGTTCCCTTATTTGTTCCTACATGTGGATAGCAACGGATATAGTCATATCGAATATATGGTATTGGATGAATCGATGAATCGAAATTGAGTTCTCTTTAATCCGCCGATACACCTATATTTAATACCTCGTAGTCACGTGATATATTCGTACGTTGACCGATAAAGCATACTGAATGTGTTACACGATTGTGCTGAGTCTGCGTTCGAACATATCGAGGTATAAATGCAATAGTAATAATTATTCGCTTACCTACTGATTACGATAATATTTAAATAATTGAAATATATGATGTAATTGACTTTAAATTATAAAAAAAAATAAAATAATAAGACCTATAAAAAATTATAGGTCTTCAGAATATGGCCTTACACTGGAGAGAGGGCGTGACGTGATCTCCGGTGTGGACCTGAGGGCGTAACGTGCAGGTCCGGGGTTGAAGTTCTTGTAGTCCGGACAGAGGGCGTGACGTGCTTTCCGGGGTTGAAGTTCTTGGAGTTAGAAGTTGTCGTATCTTGAAGATCGCGTAGAACTCTCAGGGCGTAACGTGAGAGCTTGTAGGTTAGGGTGACGTAAATCAAGACCACAACAGTGTCGTTTTGAGCATACTAGGTATATTAATTTATTGTCAACTTTCGAGATCTTTTATACATATTCAATTACATTAAATCAATGGTACATCTGTTTGTTTTTTCACATCGACCAAGCTTTGCAGAGCTGACCTTAACCGGAGCGCGTTATTCTCACGTTACGACACCTTGTTGTGCTTACGCCAACAATTTCGTTCACCTATACACGTTCGGTTCAATGCTATTCTCCGTTTGTAAAGCAACGCGTGTTAATGTCAATGATTAAATTACGTAAAAAGTTCCCTAAATTCGTTTACAATAAATTATGATTTCTTCACCTAAATTTCCCTTAAATAATGTTGACGCTAGCGTCAACAAAATATTTTGGAATTTACTTACATAATTTAAAATTTAAAAATGAATACACGTAAGCAATTATAATGAAAGTTTATTGAATTTAATAATGTTTTCAACAGTGTTGCCAATGCGTAAATACTTTTTCCATACATGTAAACAAACTTTTCCATCTTTTTCCTTCACATTTTATTCAGGCTTAGGACTGGCAGAAAAGATTAATATTCCGCGACTTTCATAACTACAATATTCTGCTTGAATTCCAGATTCTGGATCTTTGGACATTCACCTCCCTACAATGTCTCTACGCTCCTCGATCCAATTACACCTGCCAATTTAGTGTACATTTTCTTGATCCAAATGTTGCAGATCAGTTCTTATATCATGCTTGTAATTTGTAGCTTATCTTCAGAGCAGTGTTTCCATTTCATTTTCATAGGTGCAAATATTTCTTTTCTTTTTTTGGATTTGTCATCTATTAATGTTATTTGTTTTCTTCTATTTACTACCGTGTTCCTTAATATTCTTGGCTCTATACTTATGGTTTTCACAACAATGCCAGTCCCGACCTCCATACTTCGCTTATGTATTATAAAGAAAAATGCACATTTAATTCCGAAAAATATATTCTTGATAAAAAATCAGCGAGATGTTAAACTGAGTTCAGGTGAGAGAAATTAGGGGTGTAATTCGATGTCGGTAGGGGTATTTGCCCTCGAAGTAGTTGTTTCCTCTAATTGCTGAAAAGTTCAGTTGTATTTGAAAATTCTCTATTTATTCTTTTTAATTGTAGACGTAATTTGGGTTTCTTTGTTTCATTTCATGGCCACATCTGGCAGCAAATACTTTACTTCCTTTATTGTTGTTTGTTTCTCACATGTTAATTTGTTCTGTATTACCCTCTATTCCTTCTCATCTGTATTTGTATTACCTTATATTATATTGTAGGTCATTTCGGTCAACAATTCAATTTTAATTTTGTATTTTCTGTGCTGTGCCAAGTCCATTCTCTACTGGGTTTCTCTTTATATGAAAGTGTATTCCTCCTGTTCCACTCCTTTCCTTGCAAAGGGTACTCACACCTCCCTGTGGTCTTTGCTGGACAGTGAGCATTTATAACAAAGTAATGCATAAAATCAAAACACTTGCAGATATGTAATTCAATTAACAAGAATGCATAATGGCAAATTAGAAAAACTATCAAATTACACTTACTAAGTGAGTAAATTCCATATACCTTACTCATCCTAGAACACATGATCCTATTTGAATTGTAATTAGTGTATATACATGTGTTTGTAATTAAGAATTTCATAATTTCAGAGCAGAATTCTTGAAAGACGAACATAAGGTCTATTGTTTAGTTATGTAAAAACTGATAAAATGGCACGTAAAATTTACCAAATATTTGTTTATGTTTCGTTGAAATACCATTATGTAGTCTTAGTCTTAGTTCTAATAATAATACGTGAACTAAAAATCCACCATCAACAAAGATAAGTAAAACCGTTGGCAGTAAAAGCAGTACTTTTAAAGCTACAAGTGTCTTTAATTGTATTCCTAATGATCTAAAAGTTTTAAATAATGTTAAAACCAAAAATTCCAAATTAAAACTTAAAAAATTTATCTCAACTAATTTATAGCTTTACTAGTGATAGGTATTTATATTATACTATACTCTCTGTTATATCTCTCAATAATATTTGCAATTAATATTTTAAAAAACATTTTTTATTTTAAATATTTAGTCTTGTTGTTATGGTATTCTACCTCCTGCGAATTCAAGCGCACCGAATATAGTTGAACACGGCACAATTAGTGTGATCCTTCAGTTTTGCCGGGCACGATTTAAGTATTAAATCTGCGTGGTTTAGGATAATTTGTAGTGAAGTCATTTAAAATTTATTACATAATGTACCATTTTGAAAAAGACATCTTGAGTACTTTTTTTAGTACTCTTGACAATACTAAGAAAATCGCATATAAGGTTTTTTTTTATTTAAAGAGGGAGTATTATACCTTGTCGAAAAAACCGGTGTAGTAATAAAACGATTATTTCGCAGATGACTAGTGGCGTTCTTATAGAAACGAATGAAAATTAATTTATGCATTATAATAGTCTACGTAAGTTTGCTGAAAACCGTTATAATTATTTTAATAAAAGGTACGCATTACGACCGCGAATGTTGTCAACTCAGGAACGCTTCCATTTTTACCCGATTTGTTGTTAACTCGTCATTAATATCATATATTATAATATCGGAATTCCGTATTTATTTAGAATATTTTACGGTAATATATTTTATATCTCCAATTTATATAAATGTGTGTGATTTTTGACGTCTAACTTGCCAAATTGATGATTCAGATATTGGTTAATTGTTGTTTAAATCGTCAATTTTCATTAGTTCATTCATTCATTATTAAAAATCATTTTGTGCAATGTGAAAACTTATATTACTTAAATAGAAAATATCAATTACTTTCACAACCAAATGCTATCAACTTTTTTGTTGCTTCATTGATTGATACACACTCATTGATTCTATGAATGTTCCGCCACTAACGTGAATTTTGTCAGAGCAGGAAGTGCCTGTAAAGGGGCATAATAAATAAATATTGGTCTTTACTCTATGATCCTTACCTGTTGTTTTTAAAGTTTGTTTGAAAATCGAAAAAAATGAAGATTATCACTTAAACATAATTGTCTAGGGCCGATGCTGTATGTCTATCTATTATAAGGCAAATATATATCTTTCCTTAGAAAAACAAGAAATAGTTCAACTGTCCATTAGTGCCAAACCGGGTGGTTCGAAATGGGGTACTTAGCGTAAGAGATTATTATGTGCAGAAGTGGATGCTTAATCGAGTGGTAAATAAACACTAAATTTTGGATTATGTGATTGACTATTCCAAGAAGAGACCAGAACGTCTATTGTCATCTCGGTAATTCTAGGTAAGTTAAAGGGAACTGTAGTTGCGCTTAATGCTTGCGGTAACATCTCGGGTGCTTATGTATATATAATATCGGCCCATTTATTTCATTTAAAATCAGTAGTCAGTCATCATTGCGTAGAGGTGCAAGTGTGTGTAATTAAACAGTGATAGTTTTAATTTCAAAATAAAGACCTCAGTATACCAGGAAACCATTAGTCCTCTGTGTTCATAGTGGTGTTTTTAAAGTACGGAAATACATATTCTAGTATGGAAGAATTTACCGTGACCATCGAAACGCCAAAAATTAGCGCGGTTCTCAGTTAATTAGAAAGGTTTAATTTTGAATTATTTCGATTCCATTAAGAATCAAAATTCCGATGTTAGTGTGTATACGCAAACACACAATTTTTCCAGTTATCGACTATTGCGAATTTACTCATTTTACTCGGCCGTACGCCAATGAATGGTTATTCGCTACATTTTTCTGATAGGCAGATGTACAATTTACGCACGAGTTTGGGGTGAGACGCTCATAATAAAAAGGGATTCCATTAGGCATCGTGCAAGACAATACAAAACTCTCAAAATTTAGTGGATGCCACCATGCCACCATGTATTCCCACGGTTGACAAGGAAAAGAAGATGCAACGCCTTGGAACATCTTGTTACATGTTACACAGCATCATATTGTTTATATAAGAATTGTATGTGAAAAAACTAAATATTCTCTGTTTAGCCGTCACATATGTAAGAGTAGGTAGATGTAATTTGTTAATAAAAGTCTCATCCCAGTAGAACCGACAAAGTTTGTAATTCGTTTTTTATCGAAAAACGTGCCAATCGCATAGCCAAATCAGTTATTTTCATCGTCCATGAATATTTAGACTAAACGAGTATCAAATTTTTGGAATTTGACAAAGTTTAAGTCATTGCGGCCATACGTGGTGGTTCCATTTTCGTTTTAATACAAGGGGAAATTTAAGAAAGAGAAAAAATTTGTTACGTCGTATTTCTCATCCTCCGTCTATTAAGTGCGTAGTCTTTCGCAGACCTAACGTCGTTCCCGGCCATAAAGCCCGCAACTCTCTCTCTGTCTCTCTCTCTCTCTCGCTCTCCTTTTCCTCATTCCAAGGGAGTCGTTAAGATATCTCGATATTCACGTCGGTTCTTTCCACCCCCGCCATTTTCGTTATCGCCCTATTCCCTAGAAAGAACATAAAAGCCGAACCGGAGCGTGTTTACAATTAAAGTTACACTGCGCACATAGGGATTTCATTAGCAGGCAAATTAACGACTGGGCATTTAAAAATTCATTTTATTACAATGGAGACATGGAAAAAGTGTAGGAATAAATTTGGTATATATTACAAAAATTCGTCTTTTTATACAGACAACGTAAAGACATGTTTAAAGACAAAGGAAATTAAATTATGATGCATACATCTATTTAGGGCTATGTTGAAGTTGTATTCGAGAGCCCAGTTTCTACTTTAGAGTTTTAATAAAACATTTCATAATAACAAACTAATATGCATCTCGTACGCCCGGCTTAAATGCTTCATAGAGCAGTTTTAATGTAACTGGCTATAACACCCATCAGGCGTGTGTATATCTTTTATAACCACTAGAACGAGGAGCGAAGTAAAAGTTGTACTTATTCTTTTCAAAGTTAACTAAGATGTAATTACTTCTAATATACATACTTGAACTCAAGATCGGAGAAACTATTAATGTTATAAACTTCCAATGTAATATGGTGAAATAGGTACTTTGTGAATAACGTAGAGGTAAGTAGTTCAAAAATGTTTTACTTTCAAGGAAGTAAGTTTAATAATATCCAGTTGGTTTCCCAATTTTTAACATTACCCAATACTTTGAAACATTTAACTCTCTGGACAACGGAGGATAGTTTTGCATTGTTTGAAAATCCTGTTTGTGATCTCGATCTCGATTTCTCCCCTCTCTTGTTTTCCCGGTTACAACCAACTTGCATTTGATTTTCCACAAAACCGAATTTCCATCTAATTACCCGCTATCATTCCAGCGGGACGTAAGCCGCATTCCGTCTGACAGAAAAGAGAATTGATGCCCCCGATATGGCCCGGGCAACAGCATATTATACCAGCGGTTAGCCGAATAGAAACGTTCTCTCTTCCTCTCAACCTGTTGCTGTTATGTGTATGAATGTATGTATGTATACACCATGGCTACTGTTAGTTAAATTTTATTCCAAGTCTTTGTAATTATAAAAATTTGCGTTTTATGGTGTCGCACACACACACACACACACACACACACACACACACACACACACACACACACCACACACACACACACACACACACACCACACACACACACACACACACACACACACACACACACACACACACACACACACACCACACCACACACACACACACACACACACACACACACACACACACACACACACACACACACACCACACACACACACACACACACACACACACACACACACACACACACACACACACACACACACACACACACACACACACACACACACCACACACACACACACACACACACACACACACACACACACACACACACACACACACACACACACACACACACACACACACACACACACACACACACACACACACACACACACACACACACACACACACACACACACACACACACACACACACACACACACACACACACACACACACACACACACACACACACACACACACACACACACACACACACACACACACACACACACACACACACACACACACACACACACACACACACACACACACACACACACACACACACACACACACACACACACACACACACACACACACACACACACACACACACACACACACACACACACACACACACACACACACACACACACACACACACACACACACACACACACACACACACACACACACACACACACACACACACACACACACACACACACACACACACACACACACACACACACACACACACACACACACACACACACACACACACACACACACACACACACACACACACACACACACACACACACACACACACACACACACACACACACACACACACACACACACACACACACACACACACACACACACACACACACACACACACACACACACACACACACACACACACACACACACACACACACACACACACACACACACACACACACACACACACACACACACACACACACACACACACACACACACACACACACACACACACACACACACACACACACACACACACACACACACACACACACACACACACACACACACACACACACACACACACACACACACACACACACACACACACACACACACACACACACACACACACACACACACACACACACACACACACACACACACACACACACACACACACACACACACACACACACACACACACACACACACACACACACACACACACACACACACACACACACACACACACACACACACACACACACACCACACACACACACACACACACACACACACACACACACACACACACACACACACACACACACACACACACACACACACACACACACACACACACACACACACACACACACACACACACACACACACACACACACACACACACACACACACACACACACACACACACACACACACACACACACACACACACACACACACACACACACACACACACACACACACACACACACACACACACACACACACACACACACACACACACACACACACACACACACACACACACACACACACACACACACACACACACACACACACACACACACACACACACACACACACACACACACACACACACACACACACACACACACACACACACACACACACACACACACACACACACACACACACACACACACACACACACACACACACACACACACACACACACACACACACACACACACACACACACACACACACACACACACACACACACACACACACACACACACACACACACACACACACACACACACACACACACACACACACACACACACACACACACACACACACACACACACACACACACACACACACACACACACACACACACACACACACACACACACACACACACACACACACACACACACACACACACACACACACACACACACACACACACACACACACACACACACACACACACACACACACACACACACACACACACACACACACACACACACACACACACACACACACACACACACACACACACACACACACACACACACACACACACACACACACACACACACACACACACACACACACACACACACACACACACACACACACACACACACACACACACACACACACACACACACACACACACACACACACACACACACACACACACACACACACACACACACACACACACACACACACACACACACACACACACACACACACACACACACACACACACACACACACACACACACACACACACACACACACACACACACACACACACACACACACACACACACACACACACACACACACACACACACACACACACACACACACACACACACACACACACACACACACACACACACACACACACACACACACACACACACACACACACACACACACACACACACACACACACACACACACACACACACACACACACACACACACACACACACACACACACACACACACACACACACACACACACACACACACACACACACACACACACACACACACACACACACACACACACACACACACACACACACACACACACACACACACACACACACACACACACACACACAACACACCCATATCATAAAATTTATGTCTATAGAAGATTTTAGACCATGTCACGACGCCAGCAGTACGCCGGATGGTCCTTCCCTTCATTTATTCCTGATAGGCAGACGCACAATAAACTACCTACTCAGGGTGAAACACTCATAATAGAAAGGGATTCCATAAGGCAGCATGCAAGGCATTATAAAACTCTCCAAACTTAGTGGATGCCACCTTGTTACGGTTTTGCATTTATAATGAGATTTTATTACTCCACCGGTTTTTTGACACAGTGTGATTTATCAACAATTGTTTAAGAAGACAAATTAAAATGAGATTTTAACTACGTCCGACAATTTTTTAAGCCATTACTTCCAGTCCGAAGTACTGAAAATATGATTTCGTATTGAAAGAAAACGACCCATTAACCCAAGTAACCATCAAGTAACAACCACCAGTCCAGAAGAATGGGTTTCACACTTTCAAGAAACACACAGACATCAAACTGAAATTGAAATTCACCAATATGGAGAAATAGAAAAAATCTAACCGACTACTATGCGGACGTCTCAGATTGAAATGACAATAGAGGAAGTAACTGCAACAATAAACAAACTGAAAAACAGAAAGGCTCCGGAGGAACAAATGTCGCTATAAAGATAACGAAACTATTTAATAAAATTATCCAAAGAGGCAAAGTACCTGAAGAATGGCGAACGAGCATAACCATGCCAATATTTAAAAAGGGTGATAAAAAGGAACCAAATAATTACAGTGGAATAACATTACTGAGCACCTTCCTTAAAGTATTCACAAAAATATTAGCCCAAAGAATTGAACTCAATCTAGGAATATGTGAGGAGCAGCAAGATTTCCGCCAAAACACATCGACCACAAACGCAATCTTCATATTAAGACAATTAGCAGAGAAAGGAATTGAATATGACAAACCAGTTTCATGTGCATTGTAGAACTGAAACAAGCATTCGATAGAATAAGACTAACAGATGTCATAAAAATCCTAAACGCCTATAACAAGACTACAACACGAATCAAAGTCAACCAAAAACTAACAGAAGAAATAAACGTAAGAAGCGGAATACGTCAGCAGAAACCGAATCGAAGGAACCAAGGCAAACACTATAAAAGCAGCAAGGATATCAGGAAGCCTACGTGACGTCATTTGGAACAACAAATACATGTCAATTGAGAGCAAGGTGAGAATTTATAAGACATACGTGAGACCAATCCTTGCGTATGTAGCACAAACTAGAGGGCAGACATCCATAACCAAACAACTAATTAGGAGCGCTGAGATGAAGACATTGAGAACGATCACAGGAGAAACATTTCGAGATCAAATACGGAGCAGTACCATAAGAGAAGAATTACAGCTGGAAGACGTAATTAGATGGGTAAGATCGAAAAGATGAGAATGAAGAGACCACGTAGACAGGATTGGCCAAGACAGAATTGCAAAATGGGCTAAAGACCAGATATCGCAAAGTAGAGGACACCCAGGTAGACCTTTCAATAGACAGCACTAAAGCTGGACGTCAGGATTAGCTGAGGTGCAGTAGCAGAAATATAACAGGACACATCCTAACTTAAGAAGAAGACGAAGAAAGGTGTTTCCAGAAAAGAAACCTTTTGTTATGTTCGATTCCATTGCGGACTCTTCGTTCATTATATCGAGCAGGTAAGCGGGGAACATAAAAAGCCCGCTAGGGATAGCAAGAAAAAGTCAAATACGAGCATAGTGTGACGGTTAAACTCGAGCGCAAAAATAAATAAATAGTAAAATAAGTTATGTGTTGTGTTAGGTAGTAGCAATTAGTGTTAAATAAATTAGATAAGTAGGTACTTAATTAGTGTAGTGTAATTATTTGGACAAATAAAAACGTTACAATAACTCCAATATTACTGAAGATATCCCCACACAAATACTTTTGTAACGAAACCGATTTTCGAGAGCTGAGAGTAGACCACCCACCATACATTTAAACGCGAAACCAAATCTATCTCGGATAGATGGCGGCCGATAAGGCACTGCTCAATCCACCATAATTTCAATATCAGGACTAAAATGAATATGAGCCACTCGCCCTCTACGGCGTTCTCTGCCTGAGTTAATCCAAGGTGAGAGCCATTACTTGTCTGTAGCCAACCGTCCGTTATTAGCATTTATCCGTTGTGTTTCTGTCCTACCGACCGATCTATGTAATTGTCTTATATGTAATTGTGAGCGTCACCGACCGATAAACCTATACCGACCGAAGTAGTCGTTAGTCGTTACGTAACCGTCCGATTGTGAACGTACTACCGACCGATATATGTAATTGTCTTATATGTAACTGTGAGCGTCACCGACCGATACATTTATACCGACCGAAGTAGTCGTTAGTCGTTACGTAATCGTCCGATTGTGATCGTACCACCGACCGATAAATGTAATTGTGAGCGTATTACCGACCGATAAATGTAATTGTGTACATCACCGCCGTTATATTCGTTATATGTTATGTAATTGTCCCTCACCAACCGCTAATAGTAAATGTTTTGCTAGTCCGTCCGTATATGTTAGCTTGTACGTCGAACCGCTAACAACCGTCTCTCTCAGAACCGCTACAAATTAATTTTTCCTTCATTGTAGGAAAAAATTAATTTTCCGCTGTCCTCCGCTAGCTCTCTCTCACACTCTCGCTCTCTCGATATGTAAAAGCCGCACTACTGAATATTAGACTCTGCACGTTTTCTTATCTTCTCCGTATTTAGCTATTTCGTTTTCACTGTAAAATTGTTAGTACGATTTCCTGCTTTCGCATTTTCAATATTTCATATTCCAGATCTTAATTTTTATTATTCGCACAAGTGTTGTAATTTTCAGTTTCCGCATTTTCGCTTATTTAAATAATCTTTCCGATTTATTTAGAATAAAATTTTATTTCTCTCGAACTGTGATACTTTTATATTTTCGCATTTGTGTTTCCTTTCCGAGATTTATAAGTAATTGTAAATAAGTTTTTTATATTTCTCCGGTCTCCGTTCGACGACCTCGCAGGTGTTAGCCGAACGAATTATTTTCACGGTCAATTGGAAATAAAATAATTTTAGGATTTTCTATTTTTGAGCGTGTGTTTCATTTCTACAGACAACCCTGGTAATCTCCTGAGTTCGTAAAATTACCCAGGCATATTCCCGAGGGAGAAAACCCTTAAAAATCTGGCGCCCGAGCAAAACCGTAAAACCGACTCTTAAAACCGTTTCCCGAACTCCCGAACTCCGTCCCAGCGCCAAATCTCACAAGTAACCGCACCCAAGCGCGTTACACTTTGTTGGAATACACAACACATTTTGTGTGAAAGATATTAAAACTCAAGTTTCTCTTTCCTCACACAGACTATATACAGGGTGTAAGGGGTTTGACTGCCTTTATTTTAACAGGCGATAGTATTCACCAAAATAAACAAAAAAAAACATATAACAGGGGTACTAAAACAAACCGTTTTCGAGAAAAAAATTCTAATTCTTCTTCTAAAACTTCTAATTTTAAGGTGTAAAAATTTAGTTTTATTAAAGAATCTCACACAATTTTGCACATGAAATTACCATAAGATGTATTCGTTTAATATATTTATGTTTAATCTTTAACAAAACAATTTTTACTTTAAAGAATAAAAAAAATTCCAATCAATACAACTCGATAAACTGGCTATGATGTGGTGTGGCAACACCGCGAATTTATCGCACGCGTCTCGAAATATTGACCCCGCACAGCTGTTTATCTGTATACGTATCCTTTCTTGTCGGTGTTGCCAAGTTGTGGTGAAACGTCTTGATAAACTAACTCGACTTTTCTTGAAAACGGTTGGTTTTAGGACCCCCGTTATATAAGGTTTTTTGTTTGTTTTGATGAATACTATTACCCATTAAAATAAAGGCAGTCCGACCATATAAACCGACAAATATACAACAAACCAAAACAACTACTCCCATGCTAATACCACTGAAGTAATTGAGTAATACCGATTGAATTATATTTAAGGTTCTTGTCACACGTCTAATTTTCTATTACACAGCTAACTTTAACTGGACTTCACGTACCTAATAACTTGATCATTGAATTGGGTTTTGGGTTTCTAACTAATTGAAAATTTGCTTTAACTACCGAAACGTTGAGAATAAGTGGATTAATTAGGAACTTTCTTCAGAAAAATACCCCACACTTATGTGGTTGCATAATGTTACATATACAAATTTGAAAATACACAAAGTTTAGAACGCATGTACTGAAAGTTACTGAGAAGATAGACAACAAGGTCGACACATAGTCATCAAATATTTAGATCTTAGTTAATTCAATGAGCATTCAACACTTTAGGAGCTGCGTAAAATTAGCATTGCATTGTCTCGTGTATAATGAATGTTAATAAGGATTAAAGAAACGGTTACAATTTCTTAATTCATTTGTCCATTAAAAGAAGAGGTGCAAGGGAGGGGGCCCGAGAACCTTTCCCGCTTAAACGAGGACCCTTTTTAAAAAGAATAAGCGTCTCATTAAAGAAAAACAAAGAGGGGTCGAAAACTCGAATCGAACTCTCTTTAAACGATCCCCTTAATTCGGGCGTCGAAAACAAATAGCCATTAACACCATAAAGTTGGAATTAGTCTGTAGAAAAAGTTTTTATCAGCCCTTTTTATTCTGACGTTTCTTTCCATTTAACAACGGTATAATTTTTGTCAAGTGAAACTTTAAATAAGTTTGATTGAAATTTAATTTTGAGGCTTGTTGAGACGGAAAATCTAATCTCTAGAGCGAAGAGAGCCGAGGGAGAGCTGACACGAGAATAATTTTAGTATTTTTTCCTCTTCTCAATGCCAGTAATTATTGAATTTTTTTCCGGGAAAGCTGTGAGCGGTCCCTGCGGAGTGAAGCGGAGAAGGGGGAGGACGAGGGAAAAGGAGAGGATCGATTTCATTTCGCTCCTTTTTCCTTATTCTTCAAGTCGGAACGGAAAGGGAAAACGGAAGTAAATAACAATTTGCGATTATGTACGGTTACACAAAGAAAAAAGGTAAATCGGAATAAATAGGTACATGACGTTCTGAAATATAACAGGAACGTTCCTTCATGCGACATTGATATCTTTAAATATCGATAACTCTATTGTTACCTAGAAAATGTATTCCTGCTCTCTTCTTGGAGAGGAAGCTACATTTTATTTTTAATAAAAAAAGCAAGTGCTAGCAAGAAGTTATTACCACAAATATCGGATTGAGAGCCTCGTGTTATTATGATGTTTCGTTGGAACAACTTGTTCACAATGTCATGGGTCTAAGAACAGAAACTGCGGAATGAGACGATTTTCCAGAATATAATACAGTTGTAGCCCTTGTGTTTTTACAGAAATGCTCAAACAGAATCTGTGCGTGCGTGCGTGCGTGCGTGTATATGGGCGTGGGCGTACGCGTGCGTGAATATTGTGTCAGGTTCGTAATTTAATGTTACTTCTTCGAATTTATTCCTCATGTTCTTTTAGGTGCTCAGAAAAGAATTGTCGTCCAATCTGATCAATGTAAAAAGCGTCACGCGAAAGCTAAGAAATTTTATAAACTCCTCTGTGAACAGGGGGAATTTACTGTTTGTACTAAAAACTTGTTTGGATTGTTAAAAGAATTAAAGGAAACTAAGACGTGGAAATTTTTACACACATTTGAAAATGAGTCCTTAACTTTTAAATCTTGTTTTTGCGCAACCCGGTTGAAAACGTGTCATTTCTATATACCTGTAGACCAGTTCCGAACGTACTTTTCCGCCCTAGGGCGGAAAAGTGCACATTCCCGCCCGGCATAGAGATGCGCCGAATGCACGGCGTAGAGATGAGCGAAATATCACGAACTGTGATTGGTGAAAACGATTGCTCTATGGTCGCAATACACAATACACATGTCAGTACAAAGCATTATCATAGGACAAGTATTTTTATATTAAAACTGATTAAGTTTCTCGTCATTTGCTTATTAGCAGGTTGCGCAAAAATGCTGTGTTCAACACGGGCGGAAACGAAATTTCAACTCGTGCGGAAGTGGCCCTAGCTTCGCTCGGGCCACAAAATCCGCCCTCGTTGAAGTGTTCGTTTTTCCTCCCTTGGTAAACAATATACTATTAACTCCGACTAAAGCGATATTTGTAAGAACTTGCATACTGCAGAGACAATGGCATCCGGGGGTTAAATTTCTGTAAGTTATTGAAATTAAAGTGACTGATTGAAATAGCGAAGATAAAATGGAAAATGTTTCGATTTGTAAGACATATTGAGACAGAGCTTGGAAACAGTGTCATTAGAATAATAAAATATTTATGCAAAAACAATGACAACGCACAAAACGTGTCAACAAATATCCTCTCACTGGATCTTAGACGCGCCTTTAGTCTAAGGGATTCTGCAAATATTTTTCAAATCAAAAGAAAAAAAAACAAGAAACAGACAAGCTTGCTAATAATCGTAATTCTCGGTTAGTCTTTAGCGATCTTGTCTGGATAATCCTCGGAGACGCCGTTCAGGCCCAGGTTACGGTGCACCAGGTGTCCGGAGGTACGTTTTCGGGGTGAAATTTTGATTCACCGCCCCAAAAAAACCCACATAACGATTTTCGGTTTGTCTTCAGCGATCGTGTCTGGAAAACCTTCGAAGACGACGTTGTGGTCCAGGTTTCGGCGTACCAGGTGTCCGGGGGGTGTTTGCCTATGTAAATTCGCATAATTGCAAGTATGCAAGTTCGTCTTTGTTCGTGGCATCATACACGAGCATTAACCCGGCCTAAGAGAAACCAGAGACACCTTCTCTGAATCCACTTAGGTAACTCTCAGCAGGCGCGTCCACGTCGCGGGGGTGGGCCCGACTCTTGAAGTCGGTGGCTGAATTCTGCTGGGGACCCAGAATTGCGGGGTATAACGCAATCCCCCTACCCAGGGATACGGGTGAAGACCACACCGGCAGTGAAGGTGGAAAAGAAGGATAACTTCAATACCAGCGGATCTGGCGTAGGTGGCAACCCTGCTTTTAGGGTTGGTATAAAAGCACAAAGGGCACCCTCTTGTCCTGGGGATGAGAAACCGTCCCCGAAGGCGGATGAACGATAACTTCATACTCGTCAACGGCATAGGATGCGAAAGGCAAGTGGGAAACCATCGCATTAATTTATCCCAAGCAAATCAATATGGCACTACAAAACGTAAATTTGGCCCCCAGTCCTCGGCAGGCGTTAAATCGTCAGGGGGTGCTAAGAATCCCCGGGTGGAAATTTAAGATAGCCACATGGAACGTGAAGACATTGTTTAGAGCAGGTAAGTTGGAGAATGCTGAGCGTGAAATGAAGAGGATGAAGTGGAACGTGCTGGGCATGAGCGAGGTTAGATGGAAGGGAGAAGGACATATTGACACCATCAACGGCAGCCGCTTCTATTATTCAGGAGGTGACCAGGCCCTGAACGGTGTGGGCATCTTGGTTTCAAAGGACATGACACAATACATAAGAAACTTCCTGCCAATCAACGATCGCATAATGATGATTAGGATAAGCGGACACCCTTCGATATTAACTTAATACAGGTATATGCTCCTACCTCTGAAAGCACCGAACATGACACTAAGACATTTTATAACGACATAGAACAAGTCAAAGCACACACAAAGAACAATCACATCAACATATACCTAGGCGACTGGAATGCCAAAGTAGGGAATGAAACAACCGATGACACAGTAGGACCCTACGGATTGGGCACAAGAAATGATCGGGACACACGGTTTGTACAGTTTTGTCAAGACAATAACCCTATTATCGCCAACACATGGTTTAAACTACATATAAGACGACTATATACGTGGAAGTCTCCCCAAGATTGCAAAGAAAGACCTGTCCGAAATCAAATAGATTATGTAACCATCAACAAAAGATTTCGCAACAGCATTATAAACGCCAGAACATACCCCGGATCGACATAGGCTCCGACCATAACCCGGTAGTCGTCACCATTAGAATTAAACTGAAGAAAATCTTACACACAAAATCAGCGTCAAGAAGGGCATGGACATCTGCCGATCTCACTAAAAGAGAACTGTACGAGCAACAGATCGACGCTCAACTAATACGAGAAAATACAACACAAAATGTAAACAACGAGGTCAACTTAGAACAGACCTGGACAAACTTAAAAGATACGCTTCGAGAAACAGCTGTACAAACTTTTGGACCGAAAAGCCGAAAACCGAAAAAACCCTGGACGACAAAGGAAATACTTGAACTAATGGATGAAAGACGCAAATTTAAGAACATAGATGAACACAAGTACGAACAGACTGACAAAGAAATCCAGAGAAAAATTACGGAAGCCAAAGACAACTGGCTGCATAAAAATTGTGAGGAAGTAGAACAGCTGATGGCTCAACATAAAGACAGAGAATTACATCAGAAAATTAAAGAAGTGGCAGGCGTATGGAAACCTAGACATGTGTCAGTGATCACAGACGAACAAGGTAGAACAGAATTAGAACCCAGTAAACAACAAATTATATGGGAAAGATACTTGAGAGAATTATTTGGAGATACGAGAAGAAAGAATGATCATCCAGATCTAAACAAGGGTGAGAAGTTGCCAATATTGAAGGACGAGGTCATAAAAGCGATCAGGGAAACAAACAGAAATAAATCACCAGGCGAAGATCAACTAACAGCAGAACACTTCAAACACATGAGCCACGATGCAGTCAAAATATTGACCCAGTTCTTCAACACTGTCTACGAAGCCGGAGTGATGCCAGACGATTGGGCGAAATCCACGTTTATACCGATACCGAAAAAGAAAGGAGCGAAAAAATGCGAAGACCATCGAACCATTTGCTTGATGAGCCATGCAGCTAAAATATTTATGCGGATAATATACAATAGAATATACAACAAATGTGACGCATATCTTGACAGATCTCAGTACGGTTTTAGGAGAGGTACAGGAACAAGAGAAGCTATAATGGCTTTGACCCTGACTGCAGAACGATATATGGAAGTCCAAAGAAAACTTTATGTATGCTACATAGATTACAAGAAGGCCTTTGACCGAATACAACATGAAAAATTAATTGAAATTTTAACTGAAATAGGTCTAGATGGAAGAGATATTATAATCATACGGAACATATACTGGAACCATAAAGGATGCATCAGAACGGGAAGCGGCAACACGAATTATGTAGACATACAGAGGGGTGTTAGACAGGGATGTATATTATCGCCATTGCTTTTCAATGTATACGCCGAATACATAATTAGGGGTTCTCTCCGAGACGTTCCAGAGGGTGCTAGAATAAACGGAACTGTTTTAAACAACATAAGGTACGCTGACGATACAGTGATACTGGCTGAGTCAGAGGAACAATTGCAGGCCTTGGTGAACAGACTGGCAGATGAAAGTGCCGAAATGGGTTTGGAAGTCAATGCTGCTAAAACCAAAACCATGGTTTTTAGCAGAAACCCGCAAGATAATATCAACTTAAACATAACAATAAACGGAGTACAACTCGAAACAACGCGGCAATACGTTTACTTAGGCAGAGACATAAATTGCCAACTAGATCACTCCAAAGAAATCAGAAGGAGAATTGAAATCTCTAGGGCGGGCTTCTTCAACATGAGAAAGTTTTTATGTAACCCAAAATTATCAATAGCAACGAGGTTAAGGACACTCAAATGTTACGTCTGGTCCCTACTCTTATACTGCTGCGAAACATGGACATTAAAACAAGACGATATAAAGAAGTTGGACGCCTTTGAAATGTGGATGTACCGTCGAGTGCTTAGGATAAGTTGGACCTCCAGAACGACTAACAACGAAGTGCTAAAGAGAATGAACACTTGTGCACATCTGACCCGCACACTGAAAATAAGGAAAACAGCCTACCTCGGACACATAATGCGACATGAAGAATATGAACAACTACAGCTCATCATGGAAGGCAAGATCGACGGGAAACGCGGTATAGGAAGGAAAAAGAAGTCATGGCTGCGAAACATAAGAGATTGGACTCACACCGACGGAAACAACCTTCTACACCCAGCCCAGGACAGAGAGTCATATGCCATATTGACCGCCAACCTCACATGAGAAAGGCACCGAGGAGGAGGAAGTTCGCCTATTTGAATTCAGCGACCCAAAAAACCCCCGGGCGCCTAGTTTCTCTCCTTCCAGGTGAATTTTTGTAAAGTCCCACGAAGATGATGTTCATCGACGTTCCTGAGCTCCAGGTCGGCTGTGGGTTAATTTGAACCTCATAATCGTGATCAGCGACCTCGAAAACCCCCAAGAACCCGATTTATGCCAGTTATGACTCTTATTTACAAAGTTAGTAAATCTTCCAAATGCCCTCCCAAATAATGCATTTCTTTAATGCATTTTTGGCTGCAGCAATGCAATTTCCGGTTTGTATACAACAAAAAGTATATACATTTTTTCTAAAAAAATTTTGGAAGCGAATGCAAAACACCGCATTCCGATCCGACTTAGTCGCAAAAATTCCGAGCTTTTGGCCTTTTTAGTGCTTCATTGCCTCGACTATTAGTAGGAAAACGTTGGAATTAATGTATTAAAGTTTCAGATTGTAATTGAAAAATAAAACATACTACACATACTTCCACATCACACATATAAGTGTCACATGTCTAATGTCTGATACTGAAAACTGAAACCTGGGTTGTTTGAGTTGTTTCACAAGAACTGCCAAAATACCAGTGAAATAAACAATTACTTATCTAGAACCCGTAACAATCACTGCGTAATAGTTATGGGAAAGAAGACAAAATATTCAGGTGGAAGTAATAACGTAGCTTTATAAACTGAACACTTTTTAAAACCAACGTTATTTCATGACCAACAGAAGTTTAAGCTCGGTGGTTTTAGGAAACCCTGTATATTATAGGACGCTCATATTTGAGGATACGGTGTATTTTGAAGCAATATATGATGGCAAAAAAAAAACGAATTTTGACCGACTAAACCTTTTCTTCTGATTTCTCAAAGGCTCTTCGACTCCTACACGTTCTACATTCTTTGTTTTCTTTGCGTCACGACTTCGGTCCCCGAAACTTTTCAAATTAGTTTCAGTTAAGGCATTACCGTTCATAAAAATCCATAAAAAAATCCTTCCTTTAAAGGACTAGGTATTTTACAAATACGTTTGTTCGAAATGTAGTTCCTGGAAACCCGTCTCGAATAAATCTGAAAACCCATTACAAACTGCATTCGATCTGCATCTTCTCTCTCTGTCTACCTCCTTCTCTCTCCCGCCTTCTACTCCTTTCGGTGTGTCCCTCGCTGGGTTCACCTCTTCCATTTACTTCACTTAAAAATAGAACAAAGAGAAGTGAGAACGCTGAAGGTAATAAGAGCGTTTATAGTTTCATACGCCCGAAAAGCTTTTAAATATGAAAAATGGCCTTTATGAATGTGATACATCATCCGAATAAGAGAGTGAACGATGGTTGCGACGCAGTGCTGTGCTTTCAACTTTTACAACAGAATTTCGAACAGCGAAACGTCATTAGATGCAATATTAACATTTAAACGTGGAGTGCAATTATTGGTAGCTTTATTGAAATTTCCACTTACGTCACCAGCCAAGGGAGTTGGTTCTGAATATACTCATATTTGATCCTTTGGAAATTAGACGCATACTTACATGTCTACCTAATTACCATACAGCACGCTTCCCTGTTTAAGATTGTTCCTACATAGAATTCCAAATTCATTCTACGGTTGGTGTATTATTTTCATCTATCTTTATCGAAATATATCGCTTTAGATAACTGCTCAAACCATGATTGATTGTTGATGGTTGTTGTTTAAAAACTCTTCAACATTACTTGAAAACGTGATTATTAATATCACAATACGCTTTGATATGGATTAACTAACTTAAACTAGATTAAACTGGATCAGTTAAACTATGGACAAGACATTTCAAAATTACTCATTTTTTGAACCACTTATAACTTATAGTGTAACTATCCCTTTAGTCAGTACTTCCTTTTTCTCTCTCAACAAAATGCGTTGCCTCCTTTTTGGCAGCTTAAATATTTTGTACCGATGTTCGAAAACATTTAATTGCCGCTTCTCCTCGATTAATTAACAGAACGCTTCGACTTACTAATATAAGCAAGAATGCAATATGGAGGAGCGACACAAGTAAACGTACAATTATCTCGGTATGATAAAACGCCGTAAGCGACTAATTGTTATTTTAATTGCCAGAAACTTTTACGGTGAATAATGTGAAAATTTTATATTCACGTACATGGCGTAATAGAACCCGTAAAAGAAGACGAAATCGCGTCTCATCAAAGCGATTTTACGTTTACGGAGAAAAGTTAAATATTTCTTTCGGCACGCTTACTATCGTATTCAAACATTCAACCATGGATTTTAAATATGGAACTCTGAAACAAACCGGATTTCATTGTTGCTTTCTCGCTGGGAAAATTACACGCAACACATTTGATATTTATCAGATAATAGTTTTCATAATATTATTGTTATTATTATTATATACATTAACAGAAAACGGTATATCAAAGAAATTTAATACACATCTCTTAGAGCCTGCCATGAATTCTCTGATCCTATAGGTGGTAATGGCCAGCCGTTTATTCTTAAAATCGTTAAAATTTTATCCGTTAAAAAGTAGTTGTCTAAATATATGTTATAATTGTTACCAATTTTCATAAAATTCGTATTGCAACGTTTTACAGGTTCGGAATTACTTACACTACGCGGAGTGTCTTAACTAATTTATTTTCACTAAGAACTATCACTTAATATTTAATTTATATCACACTTGTTTATTTATTTTACGCACACTGGCGCTCAGGTCAGATATTCGACGCGTTCCGCTATTTATTCCCTCTAGGTTCGGCAGCGACAGAAAAACTAAAGAAGAACTAGTAAAACTATTTAATACCTGCTTGACGCAAGAATGCATTCCTCATAACTAGGGGAATGCAGAGGTTGTTCTTATCTATAAGAAAGGAGATCCTTCGGACCTCGAAAACTACAGACCAATCAGTCTGCTATCTCAGGTGTACAAATTGTTTATAAGAATAATTACAAACAGGTTAGAGCGAAAACTTGAAATATACCAACCAAGAGAACAAGCGGGATTTAGAAGTCACTACACCACTACAGAACACCTCCATACAGTAAAACAACTTATAGAGAAGGCATCAGAATATAATATACCTATATGGATGGCCTTCGTAGACTTCAGAAAGGCCTTCGACACTATAGAAACCTGGGCAATAATAAAATCTATGAGAAATACCAGAGTGATTCAAAGATACATCAACCCAATAGAAAATATATACAAAACTTCTACAATGACTATCAAGATTCAAGCACAGACAAATAAAATAGAATCCAAAAGAGGCGTCAGGCAGGGAGATGTAATTTCGCCAAAATTGTTTACTCTGGTTTTGGAGGATGTCTTCAAGAAAGTCAATTGGAGGGAAAAGGGAATAAACATCCGTGGTGAATACCTAAGCAATTTAAGGTTTGCAGATGATGTCGTCCTGGTTGGAAGAGATAAGCAAGAACTAACTAAGATGTTGGAAGAACTACATGTAGAAGCTGCCAAAATTGGACTACATATGAATAATGCAAAAACACAATTCATGACAAACGTTCCTGATGCAGACCAAACCATTACGTTTCATGGACAAACTATAAACAAAACACAATCATACATATATCTTGGACAATCAGTGACTAGCAAACAAAACCAAGAAATTGAGAGCGATAGGAGAGTCAGATTGGGATGGGCTGCCTATGGTAAATTAAAATACGCTTTCAACATGAAAATCCCTATGGCATTAAAAACAAAAATCTACAACGAATGCATTCTCCCAGTCACTACATACGGATCCGAGACCTGGGTCCTGACTAAATGGATTATTAACAAACTAAGAATACATTAGAGGGCCATAGAGAGACGAATACTGGGAATATCACTGAGAGACCGCAAAACAAACCAGTGCATACGAGAAAGGACAAAAGTAACCGACGTCATACAGAGAATCAGTTCCTTAAAGTGGCAATGGGCAGGACATGTTGCAAGACACAGAGAGAATTGGAGTGGACACATCACTAGATGGAGACCTTGGGGAGAATGAAGAAGTATTGGCAGACCACAACAGAGATGGTACGATGATCTGAAAAAATTCGCTGGGCTGAACTGGTACCAGAGAGCAGAAAATAGAAGTGTATGGTCAAACAAAAGAGAGGCCTATATCCAATGGATAGAAGATGGCCGAAAATAGAAAGATAGAAATAGAGGTTCGGCGGCGTTCCCTTTTATCTCAGCGTCATGTCGCTCCCGAACGTTCCTGTCGTTTTAGAAGAGTCTCGTCGATACTGAACAGTCTGGAATTCTACGAACTGGAATCAATTGGTCGGGAACGGACTCCCCCGACTTGTGTTTATTTCGTGGTGAGACTTTCTGCTACAGTATTCAACAGTACGAGCCTACTAAAACGTAGGTACCTACTCGTTCTTTAACTCGAAATCTGAGAAATGATAAGCGTTAAAGGTGATCGTTAAGTGCTAATGGTAAGAAGATAATCTTTAAGCATAACGCTTTTAAGCTTTAACGCAAAAATGATCCCATCAGTTTCCACGGAAGTACCTAATATCTCAAGGTGTTATGCCTTTTCCGGTTAGTTTATGTTCGGTGTATTCTGGGCAACCTACTAAAAAACACTGGCGCTAAAATTTGTACAAAATGAAAGAAGAGAACGAAAGCTGACGAATCGTGCATCCATGTAGATCAAAGGCAAAAAAAATATCGGTGTTCAGGAAATGTGATCATTATAAGAAACTTAAATACCGTGTTCGTGTCCACTCTATCCAGGGTGAAAGAGTTATACGATTAAATGAACATAATCATGGAGGTGATGCAACAAGGTGTGAAGTCACGGCAATCAGTAGTGAAGCTAAATCTCAAGCAACTATAATAATAACCAAGATCAATCTCATCAAATTGTTGCTGAGTTGTATATATCCAATATATCCAAGCTGTACAAGGACAGTATGAAATATTACGAATACGAACGAATGTATACCATCAACACCTGAAACACTCATAATTTCAAATACCCGGATTGTATCAAAAAACTTGTAAGGGTGAGCAGTTCTTATTATTTGACGGTAATTATTATATTAATAGAATATGATTTTTTCCACAAAGAATAATTTGATTTGTTTGGTCCGAACAGAACACTGCTAGGCAGATGAAATTTTTAAGACTGTACCGTTATTACTTTTACAATTGTACACAATTCATGCAAATATAAATACTAAGACTATACCAACAGTATTTGCGCTCTTAGTAAAAAAATCTGAGAGAGTTTAAACGTTTGGAATCTAGTTTAACACTAATGTCAGTGTTGACAGATTTTAAGCAGGCGACCATAAATGGATTTAAAACTTTTTCCAAACACAGGCTGTTTTAGAGCATCTTCGAGGTTATTGTTTTGCGTAATGTCTTTACAGTTGCATTCAACCAAATGGTTTCCTAATGAGATACCAGGAAGACAATGATTTTTTTACTTAAATTGAAATGATACCGGCTTTGACTCTTGTTCCTCTTGAAAATGTAGAATGTATACCTGGATTGGTAAACTGAACCAACGTATCGAACCGATGAATATGAAACCGAGCAATCCTCGATTTCCCGCGGAACCATGAAACAGTTACAGTTCTTACTGTTCAAAATGATTTACCCAAAACCAATAATCCTTAATGAAGGTTGGCACTGAGCTACCAGTGAAACAATTGGGGCACACCATACAGTGATATTGATATGGATATGGTATCTCACCGCATTGCAAACAGAACAAAGTTTCAATTCTGCCAAAATTGACCAATTCATAGGTGGTGCTGACCTCGAAATTTTAAGTAAAAAATATCGTGACTACGCAAAACGGTAAGAAAGCATTGTAAATGACTATCCACATAGAACATTAGTGGAATATTTGCGTGGATTAGCCCATAACTACAATTTTTAAATTTTATATTTCATATTTGTATTTCATATTGTCACTAATTTTTTGATTTATTTAATGTTTTAGTATTTGCGGCTTTTCGTTATTATTTCTTATACGTTTGTACTAATTTGTAGATATGTATTTCATTTGATTTTGAATCTACAAAGTATTTTTTTTTTGATTTAATATGTCGACTGCCGACTAATATTAGTGTATTTGTACTAATTTTTAGATATGTATTTCTTTGATTTTGATTCTATAATGTATTTTTTTTTATTTAATATGTCGACCGCCGACTAATATTAGTATATTTGTAATAATGATTTAGTTCTGTTACATCTTTTATTTGTGATTAATACTTTGTTGACAACAAATAATTGATCGTAAACATTTTCGAAAATAAATGATTTTTCTCGTCAAACTGTTCATAACGTTTATTCCATACTGGTGAGTAACTAAGTAGCGATCAATTTTCCGAGCAAGAATTTATCGACGAGCAATTTCCCGCAAGCAATTTTCCGCAGACGACCATGATGATCTCTAGAAGACAAAGGAGATTCTGAGTATTTAGCCTATTTTCGAATAGTACAATCAACTAACTCCGTCATTAACTCTCTATATTCTTAACATGCCATCCAACATTACCATACACATAAAGTATACGACTATTCGACATGTATGAAGAACCCTTTCCCGACTCTATTTGAAGGGTGGAAGGGCATACTTGCATTTCGCAGACCGTTCTAGTGACGCTCAACGACAACCTCAGACCGAAGGGTAACCTTTAAAATTTGTTTTACTTATTACGGTCATACTTATTATTTGTACTTTTTAAGCAGTTATCATACATCGAAAAGTCACAATGCACAGTCCAAATAGCTTGGGCGGTTGGAGAAACAATTTTGTGGATAGCTCACGGTTCTCCGCAACTATTGAATCACCGGGTTCAGTTTGGGCAATGGATCTCGTATCTAACTCGAACCTGGATGGCCTATATCGATTCTCGGGCCTCTACTATAATCAGTAAGGGCACATTCTGTGCGTCCCCTGTTTTAACCCTGCTCTGCATTCCAGCACAGTATAAGTATATTCATAGAATCATTACATACAAATTCACAGCTGCACTATTGAACCAAACACCCGCACCCGTGAGTATCACTCAGCTGAGAATTTATCGTCCAACACCGTTATCAGCATTGTATTTATTCTTAAAATGGCATCTATTGATTGAGAATGTAGGCGTAAAAAGT
Source organism: Cryptocephalus moraei (assembly GCA_946251905.1). Classification (NCBI taxonomy): domain Eukaryota; kingdom Metazoa; phylum Arthropoda; class Insecta; order Coleoptera; family Chrysomelidae; genus Cryptocephalus; species Cryptocephalus moraei. The sequence goes on from OX276455.1 coordinate 35,837,604, forward strand.
AACAATTAATTTGAATTTAATGTATAGGAAATAAGCTAAGCAAACTTTGTTACGAGGGGAATTCTAAATATTATGACATTGACATGACTATTTTAGAAATGGTTATCAAATTGGTTAATATTCCTGACGACGTGACATTTATGAATCTAAACTTTACTTAATTTCATTTAGAACATATTCCCCTTTCAGTCGACATACACATTTTTAAATTTGGGTTGGGAAGGACAGTTTTATGCACGTGCGCCGCTGGGATCGAAGGCCTTCGCACAAACCGCCTGGAAACATTTTAGTTTCCAGCTACGAGAAAGGAGAGGGAGAAAAAGAGAGAGGATTTATTTTTTTCCCGATATTAAATATTCAGCTGTCGGTTCGGACGTCGAACAAAACTGTAGGCGTGTATCTGCATCCGTATAAATCTGAGAGATTGCTAAAGATCAATAGGTGGAGCCCGGCTCGCGAGATTCACAATCGTATATCGGGAAGCATTGGAGAATAGGTATAATGTTTGCATTCGTGGATTTACATGGAAGTCTCTTCAAAGTGGGAGGTGACGGCTAAAATGAAGAAACCAAAAAAATAGGAGAGGGGTATATTGAAAAAATGTGGTAAAAGATTGACTTTCGTTAAAACCAGAGGTGATCTATTAATCGAGCCTTTCTCAGTAAATTCTGTTGACAATATAAATATTGTAAGCGTCACGTTACAATAATCGCTGTAGTATGAATCATTCGTACACTCAGACGAATTGTCTATACCTATAAGAAGAGTCTATGTAAAATTTTAATATATCGTATAAACTGCAATTGTGAAATTGGAATTTTTGTATTTCATTTTAATGTCTACTGAGTTTTATGACCAATTAACCGATCAATCGTAAATTTATTTCTGACTTAGGAATTGTCACGCTTAAGGCCTAATGACACTTAAGGATGCGCCATTGGGGGGTTGTAGCTGAAAGGGTGGTAGTAGAAGAACGGGTTAAACATACTATGTATAAGCCCTTCTCACGACAGTATTGATACAAAATACAAATAAAAAATCAAGTTCTCTAGACTCTTTTCAGCTGTTTCGTGTTATCGAGAAGCTGGACGATCTGCACAAAAATTGACAGTCGTTGCTCATGACGAACTTTCTTCCTGTCTGAAAATCGACAATGATAACTAATAGCGCCGATTTCAACGCCTTGATGAAAATCACTGTTTCTCAAACACCAAGGAGCATAGTAGTGTCCTAGTACTTTAATCTGGCACCGTTCGAAAATCTGAACTTTTTTCTTAAACCCGTAAGTTGAATACCTTATGTGCATACTAGCTCTATAACTTGTTTATATGAGAGCGATATGTTAAAAGTAGAGTAAACCAACCAAAATCAACCAACACAACTATTTGTATTAGATTCCTAATTCTTCTCGTTGTTCTTTTAATGTTGCTCTGAAAACATAGAGGAGCGAAGAGCGTAGCGGTAAAAAAAAAGAATGGCGGTCTATAATAAAGCGGTGATCAAAGTAAAAGAGTATTAAGAGATATTAACAGATAATTCGTCCTTAAAAATTTGGTACTTGTTCAAAATAATTATTAAAAAAACTAGAACATGTAGTGTACATGTAACATACAGAGGTAACCAAGATTATTGCGATTCCCAGTAAACACCCAGTAAAATGTTACTCATATTTTCGAATGAACATGTGAATGTTTAATCAAACTTCCGAACATATTGAACAAAATTAATGCAAAAGTGGACAAACTTCAACCTTAATCCTACTGGACAATGTAACACTTACCTATAAATTTAAGCTAATTAAAATATCTTTTTCATTCCAATAAGATAATTAAGTCACGAAAGATATTATATTTGATATACAAATAGAAATATTAAATTCTCATACAAATGCTTTGCTTTTGAATCACTATAAATTTTTAACATTAAACATTTAAACATTTAACATAAACTTAAACATTTAACGATTGACCTGAAGAGTTATTGAAGCAAGATGCAACTGATGCAGGGTTATAAAAATCTGGAGCCGCTAGTTGCGAAAGCGATAAATGCTTTAAATTATGATGGTGGGCTTGAAAGTGGGTCTTAGAATTTTCCTTTGAGGAATTAGTGCTTGCGTATTGATTCAATTGAGAACTTGAATACATGAATTAGTTGTAAACTACTTCTATAAGAGAAATAATACGTGGTAATAAACTGTGCAAAAACTTGCGTCCTCATCTGAGATCTTGGGGTGATTTTCAAAAATTTTCTCTTTTCCACTTCAATCACAGCCGCCCGAACATTTACATGGTTTTGCATTTTTCGCTTCCTAAGTGTACTAGTAATTCATATGGGCATATTTTGAGGTTTTTTTTTCAGTCTTAGTCTTCCAGCGCTTATGTAAGCTGTAGCATAACGTTTTCAAATGACCGCTATATGTTTTTCCACTTACTAGTCAAATAATATTGCCAGATTTTGTTTCGTTTAATTGGATATTATAATTTCTGTTCTAAATAGTTCCGTAACGAATTTGCAGCCCAACGTAGGGGGTGTATTTTCACGAAGCTCCAATGTTCCTGGGAGGAACCACATACCGTCGAAACCAAGAATAATTGCATTATTTATAAATGAAGCAAAATTCCAAAAGTGAACCCCAGACTAGTGCACTTGAATCATTTAGCATCATTCCAGGGGGATTACGACCAATATAAACGGATAGATTTGGAAGAAAATGTATCGTTCGAAAGGTAATATAAAGATTTCCTATGGGAATGCAATGGCATTGTGAAAGCAAAATTCCTAGTATCGATCGAGAAACACCGAAACTTATTCCAAGAACCAAAAGAAACCCATTGCGTCTCTCAGGACCTAAAAATGTCCAATGGTTTGTTCGATGGAGGC